>CM065683.1:64151448-64163948 GCA_017654935.2 Phymorhynchus buccinoides | reverse complement strand
AAAAAATAAACACACAAAACGTTTTCCCCATGTCATTCCTTGAGCATGCAGTCTGTGAAACTATGTGCTTGATTGCAGCAGAGTGCCCTAGAAAACAGTTTTTGTTGCGATTAAGTTGTATTTCCTTTCATTTTTATTTTTTTTACATTTTGCAATGACTTATCGTTTTACGAAAATGACCTAGGGGAAGACGGGGTAAAAAGCGCATGGGCGGGTAAGAAGCCCACCCCAATTATCTCATGAACTGAAGCAAATTTAAGTCTCATTTTGCCCATGAGACGAGCGTTAATGTCTAGCATTCGTCTCATGGGCAAATTTGACTGAAATTTTCTTTATTTCATGAGATAATTGGGGTGGGCTTCTTACCCGCCCATGCGCTTTTTACCCCGTCTTCCCCTATTATATTTTGTTCGAATTGGTCAAATGACCTATGATGTACTGTGACAAGATTGATTCCTGATTAATAATGTTATCAGTTTGAAAACGCTTAGTGCTGTACAACTATCATTACATGCAACGTGTAACAAAAATCGCATGCAAAAAAAATAAATAAATAATGATAATTTTAAAAAAAATTGGGTGGCGCGCCTCTGGCTGCGACGCGCTCTCCAGGTGGGAGCAGCCCAAATTTCACAGAGACGCCTCTGTGACTATAAAGTACCTAATACCTATCAACACTCTAAAATACACTTCGCACTGGTTATTTCTTGTTATAATAAATATATAATATATTGTTTTTGTTTCTTTCTTTGTCTCTTTGTGTTTTTGTTTTGTTTTTGGTTGTTGTTTTTTAACTGAACAAACGCTCTAAGATTAAATTCTTTATTTTATTTTTTAATTCATCGCGAAAAAAAGAAAAAGAAAAAAGAAGAAAGTTAGTATTTTGAATGGACGTACATTTACAGACCCGTTTACTCTACTCTTTTCGAGTAGTATTCCAACTCAATTTGGACCTCTACTCTTCAAAACTGAAAATAATGCTCTTTAATTCTTGCTAACTACTCATTTTCAGCTAACATTATTTGATGGTTTAATAAACAAAACTACACATTTTGCACCCAAACTACTCATTCCAGCTATGCAGACTACTCAAGACTTGTGTAGGGTGTAAACAGGTATGCACTACAAGAATCCACAGTCCAAGCGTTCTTTGTGTAAATGCTAACGTTCATTTACCTGCTGTATAATTAAATACCAACGCGCTGAAACAGAATTTGTGCAAAGTAACGCTATTCATTTATGGTTTTACTATGTTAAAAAAAATCAACAGCATAGGAAAACAAGGCATTGCTTATTTACCTTGTATAATTACAAGTGTACATCAACAGCAATAACACCTAATTGATGCATGGGCGGAAGCAGGATATAGGAATTCCAACAAGCTTTGAAATAATAATAATAAGTAATAATAATGAGGAAAATGTATATAGCGCCCATCCTACTATGTAGGCTACAGGGCGCTTTACAGATAATTGAAATGGAATAAAAACATGAAACAGTTGAAAGTCGGTAAGAGCAGGGAGAAATCCCGCTGCATGGTATGGCTAAATTGATAGCTAGGTTTTCCAAGTGTGTCCACACACCCTCCTCACCCTGTGCTCCCCCCCCCCCTCCCCCAACATTTTTGTAAAAATAGGGTAGGCGCTGCACTTGCGGCGACGCTCTCTCCGGGGGAGAGCAGCCCGAATTTCACAGAAATAAGTCTCTGTGACTAGAATATACCAAATACCAAATCCCAATACCAATAACGAGCAGAAAATGCACCTAACAATCAACAACAACAACTGCTGTGTGACTACTACTACTACTACTACTACTACTACTACTACTACTACTACTACTACTACTACTACTACTACTACTACTACTACTACTACTACTACTACTACTACTACTACTACTACTACTACTACTACTACTACTACTACTACTACTACTGCTACGCTACTAGTACCACTACTACTACTACTACTACTACTACTACTACTACTACTACTACTACTACTACTACTACTACTACTACTACTACTACTACTACTACTACTACTACTACTACTAGTAGTACTACTACTACTACTAGTAGTAGCTACTACTAGTAGTAGTAGTAGTACTGCTGCTGCTGCTGCTGCTACTGCTACTGCTGCTACTACTACTACTACTACTGCTACTACTACCACTGCTAAAGACCCTAGACACATTGCGTTGTAGGCCTATTATCGTCACACGAGTAGGCCTATTTTTTTTATGATGACGGACAAAACAGACCAACACCCGTGTCATGAGAAATAAGTACCTCCCATGAAACAAATACCCTTCGCATGCGAACTATAACCATCCTAACATTGGTGTTAACTCAAACATTTTGCATACGTACTATAGTAGTTGCATTGAGTCTGTGCTTACTGTTTCCTTTATGTGTTGGTTTGGAAGTCTGTGTTTGAAGAACAAGCGTGTGTTGGATGATGTGCTGAATGTGTGTAGTAAAGTTGTTGGAAAGAGAGAGATGGGTTTGAATTAGATGTACGAAAGACGAACCAAGCATAAAGTCAGGAAGATTGTAAATGACACCTCCCATGTTTTGAACAAACATTACGAACTATTACCTTCTGGACGTCGCTACAAAACTTTTATAGTCAACTCCAGGGCACATAAATCCTTCATCCCCAGATCCATCCACCTCCTAAACTCATGATCCTTTTAGGTTTAAATGTGTGTTCATCGTGTTAAAAGAAACTATGCATGCTTATCCTTAGACGTGTATGTATCCACATATAATGTGTATCTTTAAGTGTGTATTATGTGTAACTTTTGCTCCTATTCATGCATGCTGAATGTCGATGTCTTTGTTATTCTGGCACCTGAACAACATTTCTCCTTGGGAGATAATAAAGTGAATTTGATTTGATTTGATTTGATTTGATTTGATTGAACCCTAACCCTAACCACGGAAAGTACCAAGAAATAGAGCAGGAGGGTGTAAATCTACATCTTTGCCGATACATCGATGTACAAAGCCATGCCACTTAGCTTCGTAAAAATCAAAATGGCGGACGATATAAAAAATACAAAAATAAATAATAATAAATATTAGAACAATACCCCTGACTTATCACTATTTAATGATGAATCCTCTGTTCTTCCTGCACGCCACAAGACGCCTCTGAATATATTTAGGGGCGAATCTTTCCCAAACAGCAAACAATTCGAATGAGGAAAGGGTAATTATTTCATGGAGTAAAATATTCTCTTCACACCGGAGCAATACGAATATTAATTTTTCATGTTGGTTTAAAGAAAACACATGACCATGAATTGTAGCGTCAGTAAACAACAGGTTAAGAACTGTTCCTCTTGTCTAAGAAACAATATCCTAAAGAAGTCACTTTCACTAAAAACTAACAACAAAATAACCATGATGACGAATAGGAGGAAATATAGACGGGGATGTCAGTGTATGATATTTTATTATCCGTTTTTGAACGAAATGTAGGCCTGAAGCTGAAGCTGAATTTTTAAAAAATATTGTTTCACTGCCGGAATTTTAAAAAAAGAGTAAATTTTACCCATATTAATGCCTGCTTTTTTTCTAACTTTGCTTGTACTTCTGAACACACAACAACAACAACAACAACATACAGTATTTATACGGCGCTGAATCTTGATAGAAATCAAATCAAAGCGCACACACACGTTAGCATTCAAAGCGCATTCAAGCACAAACGCAATACAAAGCGAGCACACACGGATAACATAAATGGAATATAGCAGAAACAGACCTAATGGCAAGAGAGAGAAGAGAAAGAGAGAGGAGCTTTAATGACGGGGGAAACACACAGACACACAGACACACACACACACACACACACACACACACACACACACACACACACACACACACACGCACACGCACACGCGCACGCGCACGCACGCACGCACACACACACACACACACACACACACACACACACACACACACACTCGATCACATGCACTACACCATAATCGCGGAAACATGAAATGGCGGCGATCTCCTTGCTGGAAGTGAGTAGCCTACACCAAAAAACTTTAAAATGCCCACACCAGTAATACACATTACTACAACACACCACTGCCAGAAATCCTCAATAAAGAATACTCATTCCACTGGTCGGACTCGTGAACACAGACACACAGACACACATACACACCGATGCGCGTCACTGTGCCCCAGCAGCAGTAGCAGACCTAGGGGCAGATGCTGGGCCTATGTGTTCTGCTGGATCGATCTACCCAAGATTCCTCCTCAGTTTATCAGACAAACGCTTTTCCATGCCCTTCGCTTACCCTATAGGAGTTTGCAAGGAGCTCGCGGAGGGGTGAGAGGTCGTGACTGGGCGGAGCTTGACTGGTGAAGGAAAAGGGTAACGAATCAGAAAGCCCCCATCACTGACTCGGGACAGAGTCTGGCACCTTAAAAGTGGGCGGGGCATGGAAGGATGGATGCTACTAGAGCTGTGATACTGACAGGTCTGGAACCGTGCGTTTTATGACAGGAAGAGTATCTCTCTCTCTCTCTCTCTCTCTCTCTCTCTCTCTCTCTCTCTCTCTCTCTCTCTCTCTCTCTCTCTCTCTCTCTCTCTCTCTCTCTCTCTCAAACAATAGCGTCTGGCTCTGTCCCCTCTATAACCTCCCCCACCCACCCCCTCCTCCCGCCCCTCATCTTGTGGCCCTGGCTTCTCTGGACTGTGAAGAACTTGGATGGAAACCGGAAATGATTCTCTCCTGAAAATGAAATTCTTTCTTCTGGGTCTTTGACTCTGGAATTCCAAAAACTGAAAACTGAGTACTGAGCTCTGCTGGGAACACAGAAAGAGAACGAGGGGGGAGGGGAGGGGAGGGGAGGGGAGGGGAGGGGAGGGGAGGGGAGGGGAGGGCTGATGTATGAAAACAATGACGTTTAAGCCATTGAACTTCTCCTTGACCTCATAGTTTTGCAATGTCAGTGTTTTCATTGAACCCATTTTTCCAGGCTTTATGAATTATAAAAAACATGGAAATATTTGAAAAGGAAGCACAACAACATGAACTAAAGCATTGTGACATATATTGCATTTCACTCCATACAACGCGTGATTCATAAGCAATATAATGTAATTATGCAAACATAGCATTTGTAGAAAGAAAGGCGTGACAGTAGCACATGCAAAAGTAAAGAAATTCATGGATGAATAGGTAGACAAATAAATTAATAAATAAATTGATGGATCTGAAAGACGATAAACTTGAAATGAGCTTCGGTTGAAACATTTCTTCCGCATTCTTGAAGAACTTTTTGAGCAACTTTAACAGACAAGCACTCCAACACGGACGCAAAGAAACAAACAAATAAACAAGCAACCAAACAGACGATAATCAAACAATAAGTAAACAAACAGACAAACAAACAAGTGGACAAATTACAGGCAAAACTCCCTACCCCCATCCCCACTCAAAAAACAAACAAACAAAAAAAGAAAGAAAAAAAAGTTATTTGATCTGGAACGATGGTTGTGCATGTAGCCTACAAGTATATGATAATATTCAAGAAAATATCAGTGAAATACCAACATTCTATCTGTTTTAATAGGAAAAAGTAATGTTCGAGTCAGGCGAGATCACCTTCCCATAAGTATACTGGCAAACGGCAGATTTCTCTAATATTTTACAGCACTTTTTCAAATCGTGTTAACATCGTGACTTATATTATTTATTAGCAAGCTATTCTAATCTTTCGTGTGAACATAACCTTTCCTGGAGCTTATTAATTTTGATAATTCGTCCTTTAGGTCTCCGATTGATGAGCCTTATCGTGGCCTCTTGAATAAAAGCTTTTTATACAAGAATATGCGTTTTAAATCAACGTTTGATAGATGAGACCAGGTATGAAAGTACACACTTTTATGCCTATTTACCTTCCGAATGAGCAAGTGCACACGATGACTATCTATCAGTCGATATAATACATAATACGGTTCGGTAGTTATAATTGAATGTCTTTTCACCAATAGTGATATTAGACAACAACAACAACAACAACAACAACATACAGTATTTATACGGCGCTGAATCTTGATAGAAATCAAATCAAAGCGCACACACACGTTAGCATTCAAAGCGCATTCAAACACAAACGCAATACAACGCGAACACACACAGATAACATAAATGGAATATAGCAGAAACAGACCTAATGGCAAGAGAGAGAAGATAAAGAGAGAGGAGCTTTAATGACGGGGGAACAGGTGGGTTTTGAGGTTAGCTTTGAAAGCAGAGAGAGTCGGTCGCTGACGGAGGGAGAGCGGGAAAAAAAAGAACCAAAAACGTATTAATAATTAACAAAACTAATGCATAGAATACAACAATTTCTAGTGACAAGGCGTCAAAAAATCATAACAATTTGGCAATTTCAGAATTTGCTATAACAGTAGCCATATCAAAGACGAAAGGGCTGGATAATATTTGACTGTCATTCTCTTAATTCACTAAGTCAATAGACTTCTATAAAGTGATGTTAAAATTGGGCATTCTTTTAACAAATGATGTACTGATATAGGATTACCACAATTACAGGAAACATTATAAGAGTATTTAGAGTTCCATGCTTTTAACTTTAGTTTTATAATAATCTTGGATATATAACGAGGGGGTTTCACTGTTATAGTGACCAACGAATATGTTAACCCTTTCACCGCCAGCCATCTTTGAGCCAACAACGTCCATTTAATTTACTTGGCTACAATAATATTTTTTGTCTTCAATATTGTTGGATTTCTTTGTGACACATTTCGAAGAGGGTCATTCCTTACTGCCCAAATTTAGGAACACAATATAATTGAATAATAGACCCTGATTTCAAGGGTTTGAATGACATGGGTGTTAAATCATTGTGGTGCCAAAATGTGGCATTGGCGGCGAAAGGGTTAATACTCCTGCATGATAGTTTTGTCCTTTATTGAATTTTATTCTTGCTGTCTTGACCTGGCACAAGGTTGGCTTTGTTCAGTTTTTACACTGCCGCCCTTCCTCTCTTTGTGAATGCCATCTGATTCTTTATTTGATGTTCTCAGGCTGTGCCAGATGATGTGACCGTATATGTGACCCAGCACCACGAAAGGGACATTAAGTCGCTGGGCTAGTTTCCCACAACAGGCTTGCAAAGTCAAAAATCTCATTTTTGTCAATTTTGAGTTATGGGTATTTGTGTGTTCTCTAACAACTTATTTTTCATATTTATAAAGAATAATCTGTAATATGGTCTCTAAATGGTCTTATAAGTGTCTTAAAACGAGTAGGTCAATGGATGTTCTTCAACTGGGCTAGCTAGACTTTAGACTGTGTTTTCTCAAAATGGCCATCGCTCACCCTACTAACTTTAAATGCTCATAACTCTGGACCGGAAAACCATACAAGAATGGTTCTTGTATCATAAGAAAGAGAATTATCTAAAGGTTTCAAATGTATAATGTTCTCAGAATTGTCAGTTTGACACTTAATGTCTCTTTCGTGACGCCGGGTCACATATTTGCTTTTGACTATTGCATCAGAAACAATTATGAGTAAAGGTAAAGATGCGCCCCCCCCCCCCCCCCCCACCCCCACCCCCATTCCATTTCTCGGTTGTTTCCATTTCCGTTCTTGCCTTTCTTACTGCAGATTGAGTACTTCATCCTCTATCGTTTGCTATATTTAACACTAATTTTCATCCATTTACATAATGAAACACATGCATTCAATAATAGTAGAAGATAAAGGCAAGACGAAAAACGCAATGAACCAGGACTGTGACAAATGCCGCGGTGTACTGCACTGCACATAGGGGGGGGGGGGGGGGGGGGGGGGGGGGGGGGGGGGGGGGGGGGGGGGGGGGGGGGGGTCCTATTAGATAATGGCCTTTATGATGACTGCGATTAATTATTCAACAAAGATAATTAGCTGAAAAGGTTAATAAAATACAGCTTAATGTTTGGTAAGAAAGGCAAGAACGGAAAAATGGAAACAACCGAGAAATGGAGGGGGGGGGGGCACATCTTGACCTTTAGCCAATTATGGTTAATATGTTGTTATTGACTTTAACCTTTAGTACCCCCTGTCGCATGAAAATAGGTAGCTCGTAAAAATAAGTAGCTCGCTACTTATGAGAGTCTGTATTTGCGACAACCACAAATTTCAATTTTTCTGTACTTTAACCATTTAGCTAACCCTAACCCTAACCCTAACCCTATCCCTAACCCTAACCCTAGAAAAAAGTGAAATTTGTGGTTCATGCTCAATGTCGCAAATACACACTGTCATAGGTAGCGAGCTACTTATTTTTACGAGCTACCTATTTTCATGCGACACCCCCACCCAACCCGGAATTTCACGTTCACTCTCCCCATTTCTACGACACCCCCACCCCCACCCAAAACAGAACAAACATACGTTATGTTTTCATGTTTCTCTCTTTTGCTTGCGAATATCGCACCGACTATCAACACCTACCTTCTGCTTTCATCATCAACACCTTATATTCTTTTACGACACTACGCCAACAAGTGCACTGCCAGTTTACGACAACATGAAAGCAGACCGGTGTGTTCAGAAAACAAATACAGCTTAGAGTCTAGTCTTACAACGCTATCTTCGTTGGGCATCTTGCAATGCATAAGGACAAACTATAGTGTACACTGCCAAACAAACCTCACCAACAAGGTTAGATTGCAATCTACGGTCCGCTGCTGATTGCGGCTTAATTAGTCTTGAGTCAGTTTCTCGCTGAAAGTGACACTGCTCACGTGCCCCACTCCGTGTGAAATAGTGAAGAGCCATGCTGGCGAATGAAGCTCACGATATGGATGATTCAACAAATCAAGTTCAAGCCAAAGACGAGTTGATCTATCAGCTGTTTATCCGTCCCTACACCATCCACCCGTATTTCCCTACAATTCTCTCTACCTACCCAGACCTATGTGTGCATGTATAAATGTATGAATGTAGGAAATTGAACAAAGGGTGAATACTCTCTTTCTAATTAACTCCCCTCCACCAAAGCTGATTACGATGCCAATCACCTAGCACTGCGTGGGTCAGAACCAAAGTGAGACAAACAAATGTCGGCCTATGTATGTAGCCAATGTATGTATTTACATTATGCTAGTCTGTCGTTTCCGATAATGCCTGCCAGACAGCAGACGTGTCAGTTGTTTGTTCTTGACGGCGGGGATACATTTTGTTTATATTGTCACTCTAGGGTACGCACATCCCCAAAAGGATTTGAGGACAGCTGGTGTTGGAGAAGGTCCCCAAAGGCCAACCAATCCCTTTTGTCAGCAGCACTAGCAGCCGGTACAAAAAGCGTAGGATACTATAAAATGCCCCTAGTTTGAGAGCCCTAGTCTTCCACAAAGCACTTAACTGTGGGCTGCCATGTGTTCCCTTTTATTGTGTAGCTCTCACTTTACTTTTGAGATCTACCACAGGCTGATGTCAACCAATGATAATTTAAGCAAGTTGAGAAAAAGGCCTGGAATCTCATTACCAAAATCAGATTTGCATGGCTTAAACTGCTTCCTTCTTGGGAAGGAAATCCCTTCTTTTTTGGGGGTGGAAAAATCAGTACAGACGGAATTCCGTTTTTTGAAATTTTTCATCCCAAAAAATAAAAATAAAAACTGAAAAAACCCAAGAAAGCGAAACCCCGATTGTCGTGTAAGACTAAGAGCCCCGATTATGCATCCAAATTGCTTGTAATTGATTAAACTTGTTGAAACTTGTCAGGTTTAACCCTTGGATTTGTGCTAATAACGGACCTGTGGTGAGTGACCAACTCGTCGGCTTGGTTCTAAATAACATTTTGAAATGTGGTGCCAGTGCTTGAAGCATGAGCAGCAAAAAGAAATATTTTTAAAAAAAACAGGAAGAAAAATAAAATAAAATAAAATAAAATAAAATAAAGAGTGGTGGGTATGAAGCACAGGAAAGGGCTGAGATTTGTGAGTTTATTGATAATTGATGGGCGAGGAAGAAAGTTATTCAGGAAGGGGGGGGAGGGGTGGAGGAGGGGGGGGAGGGGGGGAGGGAGGAATAGGAAGGAAACGAAAAGAAAAAAAAGCCAGAAAAAATTATTTTCCACGGCAACTTTATCACATCATCCAGCGGAGCCTCCTGAAAGCGGCCATTAAAGGCCCTGATGACAATTCCAGACTTTTCATTTACTAACACCTTTTTCCTCCCTTTTCCTTCTCCCCACACCCTTTCTTTCTATTCCTCTTTGCTCCCGTCTTCCTTCTATCCTGCAACTTCTCCTCTTCCTTTCTGTGCTCGAAGTTCTGTAAGAACAGGAGTACATTAAACATGGGAACGAGGGCTGTGTGTTTCTTTCTGTCTGTTTCTAAATGTTTGGATAAAAAATGTCTTCCACTCCACTGCGCCTAAACTACTGAACAAAACTTAATGAAACTTGGCGGAATGGTTCCTTAGGCTTTCTTGATGCGGCCCGTGGTGTCAGATTCACCAAATGGTCAGCCATATAAACGTGATCCCTGTCAATCAGATTTGAATATTACAAAGACGCTGATTATTTCAAAGATAACGGATGGATTTCAACCAAAGTTGGTTCGGTGAAACAGTGTCATGTAAGGAACGTATTTGCAAAATAATATACTTTTATGTATTTCCATACTGATACAGGAATTTGTTTTAACACACACAAAAAGAAACCCACAATAATACAAGACTCGAAAATGATCTCCCTTGACTTCCATCAATGTAAAAATGGTGTTTTACGTCCTCGCGGCCATAGACACATAATATGGGACATTTGTAAATACAAAGATGGTGGGAACAATACTGGAGGCAATGCCCAAAGGCAGTGCAACACCAGTAAAGTCCCGATTTTTTTTAACAATACAGATATGTAATATAAGTAAATTTTGATTTGACTTCCATCAGTAACTGGGAGTACAATTTATATGGCTCTGCCATCTTAACCTCGAGTTGGTTTACTACTTGTGGCGGCGCCATAGCCTATGAGGTTTAACCGAGGCGTGGTCACCGCTACAGCTATCTGTATTACTTGTGGCGGTAAAATAGCCGATGAGGTTTAACTGGCGTGGTACTGCCTACAGCATTATCTGTATTAATTTAAAAAATCGGGACTTTACTGGTTTCGTACTGCCTCTGGGCATTGCCTCCAGTATTGTTCCAACCATATTTGTATTTACAAATGTCCCAAGTTGTCTCTCTCTCTCTCTTAACCTCGAGTTTACTTCACTTGCTTTCTGATTCTCATCAGAGAGAGGCAGTAGTCATTTTCCTAAACTAAATTAATGTAATTGCCAGAAGGTAGTTAGCCTACTTAACTATCATTCTTTTCGAATGAGAGTCATGAAGCCTGAAAGGTACAAAGGGAAAACGAGAAGGGTCAGATGCTTCATGCTGCCGTTATGCGCCTAACTAAGAAAGAGTTAGGCCCTACAAGTCCGACTTTCTTCGGCTAGAGGAAATCTTTTCGATTCGAAAGCGTTTCTTGAAAAAAGAAAAGAAAAAAAAAGGACAGGAGAATGGATCGGTAAGGCAGAAAGATAGTAGATGACTAGTAAGCAAAGGGAAAAGGCAGAGTCAAAGAGAGTGACAGATTAGAGGAAGTTACAAGCATAGAACTACCAGAAGGTGGGGGAACTATTGGGGAGGGGGATCAAGAAGAATGATAGATGATGAAACAGTTCAAGCTTGGAATCCCTATACATCATTGTTTGTGTAACTTATTAACAGGCACTTGTCACTTTAACTGTCTTTTTTGGGTGTTGTTTTTCCTCCTATAAATATTTATATGGCTTACGTAAATTATGATTATGCAGTGCATTCTTCAATGCCCACTTTAATTCTCTCTGTCTGTCTTTCTGTCCCTATCTTTCTTGCTGTCTTTCTGTCCCTAGGGAAAACATTGTATGTCTTTCTGTCCCTAATTTTATCTCTGTTTCTTTGTCCCTATCTTTCTAATTCTGTCTTTCTATGCATCTTTCTCTTATGTCTTTCTGTCCCTATGTTCTGATTCTGAAATCTTTCTTATGTCACGTTCAATCCCTATCTTTCTCTCTGTTCTTTTGTCCCTATCTTTCTCTCTGTCTGTCTTTCTGAGATCTTTCTCTCTGAATGTCTTTCTGTATCTTTCTCTCTGATTACCCTTTGTCCCTATGTTCTCTCTGTCATTTTGTCCCTATCTTTCTCTCTGCTGTCTTGAAGTCCCTATCTTTCTCTCTGTCTGTCTTTCTGTGGATAATCTTTCTGGAGGTCTGTCTGTTTTCTGTGTATCTTTCTCTCTGGCTGTCTTTCTGTCCCTATCTTTCTCTCTGTCTGTCGTTCTTTCTTTTTGCTCTCTTAAAAAAAAAAGTGAAAACATTGAATGCAACAGTCATTTTATTTATGTTTCTTTGAATGTTAATAATTATGTATAATATGCATGTTATACAAAATGTGTTCGATGATGAAATGTATTTATGCGC
>CM065683.1:64138948-64146448 GCA_017654935.2 Phymorhynchus buccinoides | reverse complement strand
AATTAAAACGGGATTGGTAATTGTGAACAATGGGAAAGCTTAAAGGGACACCCTGACGGATGAGATTTTGCAAGAAACACGTCGAGATCACCAGAAAGACAGTCTTTTTAAGGATCGGAACACTTTCACTTTGCTCTGGTTTCCTAGAAATTAAACCCTCAAAACGGCGATTCCTCCTTGGCGGAGATGGCGGAGATGCCGGAGAGAGTAGCCATTTTGGACGGGGTGGGTGGAGGTCACTCATTGTGGTTGAAGCGTTTTTTTGTTTTGTTTTTGTCGTGCAGTCAAAAAACAATTGGAGCTATTTCCTGTCCTGTGAGCGAAACTCTTTTAGATAAACTGCATAAAATCTACAAAATAAAAATAAAAAGGCTTGTATTGCGAAAATTTCGTGCAAACGATGTGGTCTAAACGCAGGCGGCCATTAGAAAAGAGACGGCACACGCCTTCTCGTTCGGTGACATATTTGACTTCCAGCACCTCCCGCCAAGGAGGAATCGCCGATTTGACGATTTGATTTCTAGGAAACCAGAGCAAAGTGAGTATTGCGATCTCTGTAAAGGGTGTTTTCCTGGTGATCTTGACGTGTTTCTTGAAAAAACTCATCCGTCAGGGTGTCCCTTTAACTATTTTGATTCCCCTAAGCATAAGTTCAAAGACCTAAAGCAGAATCGAGATATCATATACCAGTGTACACAAGAAATGCATGTAATTATCACAAATGTCAACAACAACAAAAAGGTTTATAACACGCGTTATTTAAAGGTAAACGTATGCACACACACACACAAAGTAAGTTTACCTAATGGTTTGCCATAGCAGACCTAATCCAAGATGGACTTCCTCCAACAGCAGATAACAAAGTCAACAGCTTGCTGCTTGGGTCTTGTTGTTGTTGCTGTCTTACCCTGGCTTAAAGACTCCAGGGATCATCCCGACAGCCGAAGCACTTGAACACTATGGTGCAAATGCACCAGCTAGGGATGAGAACATTACGTGTGTGACCGGTTTTGATTACTCCGCCACGTGTGCAGCCACACTCCGACTTCGGAGGATGTTTGGGTCTGTTCAGATTCATCCCAGCTCCACCCCCTACCCCGCCCCCTCTGCTGTAGCTCCTTCTCACCTACACGGTGTGTCTGTGCACTGCAGCACCAGCACCACCCCACCCCACCCCCACCCGTCAATTCATACACACGAGAGCGTGGGGGTAATAGAGGAGAGACAGAATGTAAGAGCACAGAAGCGAGAGAGAGAGAGAGAGAGAGAGAGAGAGAGAGAGAGAGAGAGAGAGAGAGAGAGAGAGAGAGAGAGAGAGAGAGAGAGAGAGAGAGAGAGAGAGAGAGAGAGAGAGAGAGAGAGAGGAGAGATAGGGGAGAGGAAGGATGCGGGCAGGGGATGGGGATGGTGTAGGGGTAGGGTGGGGGACAAACAGCGGAAGAAGAAAAAACCCACCACACACACACACACACAACACAAAACAAAACGCAAATACACTAAACAAAAATTCAAGTGGATAAGGACATAAGTGTACTCCCAGTAACTGAAATTATGTAGCATACGTTTGTGACATTATGTAGGTGGCAGGCAGAGGTGCCAATAATTATCTGAGGTGTCAGTCCGGTAATGCGCGTGGTTAGTGACAGTGTCATCGAAGACCTGATATTGAACATAAGGTTTGTTGAATGGCTTGTTGTGAAAAACAAAAATTGTTGTGACCTTGATAACATTTCTTTAATTAAAACACTGGTTTCTTCCACGATTTCCTCACTTAAGTGTGTGAAAGATACGAGATAGATGATCAGTTTAAATGTTGCCAGAAAATGTTGTGAAATTAGTCGAGCTGGTAGGGGAAGACGGGGTAAAAAGCGCATGGGCGGGTAAGTAAAAAATAAAGAAACTTTCAGTCAAATTTGCCCATGAGACGAATGCTAGACATTAACGCTCGTCTCATGGGCAAAATGAGACTGAAATTTGCTTCATTTCATGAGATGATTGGGGTGGGCTTCTTACCCGCCCATGCGCTTTTTACCCCGTCTTCCCCTAGTGGTACCATCATCATGGTTGTCCCTCGGGTCCGAGGATGTCATTCTCGCTGTGCCTTCATCGGTGGATGCTGCCTGTGGCTTCGGAGACCAAACTCAGAAGGGCACATGCGATTGCGGGCGGGACACGGAACACCAGCCGTGACAGGGACAGATGCAGCTGTGTGACGCCGCTCTCGTGCTGTTTCCAGGTGCTGCCGACGATCATCCTTGAAACTCTTTACTGCTCACCTGGTCATGGCACGCCAGCTGGTTCGACTGGCTGCCGCAGCTTCAAGTTGGCTCCAAGATACTTAATAAGAAAACAACCCAAAGAAAACCGTTTGGGGGTCGTTATGAATCCAATCATATTGGATATTAGAGTAAACTGGAATAAAAGACAGCATCATTAATTTTCACACTAAATTATTGTTTTACGTCCTCCCGATCATAAGAGATCGTATGGGACATACATTTTCACAAACCACCCTGCCACATTTGGATGCAACCAAGTTAAGCTGTGGCGACTGGAACTCAATTTTGCATACACACAGACAGGAAAGTTTACAGGATTACATTCTGATCGCAAGAAGTTCCTGTTGTTACAGAACCGAGACTACAAAAAGACAGGGGAAGAAAAATGAGGAACGAATGATGACAGACAAACAGGAAGAACAAGACAGAAGAGCCACAGATGCACTGTATCTTTTTCTTCCTTCCCACCCTCCTCTTCTTTTTTACCTTCAGTTGTGTGTGCGTTATACCCCTACTTCTTCTCGCTTACTCCCCACCCCCAACTCTACTTTCCTGCTTTGATCTTTTGGCTGCAGAGGTTGCTTCCAGAGCCACCTGACGTCTGCGCGTGCACTGAAGCGAAACGCGCATGCCTGAGGGGTTGGGGAACGAGTTGGCGCGAAACGCCATATGGTAAGGTCGTAAACTGGCGTTTTACCGAAATTATGGTCATAAACGACCCACGGAACCTGTCCCCGGATCTCAAACAGGCCATCAACCCGAAGGGGTAAAGATGAAAGAAAAAGCCTGTTTATCTATGGAGCGCATCCGCCACAGCGAAACGTCTCTGGAGCGGGTAACTACTCCAAAACGTCTCGTAGTAGTTGTAGGTCTTGCGAGCTGAACAGGGTATCCTGATCCGCGGAAGGCCCCGGGTAGGGTGGTTCTGTCACGGAGAAGAACGTATCGTTTCCATCAGTCATCTTCCCGGGTGCTTGCGTGTTTCTTCTTCTCATTCTTCTGCAGGCCCAGTGGATCGATACTGACAAATGACAACAGCCCTGCATGCAACTTGGTATCCTGTATCCACCTCGGGCAACTACAGAAACTAACAAACAAACAAACACAAAAACTACAAAATAAAAAAGCTCACAAAACGTTTGCAGTCAAGCGTGCCAAGCAGGTAGACAAAGCCTACCAGTACATTCGTAACACCAGGATACTGTGACAAATGTTGGACATATATAATTATACAAGTACACCTCCCTACGCATACGTGCTAGAACACACGCTTAAAACACGCGGGCGCGCACGCGCGCACGCACACACACACACACACACACACGTCTAATATCACGATTAGTTGACAGACGTGAAATGAATATCACACAACACACGCACGCACGCACGCACACGTACACACACACACACACACACACACACACACACACACACACACACACACACACACACACACACACAGCGCGCGCGCGCGCATGCAAGATGATGCATGAGGCAGACAAACACAATGGAATCTCCAATTGAATGACTAGACACTCTGATACTCCTTTAGATGACACTTGTGTCAAAGTGCTCCAATGGAATCTCCAACTGAATGACTAGACACTCTGATACTCCTTTAGATGACACTTGTGTCAAAGTGCTACAGTGGAATCTCCAACTGAATGACTAGACACTCTGATACTGTTTTAGATGACACTTGTGTCAAAGTGCACAATGGAATCTCCAACTGAATGACTAGACACTCTGATACTGTTTTAGATGACACTTGTGTCAAAGTGCTACAGTGGAATCTCCAACTGAATGACTAGACACTCTGATACTGTTTTAGATGACACTTGTGTCAAAGTGCTCCAATGGAATCTCCAACTGAAGGACTAGACACTCTGATACTCCTTTAGATGACACTTGTGTCAAAGTGCTCCAATGGAATCTCCAACTGAAGGACTAGACACTCTGATACTCCTTTAGATGACACTTGTGTCAAAGTGCTACAGTGGAATCTCCAACCGAAAAACTAGACACTCTGATGCCCCATAAGTAGATTATGCATCAGCAGCATGAGACAAAGTGCTAGAATGGATGAACTCGCTCCATTTGATGACCAGTGTTCTCCAAAGGGATCTGCTGTATTTCGGTTTCTTCGCTTAACTTTGTAGTAGCGCCAAAGTTTTGTTTTGAAATATCCTTCGTTCTCAAATTATTTCACCTAGCTTACCGGAACGCAGCTAAGACTTTCCCCACTCTAGGTTCCTTGCCCAAGCATGCCTTTGTGCTTTTCGTGACTGTGGTGATATGAGCTTGTTTGGCTTTCGTCATTAAAGATTTAAGTCATTGAGTCATTGAGTCATTGCCCACATTTCCATTGCAGCTGATGGAGCACCCACTTACATCATGTACGTTTGTCCACCAGTTTTACTTGCTTGTGGTCGATACGCACTTTTTAGGTAGAATGGCTGCCTTTGTGTGGGATGGACACCAAAAAGACTGGAGCCGTGGCGTTTGGGGATCTGTCTGTCTATGGGCTGATGCCTTTAAACAAAAATGTTTTCCACTTCGCCGCTCCACAGCTTTTAGACAACTGTCATTATTGAACAGTCGTGTATATTAACAAGCGCGGATTCGCAATCGTTTGTGGCGTGCGACAATTGAAAACGAAACATCATTTTAAAGAGCAGCCTCACTTTGAAGTGCGACAATTTTGCAGCCTCACTTTGAAGTGCGACAATTTTGGACCGACAGACAGACCGACCGACCGACCGACCGACAAAGTGAGTTATAGGTTTGTGGCTTGTGCCACAAACAAAAATCCCACATTTTTCGCAGTATCTTATCTAAAAACTAAAGACCGTGTAAAATATAAAAGAATGTTTTAGCAAGATGCCATCACTGATGAGTCTGATGCTCTACCAGCTGAACAAACTGGTCTTTCTTTACTCGAATGGCTTTGATCACTGGTTGACATCAGCCTGTAGTAAGGGTCAATAGCAAAAGGAGAGCTGTGCAATAAATGATTTTCAAGAGTATTGGAATTCATGGTACATCCTAGTCTTTTGTGGAAGACTGACTCTCAAACTAGGGGGCCTTGGCACTGGCTCTGGTGCTGCAGCCAAAGCGATTGGCTGACCTCTAGGGGCCTTCCCCAACCATCTGTCCTCAAATTCCTTTGGCCGAGAGAGTGGGGATGTACCCTGGGCACCCCGCTGGAACAGCAGCTATCCTCTGTGCTATTTGGCTACCATAGTCGGAAACGGCAGACGGGAGTACAGTTAATCGCTGATGATCACGAATTAAGTGATCTGTGTCTTGCGTGAATCGGGCATGAATGTTGTTTTGATGTTGATCAGCATGCGGAAGGACAGTTGGCATGGGTAATATTGTCTGCTAGTGCTGGTTTAAACGATTTTTAAAATTGAAAATCACACAGTAAAGCAGCAACATAAACAAATGAGAACGAGCACAACAAGCTTAGCAGCTGTATACAAGGCGCTCAAACACAAGTAGATTATACAATATTGGCTGCCACAAGTAATAAGAGTAATCATCTGCTAGTGTTGTATCAGAGTGAAGGGTGAAAAGAGAATAGAATGTCCGTCCATTTGGTTTGGTTCCACTTATGTTTGGTGTTGTTGTTGTTGTTAGTGAATTTGTTTACTGGTTTGGTTTAATTAGCGTTTGCATTCTCAAATGTCACAAATTAAAACAGCAACGAGATAGGGCAACAAGAAGTTTTAGTTAGTTTGTTTGGTGCAGCAGATTCATGTACACACCAGCCAAACTATTTTATGTATAACATATTCAAGGCTAGAAGGCTATGCCACTCTTGGATAAATGTTGATTTGTTTGTATGTTCTCCTCTCCACCATTGTTGATGTTTGGTTGTGTTGGGTGGTGGGTCATAAAGGCGAACTTGGCACATTCTTTTTTTTTGGTTTAGAATGATGCTTTGTTATTCTCACTTTGTTCTGACCCACGCATTGCTAGATGATTGGCATCGTAATCAGTTTTGGTGGAGGGGAGTTATTTGTAAAGTAAAAGTATTGGAGCCTTTGTTCAATTTCGTTATTTTAGAGTAGCTTCTGGACAATGAAATTGGTTGTTCAGTTCTATTGACGATCATTCACAGATTGACTGCTTGGGTCGCCTAATCTAGATCTCAGTTGTTGGTTGTCTTTTCCAGATAGCTTCTGTCGTTTCTTTTGCGTTATATTATGTTACGTGTATGACAATAAAGAACGACAAGGAGGACGCTTATGTGCTTGCTATCTTGTTTCTTTAGTACTGTATAAATTCTCCCTCATTACTTCAAGATACGCATGGATTGATAGAAATGTAATCGAACTAATCAGGTTTTTTTGTTTGTTTTGTTTTTTTTTTAGCAAACAATTCTTTGTAACTGGATGGTTTCAGACAAATCAGGATCGAGGTGGGGGTGGGGTGCGGGTGTGGGCTTATGAATTGATCGTCAAGCCTCATTATAGACGACAACACGTGTGTATGCCAATCTGTCAGTCTGTCTGTACCTACCTATACCGTTCAGGTACTGTAAGAGTCAGCTGGTATTATAAAGGGCAGGGCCGGAATTTAAAGGTGATGCTTTTTTCACGTAGGCCTATATCCCCACTCTCTCTGCCCAAAGGACCTGTTAAGGATTGTTGGCGTTGGAGAGGGTATTCAAAAGCCAACATGGGGCAGCGGGTGGATGCCTCGTGCCTACATACGGGGAGCTGGGTGACCCCCCGCCCCCTCCACGAGTTTCTCCCCGTGGGGATACCGGGGGTCTTTCGTAAAAATGGTTCCACCACCTACTTCTTGAAGTTCTGTGCTTGTAACTTCCTCTAATCTGCCACTCTCTTTGACTCTGCCTTTTCCCTTTACTACTGTCATCTGCTATCTGTCTGACTTATTGGCCCATTCTGCTTTTTTTTTAAAATCTTCCAAATTTATCTCCTTTGAGCTCCTCCGAAATCGGAATGTGTCGGCAGTGCGCAGCGAGGAGACCAGTAAAAACTGAAAACCGGACACATACGCATACCTTACTCATTATGGCCATATGGCCTGGGAACGCAGAAGAAGAAGAAGAAAAGCCAACCAATATCTAAGGCTGCAGCGCTAATTACGACTGGACAGCACATAAAGACAACTTGAACATTTTACAACGCCAGACCTTCCCCAATCCTCTTTCTTTGGAAAGATCCACAGATGATCTTCTGGCGATGAA
>CM065683.1:64123948-64126448 GCA_017654935.2 Phymorhynchus buccinoides | reverse complement strand
AACCTGTTGGTTTTTACGTCTGTAATGGCGCCTGGAGCCTCGCGAGGGACAGGCGTCACTTTTCTAAAAATGAATTAAATTATTATTATTATTATTATTATTATTAAGTCCGTCCGTCCGTCCGTCCGTCCGGTGTCCGGCGTGCCTCCGTCCGTCCGGCTATTCGTCCGTTTTTCTCAAAAACTATTCAGTCTATCATCATCACATTTGGTATACTAGTTTGCCAAGATGCAAGCTATCCACTGATGTATTTAGTATTACATTAAGGTCAAGGTCGCGCCAGTTACGGGGTTCAAACCCGGAAACACATAATCGCTAATATCTCGCGAAGTTTTGCATGTATTTCAATGCAGTTTTTTTCCACAAACTATTCTGTTTTGATGCGTTTTTATGTAGTTACGTGCTGTTTGTATGCGTTTTTATGTATGTGTACAGCCGACACATTCCGATTTCGGAGTAGCTCGGCGATGCTGCGAGGGGACTTTGCAGCCGCTCGGCGTTGCACTTGTTAAGTTTAAAACCAACAGGCTACCCGAGCTCTTAATAAATATCGATGAAAGCTCTGGGAGCGGAAAGCTTGCCGTCTCTCTCTCTTCCCCACGATCACCCACAGCAAGAGGCCTACCTGGTCATAATTGACCTTTTCTTCTCCTTCATAATTATCACTTGATGATTCCTGTATCTGATTGAGAGTCCTTTCCTATTCACGTCATTAGCCCAACTCAATAAGGCAGAGAAATAGACAGGTTAAACTATTTTTAAAAATGTGACCACCGTGGCGGAGGTTTTTTAAGAAAAAGAATAAGGGGGTGATTAATTCAAGCAAATTCGTTGGGTCATCCCAGGTCACTGACCTACATTACAGTCATATCTTTTAGATGGGTTGGTTGAGTGGAGGTTTGACGTCCTCATGGCGGAAAGCCCTTAGGGACAAGTTGTTCTGGTGCTGGGTCGATGTGGAGATGGCCGCAAAGCGGTTGATGGTCATGATATCTTTTAGAAATAATGAAAAGGCGAAAAATTGATATTCGTGCACATTTCTTAAGATATCTAACATAAATATGATTAATAATCGTTTTGACATAACAACTCAATGCTTTTCTCTCACTTTTTTTTTTTGGCGTCGTGTTATTGAAAGGGGAACAAGTTTTACCTTTTTTGAACAAAACTTACCTTTAAGAAAGAAATATTATGTAAGCCCCCCATACAAAATATCACTGTCTGAATTGCCACGTAACATAACTCTTTTAAACTTTAATGCAAGTGAAGAAAATAGAAGAGAGAGAGAGAGAGATGATGAAAGTTCGTTTAACGTCCTCCGGCCTGGAACAGGCACATATGGGACTTAATAACTATAAAGGGTGAGACGGTCCTGGAGGTACTGCAATGCCAGGAAAGTCCCGATTTTTTAATAATCAAGATAGTTACTGAGAGAGAGAGAGAGAGAGAGAGAGAGAGAGAGAGAGAGAGAGAGAGAGAGAGAGAGAGAGAGAGAGAGAGAGAGAGAGAGAATTATGTAAGAAAGAACACCAAAGCAGAAGGGGGATGCATTGGGACGGATGTCATTGTACGTAGCAAGGGAAGCAAGCCAGCTTTCAGTTCAGTCTGGGTTTATTTCTGAATATCGCAGAGTAACGCTGGAATTCCATCAACACGATTTCCCGACGGAACGGCCGGCACTTTTTTGTTGTCGTTGCCGTCCTAAGGTTCCGTGAGGAAACTCAAAGTTTCCAATCCAACAAAACGGTAACGGCACGGCGCGCCTTTTCTGTTTGAAAGAGTGCACGAACGTGGTTAACGTGGTGACCTTGACCCAAACCAAAGACTGTATAGGGGAAGATAAGCATCCAGTCTCTTTTCCCTATATGAGTAGTGAGGACAGAAACACTGGTTATGTCCCTTTTAAACAGGACACATTTTACACGTCGATAGGCCAGTTGAATTCTCCGTTCAAGTTCCAGTCTGGGTTTTTGGATAGCCTGCACTGTGAATAGTGTACTGTCCCCACTAACGATAACTCTATCAGCCCGGTTCGCCGAGCTCTTAAGTAGTCCATCTTACCCTTTTAGAATATCTTTGCCCAAACTCCTCCTTTCCATAGCTGATCGAGGCATTTTTCTTCTCAAATGCCATGGTGCCGTCCACATTTCGTGGCTGGCAAATGGCAGAATTCGCTACATGCTCCAAAACCTCGTGCCGTTCCATTGCTGTTGACGTGCCGGTGACGTTTCGTGTTTTATGGGTTCAGGCAAAGACACTAAGCTTTCTGGTTCAGGCAGTAGACAATTAGTTTGAGCGAGATAAACACGAAATCATTTTGCCGTTATCGTCGCCTTTGCCGTCGTAGCCGTTATCGTGCGTATGGAATTCCAGCTTAAGATTAAGAAGCGAAAGAGAAGGAGGCCTACTACGCACAGAGAAGTCAAAGAGAACTTCACACCATCACCGCTGTCATCGCCGCCATCATCATCATCGTCAATGCTCGCGCTGAACTCTCACG
>CM065683.1:64081448-64121448 GCA_017654935.2 Phymorhynchus buccinoides | reverse complement strand
GAGAACAGCCTGGACGGACAAACAAATAGACAGACGCAACAGACAGTCGGACAGAGAGACGGACAGACAAACAGACGGACGGACTCGAACGAAAAGTTATCCCTGCTCCCCAGTGGGGCGGAAGATAATAAAAGAAGAAACGAATTAGACGCGAGTGGAGTGTGGTAGGGGAGAGTGAGGCGGGCAGCAGAGTGATCAGAAAGTCGTCAGAACACAGTACACCTGCACTGCGCTTCACTTCCAGCCGGCAGTCGGTGCCATCCATCTTGCAACTCTGGCAGATGGAGAGACAGAGAGATGAAATTGAAATTTTGAAACTAATGACCTACACGTCTGTCTCGGAAATAGGGGCCTACTGGTACGGAATGACTGTCCTCTCAAACGGTCCTACTTCAGTGGCACGGCTATCAAATCGTGTGACATCTGTGAGGCATAAATAATCTGATAAAGAGGCTACTGTCTGTAGGAATCGAACCAACTCCTACTAGTTTCGATTATTTGTAGACTCCCATACATGAATGTAATGAAACATCTGTATTTCTGTATCAGAAGACATTTGATCAGATTCGTGTAGTAAAGTAGGGCCGGACCTAAGTTTTTAAAGACCCCCCACGTTATGTGTCAAAATCACGGTTTTCACGTGTTTTCCCTTTTATAGCTGGTAAGACATCTTAAGAAATCTTCCAAGCATAAGAGGGAATGTGACACGTGACGTGGGGGTGTATTTAAGGGGTGGGGGCTAATTCATCGAAGGTGCAAAGCACCAAGACCCCTAGGGGAGTCCGGGGGCATGCTCCCCAGGAAAAGTTTTAAACCCGAGAAGCAAAATAGTGCAATCTGGTGTATTATGGGCATTAAATAAAGGACTAATGCCATTACTGTTCATACCCCTATTGAAACATGTTTTGAACCATTAAGTACCCATCAACTGGTGGTGCTGATGAGTGCTAGGTATAGCTCGCGAGAAATTTAGCTGCCGCTCGGCGACATGAATTGTTTTTTCGTGGGTGTTTGTTTTTAGGAAAAAGGTTGAGGGCTACAGCCCCCTAAGCCCACCCACCCTCCCCCCCGTAGGTCCGGCCCAGCCCTTAATTTTATGAAGTTCTACTAAAGCTTAAGTGGGAAACTAAACGTTGTTATTTTCTAAATTAAGTAAACCGGTTTACTGAATTTAGAAAGTAACGTTTAGTTTCCCACTTAAGCTTTAGTAGTACTTCATAAAATTAAGCACCGATGTCTCTGGCATATACTTGTAGGACTTCATCATATCCGTCGAGACAGTAGTACTTTATCAGATTCTGTATGCCTCACAGACGTCCTCACAGTTGGACGGCCGTACGACCGAAGAGGATTATGTGGAGCAATGCTTTAACAGTTTGAAATACAGGGACATCATTTGCCTCTATAAAGACGTTAGATTAAAAAATAGGCCTAAAGGTCTGTTTAAAATGCCTGAAAACCAAATCTTCATTTTAATTTATGTATGGTCTACTGTCAGGCAGGCTTAGTCTGGACATTCATTGACAAGCAGTCTGAGATACCTATGTGTGAGGGGTAAGGGGGTGGGGGCAATATTTTGCATTAGCCTACTCAAAATCCATAATTGTTCTGAATAATATTATGGGAATTCGATCTTTAACGACCTTAGGCCCTACCAATAAAACAAAGGAGGCCTTACCAAATAGACCATCATCATACATTTATACATTTTGTTCTCTGCCACTATGAACGTCAGTCCTTCTTCTTCTTCTTCACCGTTCAACTGGCTACGCATTCAAACCTCAGACCGAGTGCTGCCGCAAACGTGGATGTCCGGAGGGCACCCGCTGTTGCACAGAGTTTGGTTCTGAGGTCTGTCCCTCCAGGCCAGGTCTGTTGCCGCATCACCCCATAGAGAGGGCAGTCCTGGAGAACGTGGGAAGGGGTCTGGTCAGCTTGTCCGCACTGGCATAGAGATGAGTCTGCGACCCCAATCCTACGTAGGTGTGCACGGAGGCCGCAGTGCCCTGTACGCCGGCAAAAGATCGTGGTTTGATCTCTTCTTTCCAGTGTTCGATTTGGGTCCTTGAGTGCCTGGTAGCCGTTGTTTCTCTGCAGCCAGTCCGCTTTGAATCTGCCACGAATAGAATGAGAGTCTTGGCTTCCTCGTACGTAGCAGAGACATCAGTCTGGGTGAGCTGGCTACCTTCCTTTGCGAGGTGATCTACAGAACGTCAGTCTGAAATCTATCATCAGTAATATCATGTTGACCTTATCCCATGTTCCCCTTCCCACTTCTTCTTTGCTCTAGTTTCACTACCATGTCAGCCTCAACGTGTTATGTACGGAGAATGTGTGTGTGTGTGTGTGTGTGTGTGTGTGTGTGTGTGTGTGTGTGTGTGTGTGTGTGGTGTGGTGTGGTGTGGTGGTGTGTGTGGTGTGGTGTGGTGTGGTGTGTGTGTGTGTGTGTGTGTGTGTGTGTGTGTGTGTGTGTGTGTGTGTGTGTGTGTGCGCGCGTGTGCACGAGAGAGAGAGAGGGAGACTCAAGACTCCAAAAAACTTTATTACACAAGGATTAAAATTTTAGGCCAAGCCTATTCTTCCAATCTGTCCTTGGGACGAAAACTAGACTAATAAAAAAACACAATTAGGCAAATACTGAGATATGGGCATGCATGATGATGCAAGGCAACAACAATAAATTTTAAAATATCGGAATACACTCAGCAAGAAGTATTACAAACATCACTACAATTTGATCATTTGATGTGCCCTCCGCCACCATCACTACTTTGCCCTTACTCAAATGCATGTAATCAGGACTCCTCCTTTATCCCATGTAGTGCATACAGATTTCATATAACATAGCATGTATCAGGTCTTTACCTGATATTAGCATAACAGTCATGACAAAAACGACATGTAAATGTAAAATGATTACAGAGAGGGAGAGGGGAGAGAGAGAGAGAGAGAGAGAGAAAGAGAGAGAGAGAGAGAGAGAGAGAGAGAGAGAGAGAGAGAGAGAGAGAGAGAGAGAGAGAGAGAGAGAGAGAGAGAGAGAGAGAGAGAGAGAGAGAGAGAGAGAGAGAGAGAGAGAGAGAGAGAGAGAGAGAGAGAGAGAGAGAGAGAGAGAGAGGCTGAGACAAGAGAGAGAGGGAGAGAGAGAGAGAGAGAGAGAGAGAGAGAGAGAGAGAGACTCGAGAGAGAGAGAGAGAGAGAGAGAGAGAGAGAGAGAGAGAGAGAGAGAGAGAGAGAGAGAGAGAGAGGAGAGTAAATAGAGAGAGAGGAGAGAGAGAGAGAGAGAGAGAGAGAGAGAGAGAGAGAGAGAGGCTGAGACAAGAGGATTGTGGAGAGAGGAGAGAGAGAGAGAGAGAGAGAGAGAGAGGCTGAGACAAGAGGATTGTGGAGGGGGAGTAAATAGAGAGAGAGGGAGAGAGAGAGAGAGAGAGAGAGAGAGCTGAGACAGACAGACAGACAGAGACAGACAGACAGTAAATAGAGATGGTGGAGGGGGAGTAAATAGAGAGAGACGGACAGACAGACAGACAGAGGACAGGGAAAAGTCTAAGACATTTATATACATGAATGTATATTTACGCGCTCGCATGAACTTTCCCATACACATGCGTGCGCGCGCGCACACGCACACGCACGCACGCACACACACGCACGCACGCACACACACACACACACACACACACACACACACACAGAGGTAACAGTATGACAGGGCGAGTAGATGGTGAGGTATGAAGAAGGCATGGAAAGTAGAAAGGAAAGACACAGACACAAAATATAAGATACATTTTCTGTTCATTCTGCTCTCTCTCTCTCTCTTTCTCTCTCTCTCTCATTAGTTCTGCCTCACTGAGACCTCAGTCCCCAGGTAGTTGAAGTTCTTTACTGCCCCCCCCCCCCCCTCACTTCCCTGTCCTCCCCTCCTGACTGTGCAGACCTATCTCCCCGCACCCCCTTCATATACATTCAGTTCTCATCTTTTTCCCGTTCAACCATTCCTGCCTCTTATTTTCTTCACCCCACCCTACCCCCACATCTATTCACTCAGCTTGTGTGCTTGTTATGTACCTACTCCCTTATTACCCGTCTCCAAGCCACTGTGTGTGTGATAACTTGAAGATTATGTGGGGGGAGAGAGAGAGAGAGAGAGAGAGAGAGAGAGAGAGAGAGAGAGAGAGAGAGAGAGAGAGAGAGAGAGAGAGAGAGAGAGAGAGAGAGAGAGAGAGAGAGAGAGAGAGAGAGAGAGAGAGAGAGAGAGAGAGAGAGAGAGAGGGGAGAGAGGGAGAGAGAGAGAGAGAGAGAGAGAGAGAGAGAGAGAGAGAGAGAGAGAGAGAGAGAGAGAGAGAGAGAGAGAGAGGGGGGGAGAGAGAGAGAGAGAGAGAGAGAGAGAGAGAGAGAAAGAAGACAGAAAAAAAAAGAGAAAGCGCACCCAGACATGCGTGCAATCCTATGCGTGCTCACAAACACACATTTGGGCAGGGACTTTGCAGAGTGAAAGCACGCTCTCATCAGGAGCAAGTACTCATCCTTCAATTAGAGACTCGTTATCGTATCATAGACCCCCCCCCCCCCCCCCCCCCCTTCGCCGTGGGGATACCGAGGTTCTTTCCCACATAGTTCCCCCACCTTCTGGAAGTCATGCGCTTGTAACTTCCTCTAATCTGTCTCTATCTTTGACTCCGCCTTTTCTCTTTGCTTATTGTCATGTACTATCTTTCTTCCTTACTGGGCCTTTCTTCTGCCTTTGTTCTAGAACCTCTTACAAAGATTCTCTCCAGCCGAAGACAGACATGCTGGGCTTAAATATTTCTTAGTTAGGCGCTAAACAGCAGCATGACGCATCTACGCTCATGTGACAGGAACTTTTCAGAGTGATCGAAGAAGGAGAACATCACAGACAAAAAGAGGCAGAGTTAAAGAGAGAGACTTAAAATAATTACTGGCAAATAGTATTTGTGCGGACCTTGAGGATATTTGTGGCTCCGGTGAAATCTGAGGGTTTTTGCATCAACAAGGAATTTTGCTGACAAAAAAACCAAAGAAGAAATCTTTTGTAGGCTTATTTACAAAACAAGAAAGGAATAAAAGACTAAAAATCAGGATTCATGCAAAATTTACCATTTTTCTTTTGTCTATTTCTACGATGAAGGTAATAACTGCCCATCGTCCTACATTTCCATTACTTAAATGTGTAAGATTGCCTTAAAGGTGGGCCCTGACGGATGAGCTTTTGGAAGAAACACGTCGAGATCACCAGAAAGACAGCCTTTTCAAGGATCGGAACACTCACTATGCTCTGGTTTCCTATAAATCAAACCGTCAAAACGGCAATTCCTCCTTGGCGGAGATGCTGGAGAAAGAAGCCATTTTGGATGGGGTGGGTGGAGGCCATTCATTGTGGTTGAAGCTTTTTTGTAGTGCAGTAAAAAAAAAAAGAAAAAAAAAAGGAGCTATTTCCTTTGTTGCGAGCGAAACTCCTTTAGGTAATTTGCATAAAAATTTAAAAAATAAAAATAAAGGCTTGTATTGTCAAAAACATGTGTGCAAACGATTTGGTCTAAACTCAGGCGGCCATTAGAAAAGAAAGAATTCACTGAAATATTTGACGGTTTGATTTCTAGGAAACCAGAGCAAAGTGAGTGTTGCTATCTCTGTAAAGGGTGTTTTCCTGGTGATGTCGACGTGTTTCTTACAAAAACTAATCCGCCAGGGTGCCCCTTTAACAGCAGTACCAGTAATCATCACGTTGTAATTGTTACTATGAAGCTTTGGGACGTTTTAAAGCTTCAAAATGAGGTCGTCTTTTTTTTTTTTCTTGCCATTTTTTCCACCCAAGAAATTCCGTTGCTTATACAGGTGCATCAAAGTATAGGCCACCTGCGGTGCCTTAAGTGAGCCTGACAAAAGCACTCTGTGCGCAGGTGAGTGGCACCTTTCAGATGCTGCAACAGTTTTTCAGCCATTAATATTTTGGGTCACCGTCATTAGTTCCAGTCTCTTCTTTCGGAATTTTTCCTTGTGCTGATTGCAGCTAATGAGGCAACAAACAAAAGAGAGAGAGAGAGAGAGAGAGAGAGAGAGAGAGAGAGAGAGAGAGAGAGAGAGAGAGAGAGAGAGAAAACGAAAACGAAATTTTATTTAACCAGGGAACATGAGATAAGCAAGTTACATGCTTTTTCCACCCAGCCCTGGGAGAGAGAGAGAGAGAGAGAGAGAGAGAGAGAGAGAGAGAGAGAGAGAGAGAGAGAGAGAGAGAGAGAGAGAGAGAGAGAGAGAGAGAGAGAGAGAGAGAGAGAGAGGCAGACAAAGAAAGCAAAAGAGAGACAGAGTTCCTACTGCCTTCTCAAGATAAATTAGGAAAAACGTGCAATTTTTGTTAAACTCCCCCCCTCCCCCTCCCCTTTCTTTGCATCCCCCAAACTCACACAGAAGCACACACAACAACCACGATAAATTCAACAATGCCATGGTTTACTACACAACTCATCCTCTCTTTTTGTCAGCACACTCAAAACTATTTCAGAGTAAAATGTACAAGTATTTACAAAAAAGTTACCTTCTCCGAATGTATATATTATACATTCTATTTCATCCCTTTCATATCACATGCAAAGTTTATATACATTTCACAAGCGGAACCACAACATATCAATGTCTGAATTAATAAAATCTCCCCACTCTGATTTGAAATAATCACAGAACGATACATAAAAAAAGCATCTTGTTAATTTAGAAGTGTTCCAATCTTTTTTCTCCAATATTTTTGTTGCAAGCAAAATAAGTAAAAGCAGTTACAATCATTATCAATCAAAATATACCTGATAGCAACACATTCTTAGTAAATAAGAACACAAAATTAAACAAAGCACAACAAGAAAAAGAACAAACTCAATAGCTACAAAAAAAACCATATATTTTTCTTTTAACATTATGAAGTGAACATTGAGAAAGGGTATGTGCTGTACTTGATTTTTGTTTTTAAAACAATATTCATCAAATGCAAAGAAAGGTGACCATATCCACTTTAATGATAAGGGGTATTCGATGCAATTCTTTTCTTTGTTTGTTTTTGTTTAGGTCTTATATGTGACCTAGCACCACGAAAGGGACATTAAGTGTCAAACTGACCATTCTGAGAAAATTATAGATTCGAACACTTCGAACATCTCTCTTTCTAATTATACAAGAACCATTATTGTATCTTTTTCCGTTCCAGAGTTATGAGCATTTAAAGTTAGTAGGGTGAGCATCAGCCATTTTGAGAAAACAGTCTAGTCTAGCCTTGATGAAGAAAATGCACTGACTTGCTCATTTTAAAGCACTTATAAGACCATTTAGAGATCATGTTAAAGATTATCCTTTATAAATATGAAAGATAAGATGTTAAAGAACATAAAAGTACCCTTAACTCAAAAATGATATTTTTGACTTTGCAAGAAACTAGCTCAGCGACTTACTGTCTCTTTCGTGGTGCTGGGTCACATATCTGTTAGCGTAAACTTTCTGTTTTAAGTTAAATAAAGATAGTCTGCATGCAGTGTCGCTTAAAAACAGCAACAAGAACAAAAGTGCCACCTGGATCATTCCTTCTAAATGGCATGGATAAATGTGTCTTGCATAACTACATGACATGCAAGTGTGTTTCTGCCAGTGCATGTCCTTTAACCTCCCCATGTATTTTTGTGTGCATATATGTGTGTGCGCATGTTTGTGTGCATACGTACGCATCATATGTGTAAACCCATTGTGTGTCTGTGTGAGCATGAGTTTGCAAGTATGCATGTGCTAGTGTATAAGGAGACATTCAAATTGAAATACTTATCTCCAGTGTAAACTTATTATGGTGATTGTACTAAACCATAAAAACTAGAAAACAAAATTATCCAAAAAATGTTTCGTCTCCAACAAAGATCATGGAACAGAAAAATATGACATATAAGAGAAAAAAGGAAAACATATTGTCCTGATATTAAAAAAAACCTAAATAATACAAAAACGAAAAATGACATGTCACTAAAGCATTTTTACTTTTGCTAGTACAGTGTAGGCCTAACATATTCCAGTGAATTTTACTGACTAGCTTAGCAGATTCTTGTCTGTACATGATTTCTCTACTTCTCCAAAGAACACTCATAAAACACAACAAAGACTGGTACCATTTGGTCCTTTTATTGAGCCTACACATACAGATGCTTTGTACGATACGTATGTTTTGAATGTAAGGCGAAAGACTAACTGACAGCAAACAGATAGTAAGAGAACAAAAAAGAAAGAGAAGACCGAGTTGAAATTAGGATAAAAATGAATGAAATAAATAAACAGGAACTGAGAAAGACTGAGAAGTATATATTTTCTTTCTCCGGAGTTGATATCTACTCAGTCTTCCTGTTTATTGTTGTTGTTGTTGTTTTGTGTTCGTTCCCCAGCTTAACACTCTGGGGCCACACCCAGTGCCATGCGAACATTTCACATGGCCATGGGTGGGACGATTACGTGTATGGCTGCTTTTAAAGGGCCCCACCACATGGGCGGCCATACTCCGACTTCAGGGGATCCTGTTTATTTATTTCATTGATATTAAAAATGTCCACTCAGTCTTCTCTTCCGATTTTGTTCTTTTGCTACTTGCTTGTGGTCAGTTAGTGTTTCACCTTACACTGAAAACATATGCATCGTACGAAACGTCTGTATCCTTAGACTCAATAAACGGACCGAATACTACCAACATTTATCGTGTTTTAAGTGTCCACGATTGGTCCTAACGGTCATCTAATTTTTTTTTCTTCAAAATTTGTTTTGAAAAACAAAGCCTGCTTACACACATAAAGAAATAATATTGATGGCACCGCTGACAAGATGAAGCATCAACTATATGTCTCCATTCCACACTCCAATCTAGTTCCATGTACATGGTTGTGATTGTAACTTGATGATCATGATGCTAGCACAGGGCGACGTGCACTAAAGCATGGTAACATGAATGCAGTCAATGCTATGTAAACAGAATACAGTACTCTTCTGATAAACAAGGACAAATGAACAAAGCATGAAAAAACAAAACGGAAAGATACATCTGTTTTTCTCTTTTCTTTTCATCTGACATGTCAGATTTTCAATCAACAGAAGCAATTGAAAGATCTACCTTGAGTTTTCTTTTGAATGTAATTCAAATGAAAGCAGCACTTCTATCAGGCATTCCTGAGGTCGTTCATTAAAAAAAAAATGTCCATACTTTGTTTTCATTTTCTTATGTACCGGTATACTAATTGTCCTTAGTACATTTATTGTTGCTTATGTGTCTCAGGACATTCTCAGGAAAGTGAAGAACTAACTATCAGATGAAAAAAACAACTATTGAATCCAACAAAGTTTATTTCATACCTTGCACCCTTCCCAACTTGGGGAGCAACAGAGCAGGACAAAGGTGCGTGTGTATGTGTGTGTGTGTTTGTGTGCGTGTGTGTGTGTGTGTGTGTGAACGGATGAGAAAGTTTGGTGCGGGGGATGTCAAACAGCCTGTGTTTTCTTCTGGTCTGTTCCGTTCTCCAGCACGTCAATCAGTTTGAGGGCAGCGTCAGGAATCCGGGTGCCTGCACAGGAGGACATTGTTTTTAGTGACCAGCTCCATTTTACGAAAGAGAATGCAGGCATAAGCGCGCTCAATCAAAACAACTTACCGCATTTTACGGACTACAAGGCGATACTTTTTTCCTCAACTGAGACCCCTGCGCCTTAAAATGCATTGCGCCTAGTGTATGACTCAAATATGATCGAACAAAGTTGTGAATTCCATTCATATCGTAAGTATTTTGCAAACGAAAACAACAGGCTGAAATCGTAAATGGAGCCAACGAAGCAGATGACAGTCAAACAAAGAAGGGTGTGTGTGTGTTGAATCAGGATATGACGTCGCATCCTCGGTTCTGGCAGCTGAAGACAATAACAATCATGGCAGACATAGCGTACTGGTGCAAATATTCATTGTAGAAATCTACTCCATGTATTTCAATTCCGACTTTTCTGGGCTCTCTGACGCAGACAAGTACAAGTGCTTCTTTATACCGATATCCGGATAGCGGTGTGAGTGTAATTTATGTTGTTCTGAAGATTGCTTTGACAGAACTACTGAATTTTACGGACTATAAGGCACACCCACACCCCCCCCCCACTCACCCCGACTCAAAATTCAGATATTGCTACTCTATTTCCTTACTATATTTTCAGTCACATTATAAGGCACAGGGATCTCAGTCTGGGAACAAAGCATCACCTTATAGTTTGTAAAATACGGTAGACTAAATGCCGACCTCCTTTGTTTGAGTCGACCTCATGTTTTCAAACTATTTTTTACTTTTGTTTGATCATTTTGCATGTGCCTTAAAATATACTGCGCCTTGTGCATGTTTAAATAGATTTTTTGGTTAAATTCAGGTGCGCTTTATAATTAAAAGTGCGTTGTAGTCCATAAAAAACGGTAAACGAGAACCGTACACTGGGATCTCCCCAGCGCTGAATGTATATCAATGTTGGTAATAGTTGTTGATTGTTTCAACCTGAAGCCAATTATCATTATGCATACCAATTAAACTTACTACTTAATTAACATGTGGCAAATAATGACATTTCATCAATGGATTTTCACATTATTTAGTGAACTAAACACCATCCAGTAACATTCAAAGCTAACAAAAACAACCGTACATAAACCCATGAAGAGGTTACTAGAACTGTAAAAAATGTAGGAGTCTAGACTGGCGAGACTTGAAATTTGCAATACTATGTGACATATAATGGACTTTTTATGTTTTTGAAATGACTGGCTATAGGTAATAACAAGTGAAGATCAGATTAACCATGTCACCGCCAGCCATATTTCTGGCAAGAATTCCCATTAAATTTACCTGGGTAGAGAACAAAATCCATCTGCAGTATTGGGGATTCTTCTGTGGCATATTAAAATAAGGTCTATCCTTACTTCCTAAGACTAAGACAATAGGGTTTTGGATAAATTAGACCACAATTTGATGCCTTTTAGTGACATATGTGTTAAATCACTGTGGTGCTAAAATGCGACTTTGGCGGTGAAAAGGTTAAAGGGGGCTCACACACCCCATTCGGATGCCAAAATGCTTTGAAAAATGTCTCAGCATTGTTTTACAACATAGATAGGATCAGACAGCAAACTCTATCGCTGTTACCTACCTTTTGTGGCACATTCTTCCAAATAAATTGAGCCAATAAGTCATAATTTGCAAATATGCACTGTGAAGTTGCTAGAACGTCTTCTGCTTTCCTTGAAATCACGTTCCCCAGAACTAAAAGCAATGATGTCATTAAAAGGAATTCCTCACGATCACTTTACTTGACGTCATTAAAAGAATGTACTATCTCAAACAAATGACGTCGTGGCTTGGTGAGTTGGCTGGTAAATCTCAGATCTGATCCGCGATTTTGAAAAAATAAATGTGTGAGTGCTCAATTTATTTTAAAGAATGTGACACAAAAGGTAGGTAATAGGGATAGAGTTTGCAGTCTGTGCTTACCGATATTCTAAAACCATGCTGTGGCGGGTTTTTTTAGAGCGCTTTTGCATCAGAATAGAGCGTGTGATTATTAAGTTCCTTTAATTTCATGATTCAAATCATGTTTGTCTTGTTGCTTCCTTTTCTGTTAAGGGCTTCGTACACTAGCGTCAAGATCTCGAGATCGCGGCGATTTTTTGCTGCAAGGCGCAGTTTGATGCGCCGCTTGCGTGCGAGAGATTCGCGGCGCGGCAGGATTTTTGATGCGTAGCTGCGCGATTTTTTGTTGCTCGAGAATAGAACCGGCTCTAATATTGATGCTCAAGATCGCAGAGATCGTGAAACTAGCCAATCACAACGGACGGAAGGACCATAACTCTGATTGAAGAAAAAAAATGGCAGACTTGCTCGAACCCGAAATAAAGCGTCTGACGCTAGAGTAATCTCTCCTTGCTTTCCAAATAAGGAAGTTCGCGCGACAAGAGGCGAAGCGACAAGAGTCGTGTGTGAGAACACCACTGCCTCGCTACAATGTGTGCTGTGATGCAGGCGTCAACGCGTCAAGGCGTTGCTCTGAGAAACAATTGACGCCTGATGCTAGTGTGCGAAGGCCTTAAAGGCACAGCCGGTGAATATAAACGATGCTAGCAAGCCGCCACAGCAACACTTCAACCCTTCTTTTCCCCTGTTCCCTGTTGTGAGAGGCAGCACGCTTCGGACTAGCGAGACCCGATTCTTAACACATTCGCATCGCAACGATTTTGAATTATTAAAAAAACTCACAAATCACTCCAGCCATACACACAAACAAAACATACATAAAAGAAGATTATGGGGTTTTACTTCAGGTTTAGACATAGGGAAGTAATAGATCAGACTTTTTTATATAGACTTTATATAGAAAAACTCTCTACACTGATTGGTTTCCCCACAACGAACCACTAAAAAAGCAAAGACAGAGGCAAAATTGTGGTCTAAGGGAGCGAAGCGAGTTTAGAAGTGACCAAAGTATGATGTGCACACATATTTACTTCCCTTGAAGCAAATGCATCAAATTGACAGCTATCTAATAATAAATGGCTGGAACGACTTGAATGAATTAAGGGTCGGTTGTTATGCCTTTAACTACTTCAGAATATGTTTAAACATGAGCACATTCTGCAGGTGTGGCATAGGGCATACAGACTCAACAGAGTATACAGACAGCTTCCTCATGACCATGCATATAATTAATTTTTACTATGTCCCTGCGGATCAGTGACACAAACACTCATCTACCATATTTTTTGTATAATAAGACGATACTTTTTTCCCCCAGATTGAGACCCCTGCGCCTTATAATATAATAATACAGTGGAACCTCCCTTATAAGACCTTCAAAAATCATCCAAAATGAGGTCTTATAAGGGAGGGGTCTTCTAAGGGAGTAATATTAATGCTTACAAAGAAGGGCAATGTCTCAGAGAAGTAGGTCTTATGTGGGAGGGAGCCTTATAATGGGAGGTCTTATAAGGGAGGTTCCACAGTATAGTAAGAAATTAAATATAACAACAAAATCCGAGCTTTGTGGAAAATTTGGGGGTTGCGCGCAAAAACCCGGTACTAACAGCCACCAACGTACAGATGATTCTGTTAGAATGGAAAGCCCCTTGTCACTGACCTGGGCCGAAAATAGCGGCACAGCCTTGTTGGCACAGCTCCTCATAGTCCTGAGGGGGGATGACGCCACCAGCAACCACCACAATGTCACTGGTTTAACATAACACACACATTGGCATCATAGCAAGAAGATAAGCAAGCATTCCCTGCAAACATTTTCATTTCAAGGGAAAAGCAACTATAAGAACAAGTCCAGAAGAACAAAAATCAAGGGTAAAGGTAAAGATGTGCCCCCCCCCCTGCATTTCTCGGTTAATTCTATTTTTCCGTTTTTGCCTTTCTTACCATACATAAAGCTGTATTTTAGGAACATTTTCAGCTAATTATCTTTTTGGAATACAAACCCTAACCCTAGCCCTAAACCTAACCCTACCCCCCACTATGTACTGCAGTACACCGCGATTTGTCACAGTTGTGGTTCGTTGCGTTTTTCCGTCTTATAGGGTGGGGGGGGGTAGGGTTAGGGTTAGGGTTAGTATTCCAAAAAGATAATTTGGTGAAAATGTTCCTAAAATACAGCTCTATGTATGGTAAGAAAGGCAAAAACGGAAAAATACAATTAACCGAGAAATGTAGGGGGGGTGGCACATCTTGACCTTTACCAAATCAAGGATCACAGATGCATTTTGATCATCTATTGGAAGACTCTATTTTAACATCCTTTAAAGGAAGGAAGCAGGAAAGAACGTTTTGCACAAGTTCCCAAAAATATGAGAATGCAAACTCAACCTGATAAAGATGACCCCAAAACAATGTACATGGCCTCTCAATCCTTCCTCGTTGACTCAATACATCTTTGCCAGCTTCGCCTGTTCACCAAGCAAAGGGGACATAATTTCACATTGTTCATGGCCTCTCAATCCTTCCTCGTTGACTCAATACATCTTTGCCAGCTTCGCCTGTTCACCAAGCAAAGAGGACATAATTTCACAATGTTCATGGCCTCTCAATCCTTCCTCGTTGACTCAATACATCTTTGCAAGCTTCGCCTGTTCACCAAGCAAAGGGGACATAATTTCACATTGTTCATGGACTCTCAATCTTTGCTCGTTGACTCAATACATCGTTGCCAGCTTCGCCTGTTCACCAAGCAAAGAGGACATAATTTCACATTGTACATGGACTCTCAATCCTTCCTCGTTGACTCAATACATCGTTGCAAGCTTCGCCTGTTCACCAAGCAAAGGGGACATAATTTCACATTCACTGTCCACAGAAGAGCGGCTGGTTTCTTACCACTTGCTGGTGACCCTGGCAACCCTGGCACGCTTATATGTCATATGCCTTTTTATTCGCTTTTTAACTTCCTAGTGATTTTGTAAAGCGCAAGGTAATGCGCTAAATAAGTTTTCTGAATAATAATAATAATAGTGTCTGTGGTATCGAGGTGCCCGTTAATAGGGGGGTGGGGTGGGATGTTCTCCTGTACTCACGGGCGGCCCATGGCCTTGAGCTCTTCAATGAGCTGAGGGATGAGGGTATGTCTGTCGTATCGAGGTGCCCGTTAATAGGGGGGTGGGGTGGGGTGTTCTCCTGTACTCACGGGCGGCCCATGGCCTTGAGCTCTTCAATGAGCTGAGGGATGAGGGTCTTGTGTCCGGCGGCCAGGGAACTGACCCCCACAATGTGCACGTCAGCGTCGACGGCCTGCTGGGCGGCCTCCTGGGGAGTCTGCACACCAAAACCACAAAACACACACAGTGCTGTTACCTGGCTAGAACAGTCTGTTCCCAGTGATGTACACCAAAACCACAAAACACACACACACACACATACACACACACACACACACAGTGCTGTTACCTGGCTAGAACAGTCTGTTCCCAGTTATGTACACCACCAAGCCACACACACATACACACACACACACACACACACACACACACACACACACACACACACACACACACACACACAGTGCTGCTACCTGGCTTCTCTTACCCACCCACTGGGCAGAACAAACAGTCTGTTCCAAACCAGTGATGTCCTGAGGATCGAAAAGCGATAGGACAAACTGTCCTGAGACAATAGAAATCAACAGGACAATGTCCTGGCTCTTGCAGAAATCAATAAGACAAAGCGTGCCAGGTTTGAAAATTTAATCAGACATATGTCCTGACAGGGGAGAACACGATACGACATTTTCAATTTTAATAGGTCAATGTCCTATGACCGGGGCCTCGGGACATCACTGGTTGTCCATTTCTATCAATAACTTGGGAGAAGGAGAAGCAACAGTAAAGATCTTTGTCAGATTAAGGAAAGGAAACAAAAATAATGTTCTGTATTTGAAAATGTAAAAAAAAAAATTCAATAAAAAAAACACACCAAAAAACTCATTTATTTCCTCAAACTGTGTTTCTTATCATACACATAAGTTTACATTATGCTTGATGTACACATGAGAGTGAGCATAATTGTACACAGGTCAGTGTGTGTGACTTAGAATTCTTAAGGTTTTACTCAAAATCAAATAAGAGAAGGAAAAAAATAAGAAACGGAAAACAATTAAGTCCTCTTGCTCAGTTTCTTTGGATTGAATTTTCTGTCTTTAAATAGTACTTTAACAACAATGGCATCCATTCAACCTGACTTCAAAAAACAGCAGCTTCCTTACCTCGAAGCAGAACATGAGCATTACTCTTATTAAGAACTGTTTAATTGCAAGGACAATTCAAGAAAAAACCTTACAATTTAATATTAAATGGTACAACGGTGCTTACATAAATTTAGCACAATCACAGTGTCATCTTTAAGAATGAAGAAAAAATCAACAGCAATTATAGCAATCAATGAACACTTAAAGAATACATATCACATAATGATATCTTATCAAGGAGTAGTTATTTAAGGGCCTTAATCCTAAAGCAGTAGAGAAGTTAGCGAGTGAAAAACATGCCCCCAAACCACTGACAGCAAACAGGGGCCCAATGTCGACGTCAAAGCCCAGGTCGGCAAAGCCCGTAGCGATGACCTTTCCCCCCCGGTCGTGGCCGTCCTGACCCACTTTGGCCACCAGGATCCTGGGACGACGCCCTTCTCGCTCGTTGAACGCCTGACAACATGGAAAGGGCCGTGGAACAAAATCGTTCTTAACTCACTCGGGACGAATGAGCCGAATCCGGCTCATGGCTTGCACAACCGTTTAGGGCGACTGAGCCGGAGCCGGATCATGAGAGTTTTCAAGAGGTTTTGATTTCTGGCATGTAACCAGCTTTCAAGCGTCATGTCATAACCTATTTTCAGACTGCTTTGACCTTGCCTCTCTTGAAATTAACCAATCATTACAGATTTTACTTTCAGGTTTGGCTGTAGGGGGGTGGGTCAAAGATCGGAATGTGAAATTTTCCTTCTTTCTATGTGTCAGCTGTTTTCGTCAATAGGAAACAAACGACGAAGGTATGGAATCTGATATTTTACGATCGTTTAGTGCATGGTGTTGCTAATCTCTTCTGAAAATATCGATGCCTAACTCTTCATAACTTATTGTTGGTGACTTTTTCCCCGAACCTAATCAAATGCCCAGTCCCCACGGAACAAGGGGAAGCAAATCAGCCAGTCCTAAGTGAGTTAAAGTAGAAAAAACACACACACAAAAACCCACCCCAAAGGGCCATGAAAAACAGTAGCTATAAAGCAAACAACTACACTAAATAACAACATCAATTTTTTTTTAACTGAACATGTTCAAGCACTAAGAGCTTTGATGAATAAGTGCTATAGAAATGTTCATAATAAAATCCATCACCTATCTTCCTTTGATTTGTTTGTTTTACATAATCAGTCTGCATGCCTGTAAAAAGAACAGAGCAGAGCAGAGCAGACTTTTCAAGACAAGGCTAGACTAAACCAGATCAGATCAGATCAGACCAGACCAAACTAGAGTTGACTAGACTAGTCTAGACTCTGGTAGATAGGACTACAATACAAATATAAAACAATGCAATAGTATACAAATCATTTCGGTTCCTCTACTTCTACTCTCCTTTTCCAAAATTGTTGACAAGATGCGCTCTCTCTCTTAAAAAACCAACAACACACACACACACACACACACACACACACACATGCGCGCACGCGCACGCACACACACACACTCACGTGCACGCACACACTCCAACATTCCAACATTTTAACATTCTAACTGTTCACATTCTATATACTGTTTCATTGTCCCCTCATGAGGCAGTACCTGCCCAGTTTCCAATTACATGAAAATTCTTCAATCGATGATTTTAAAATCATAATGTCAAATCACTTATTTTTGTCTAATGTATCAAAATATTTACTTCATAGTCTCATTGGTACGTTAGTATAACATTTTCATTTTTGTTTTTAAACAGGGTTAGATTTGGTTGTTCTTGTTAAGTAATTTAAGTTTTATGTTTTAATTCATAAAATAATATCAGTGGAATTTCATTATCAATCATTTACAATATCATAGTCGTCTAAAAACACTTTAAATGAAAAGACGTTAAACTAAACAAAACAAAACACACACACAAAGATAGACCACTAACCTGTACTCTTTTCATGACCATTGCAATTTCCTCTTCCTGTCCAAATTCAGACTTGTACGCCCCACTGACCATGCGGTCACTGGCCACATGCCGGCCAAACACCTAGAAACACCACAGGCCAATGGGTTACTGCAATGGTCAGTGTAACAGTAACACCTGCCAAACTATGTTTATCTACACCTAGAGACAGCATCACACACAGGTCAGTGTAACACCTGCCGGACTATGATTATCTACACCTAGAGATAGCATCACCACAGGCCAGTGGGTTACTGCAATGGTCAGTATGATACCTGCCAGACTATGTTTATCTACACCTAGAGACAGCAACGCCACAGGCCAGCGGGTTACTGCACAGTCAGTGTAACACCTGCCAGACTATGTTTATCTACAACACCTAGAGACAGCATCACCACAGGACAGTGGGTTACTGCAACGGTCAGTGTAACAGTAACACCTGCCAGACTATGTTTATCTACACCTAGAGACAGCATCACCACAGGCCAGTGGGTTACTGCAACGGTCAGTGTAACACCTGCCGGACTATGATTATCTACACCTAGAGATAGCATCACCACAGGCCAGTGGGTTACTGCAACGGTCAGTATGACACCTGAGACTATGTTTATCTACAACACCTAGAGACAGCATCACCACAGGCCAGTGGGTTACTGCAACGGTCAGTAACAGTAACACCTGCCAGACTATGTTTATCTACACCTAGAGACAGCATCACCACAGGCCAGTGGGTTACTGCAACGGTCAGTGTAACAGTAACACCTGCCAGACTATGTTTATCTACAACACCTAGAGACAGCATCACCACAGGCCAGTGGGTTACTGCAATGGTCAGTATGACACCTGCCAGACTATGTTTATCTACAACAACAACAACATACAGTATTTATACGGCGCTGAATCTTGATAGAAATCTAATCAAAGTGTGCACACACGTTAGCATTCATAACGCATTCAAATAATAATGCAATGCAAAGCGAACACACAAGGATGACGTAAATGGAATACAGCAGAAACAGACCTAATCTACAACACCTACACACAGCGTCTTTTTTCGTCACTGCATTCCACTTACCTAAATATCATTTATTTCAAAATGCAATGGTCAAAATAGATCATCAGAAATCTGTAGCTAACCAACTTGTTCAGCATTACAAAATATCATATTTATGATAAAAAGATCCTGTTATCTTCAATGAGGCTTTATACTGAAAATTCTCGGCCCCTGTCTCGTGCACTGAGATGCGAACGCCACCTACTTAAGATTATCGCCCTTGCCTGTCAGGAACTAGCACTAGTATATAGCCACAGAAAATTCTCTGCCCCTGACTAGTCACTAGGTGGCATGGTCAAGTCAGTCAGAAAATGATCACCCTTTTGTGTCGCCAAGACATAGTATAAAGCCCCATTGGTCAGAGAATCATGAGACACAAACACACACATGCTGATGCATGACATACATCATGCATACATGCATACATGCATGACATTTGTAATCTTATTAATATTTTCACATCTTCAATTTTAACCATTTTTAAGTCTGTGAACAAATCAAGTCACATTCAGAGTTTCGCTTCAGGCTCCAACAACTGGAGTCTGCCTTTCACACTCCCACACTCTACAGCCTAGGAAATCTGTAAAACAATTTAATTCATAACAAATTTATGAACACTAGACCAGGGCCCATATTTCACATTGAGACTTAGAAGTCCTTCTAAAGTCCTATTAACCCTCTTGCATTCGCATTTGTTACAGGAAAAAAAAGTTCTTAGTGTTTAGATTTGTTCACACATTTTCGAGAAAATCTGTCTTTTGAAACACACAGAGCACCACACAGTTACCATCACATCATGGCAAGTGAGAAGCTTCTTCATAGTGCGTGTATAACAAGCCAGAACTTGGTGCGTGGTGGAAATGCCATCAGAGGGGGTCTCAGAGTGGGGGCAAACTAGGGCCGGTTTCGGCCAACGTGAATACACAGAGGTAACTTCCAGCTGGCCTGCTTTGGACAGAATAAATGCAAGAGGGTTAAATCCTACCACTTTAGAAGGACTTCTAAGATATCATGATGATAAGTATCGTACTATCTCAAGAGACCCAGAGACGTTTCTGTCCTTATTCCATTCCAAACATGCATAACATCTTCAGGTGAAACATTTACCTCTTCCATGGCATCCGTGATTTCTCCTACTGAGGCACGTGCCCGCGCAGCTTCTATGCTGAGAGCCAGCAGATTGCCATCTCCAGAGCGGCAGCACTCCGTGATGGCCTTCAGGATAGAGTCGACCTGACCAAGCACACCATAACACTTCAAGCTTTCACCTTTCTGCGGATATTCTATAACACTTCAAGCTTTCACCATTCTGCAGATATTCTATAACACTTCAAGCTTTCACTTTTCTGTGGATACACTATAACACTTCAAGCTTTCACCTTTCTGTGGATGTTCTATAACACTTCAAGCTTTCACCTTTCTGCCAATATTCTATAACACTTCAAGCTTTCACATTTCTGCGGATATTCTATAACACTTCAAGCTTTCACCTTTCTGCGGATATTCTTTAACACTCAAACAAGAAAGTTCATCAAAACCTTGATTAAAATCCTTTAACAGTCACGCAATTAAACAGTCCATTTAAAATTAAAATAAAAATTTTGGGGGAGGCTTTTTTCTGCCTACATTATGAAAACTACTCAGCCTTTTTCTTTGTTGATCGAATGGCACCAACAGCATGAACTTCTTCTTCTGCATTCCCAAGCCATACGGCCATAATGGGTAAGGTACGTATATGTCCGGCTTTCAGTTTTCACTGGTCTCCCCCGCTGCGTACAGCTGACACATTCTGATTTCGGAGGAGATCAAAGGAGAAAAAATATTTAGAAGATTTTTTGGCAAAAAGGCCAATGGAGAATGGGCCAATAAGTCAGAAAAATAGCAGATGATAGAAAGCAAAGGGAAAAGGCAAGAGTCAAAGAGAGCGGCAGATTAGAGGAAGTTACAAGACAATACAGGAAGTTACAAGCACAGAAGGTGGGGGAAACTATTTTTACGAAAGAACCCCCCCCCCCCGGTATCCCCACAGGGAGAAAGAAATTTGTGGAGGGGGCGGGATTGTCCAGCTCCCCGAATGGAGGCACAAGGCATCCACCCACTGCCCCCAACAGCATGAACAAGCTGTAGTACTATCCGCACCCGTCCTCTGCCGAATACACAAAAAACATTCCCCCCCCCCCCCCCCTCCCCCCCTTACCTTGGCGCTGTCGCGCGTTTCCCTGACTTTGGTGAGGCGGGTGATCTGCTTGTGCCTGACGGCCGTGTTGTCGATGGACAGCACCTCCACCGCTTCCTCCTGGGGCAGGCGGTACTTGTTCACCCCCACTATCACCTCTGCAACCACACAGGTAACGCACGTTGTTGTTGCTAGGTACAGAGGAACCTTCCTTTTTCTTCTTTTTCTTCGATCGCTCAGACAGTTTCCTGTCAATTATGAGCGCAGATGCGTCATGCTGCCATTATGCGCCTAACTAACAAATAGTTAGGCCCAGCAAGTCCGACTTCGGCTGGAGCAAATCTTTTTAAAAGTGTTTCTGGAAAAAAGACAGGAGAATGGACCTGTTAAAGGCAGACAGAAAGTAGATGACAGTAACAGTAAGCAAAGGGAAAAGGCAGAGTCAAAGAGAGTGACAGATGAGAGGAAGTTACAAGCACAGAACTTCCAGAAGGTGGGGGAACTATTTATACAAAAGGCCCCCTGGTATCCCCACGGGGGAGGAACCTCCCTTATAAGACCTCCCATTATAAGACTCCCTCGCCTATAAGACCTACTTCTCCGACACATTGCCCTTCTTCGTAAGTATTAAAATTACCTCGGTTATAAGACCCCTCCCTTATAAGACCTCATTTTGGAAGGTCTTATAAGGGAAGTTCCACTATAATAGGCATTAGGTATTATGTACTTTATAGTCACAGAGGCGTCTCTGTGAAATTCGGGTTGCTCCCACCTGGAGAGCGTGTCGCAGCCAGAGGCGTTCCACCCATTTTTTTAATTTATTTTTTTGCATGCGATTTTGTGTGTGTGATTGATGAGGAAGGAAATGGGGGGTGTTAAATTTTGACCAAATGACAACTTTTTCGTTGCTACTGGGCTTAACGTGTGCTAAGTGCATGGGCACACGGGACCTTGGTTTATCGTCTCATCTGAAAGACTCCACATTCAGACCGTAAGGCCTAGTGCAAAGTGAGAGTGTTGTCTTACCCTGGCTAAAACACTCCAGGGATCATCCCAACATCCGAAGCACCCAAACACTATGGTACAAATGCACCAGCCAGGGATGAGTAACATTTACGATTACCCCGCCACATGGGCAGCCACACTCCGACTTCGGAGGATTTGGGAGACTGATGATGTTATGCTAGGAGCTTGTCATGGCTAAAGGCAACCCCACCGCATAACTATGCAGAGCATAACATTTTGATGTAGCCTTGGTGTCCTAACCTATGTCAATAGGTCTGACACAGCTGTAAGCCAAGGCAAACTTTTAGCATTTTAACCCCACGGTTAGCATTCTCACTGCTCTGTTGATGAACATTAGAAGTCATTCCAATCATGTTCTGCCCGTGACAGTTGTTTCTTCCTGGCATGTCCAGCTCTGCTGAAAAACGCTTTATCAGTTATCTATTTCCACTCTCTCAGTAACTCAGAAACACTTCTTTCTCCCAGTGTCACTTATCTAGATCTTCAGAACAATTTACGACAAGCCAGTCAAAGAGTGACGATGTTGTTTCAATCACTTCAAAAGATGGGGATACCATGGGGTGGGGTGTCATAAAAATAGTTTCCCCACCTTCCGGAAGTTCTGTGCTTGTAACTTCCTCTAATATGCCACTCTCTTTGACTGTGCCGTTTCCTTTGCTTACTGTCATTTACTATCTTTCCGACTTATTGGCCCGCTCTCCTGCCTTTTTTTATCCAAAAAAAAATCTTCCAAATAATTTTTCTCCTTCAAAATTGGAATGTGTCGGCTGTACGCAGCGAGGAGACCAGGAGACCAGTGAAAACTGAAAACATACACATACGTACCCATTGTGGCCTTTTGGCCAGGGAACGCAGAAGAAAAAGAAGGTGTAAGTGTACCCACCTTGGGCCGTGTCGATGCGGGCCTGTCTCTTGGCGGCACACTCCTCTATGCGCAGCTTGGGCATCCCTGTAGCCACCGCCTGAGCCATGCCCCCTAGCTCTTCAATCTACACACACACACATGCATGGTTTTTAAAGTACATATTAACTCTTTTGCCACCAGCAATTTTTCAGCATTATATTTCCATTAAACTTACCTGGGTAAAGAAAACAAATATGTCTGTAATATTGGGGATTCTTCTGTGACATATTTAAAGCAACAGAATAGGGTCTTTAGATAACAGACCCTGATTTGATGCCTTTTAGTGACATGGATATTAAATCATTGTGGTGCAAAAATGCGACGTTGGCGGTGAAAGGGTTAACTCCTTTGGGCATGGGGCAAATTACAGCGCAGATTTCTAAACTGGCAGAAATGTTTCAGAAGCGCATACGGATCCATGATTCAAAGGCGCGGAGGGTGACCTGCCAGGAAATATGAGTGTGGATCATGGGAGACAGGAAATGAAATGCAACTTGGCCAGCTGTTCATGACAAACATCAGCAATGGTGTTACGGGATGATTTGTTGCAATCGCACTTTTTTCTTATCAACGGTGTGACAAAATATTCACCGTATTTTACGGACTATAAGGCGATACTTTTTTCCTAGACTGAGACCCCTGCGCCTTATAATGTGACTGATAACATAGTAAGAAACTATAATAACAAAATCTGAAATTTGTGTAAAATTTGGGGAGGTGCGCCTCATAATCAGGTGCGCCTTGTAGTCCGTAAAATAGGGTAAACATGTCACCTCTCTCTCTGTCTCTCTCTCTCTCTCCTCTCAACTCCATCAACCTCAGTGTCATCAACATCTACCTGTACACTCGAAGGTATGTCAATGTTGGGAGGCATAAATTGGTGGGTAAGGGTTGGAAATCCGTGCTTACAATGCTAAAGAAAATCTGCGCTTATGAATGACAAAATGACACGCTTTCATAATTTGTTTCCACGCTTCTGTCTGGCTGGTCGAATTCCCTTATCAGTCTCCCACACCCACTCGGCACTTTCACTTCAACACAAAACCTAACCCTCTCTCGCCCACCCCCCCCCCCCCCCCCCCACACACACCCACACACACATTTTCTCAACATTTATACTGCAGTAGAGAACACTTAACACAAAATTGTGATGACAAAATTTTTGTGTGTGCGTTAACCAGTATTTTGTGTTAAGCATTAAGTAATAATAAAGAGGGGTTTTGTCCTCTCAAACAGATTTTTGTGGGTTAACCAGTATTTCAAGTTGTCCAGTTTTGTGTTAAGAGTACTCCACCGTAATCTAAAAAATGACCGCTGGGGTCATCAAAAGGGAGGAAATCCTCCAAGCGGAGGAAAATTCTCTACTCCGCTAGAATGTACTGACGTCTTCCACCAGTGTTACCTCTTTGATGATTTTCAGGGCAGCCTGATAGACGTCCTCAGTCAGTGACTCCATCATGTAGGACCCACCCCAGGGGTCTGCCACCTGCCCATAGCATCACACAACACAGGAAAACATCAGTACATCCATTGTGATAAGGTCAGGTGAGGTCAGGTCAGGCTTTTAAGACAGCTAGGCATCGCGGCCTCTTGAACGTAAGCTTGCTATTGACGTAAGCTTGCTACTTTTAACATTTTCCATCTCAAAACCTTCTTCTTCTTCTTCTTCTGTGTTCCCAGGCCATAAGGCCACAATGGGTATGTATGTGTCCGTTTTCCAGTTTTCACTGGTGTCCTCGCTGCATTCAGCCGACATGTTCCGATTTCGGAGGAGCTCAAAGGAGAAAACTATATGGAAGATTTTTGTTGGAATAAAGGCAGGAGAATGGGCCCAAAAGTCAAAAAGATAGTAGAGGACACAAAGCAAAGAAAAAGGCAGAGTCAAAGAGAAGACAGATTAGACAAAGTTACAAGCAAAAAACTTCCAGAAGGTGGGGGAACTATTTGTATGGAAGACCCCCCCAGTAATCCCCACTGGGGGGGTCTCAAAACCAATCATACAAAAGAAACAAACCAAAGTAAAATAAAAATCCTTATCGCAAGCCAAACTTACATTTACATCATCATAGCAAGCTACGTGCAAAATCATTCCCTTCCCTCATAGCAAGCCAAAATTGCAATGACATCCACTTAACAAGCCAACTGCACTTTCTGACGTAAAGCCAAAATTGAATCTTACATTCTCGTTTATTCAATATTCAACGTCAAACAATTGTAAACTAATCAATAAAAAATAATTTATATTTATTTATTTGTTGTCTTCTCTTTTCTTTTTCGGAAGAATCTAGGCAAGATTGAAACACAAGACTTCTACGGTAAGCCTTTTAAATGCTAACTTCACACCACTGTAGCATTTAGACAAAAAACCTACATCTGTATCGTTAAAAATTCGGGACTTTCCTGGAGTTGCACTGCCTCCGGGCATTGCCTCCAGGATCGTTCCCACCATCTTTATATTTACTAATGTCCCATATGTGTCTGTTTCAGACCAGAGGACGTTAAACAGATTTTCCTTCACTGTAGCATTTCATTGCCCCAAATGAGATGGTATCCCCCCCTCCCCCCTCCCACATGGGCGAACCTTTGGGATGCCGCTCTCCTCCTGTAGGATGATCTGCGTGTTGCGGGCGATGCGAGCACTGAAGCGGGTGGGCAGGCCGAGGGCCTCGTCAAAGGAGTTGGTGTGCAGTGACTGAGTGCCGCCAAACACTGCCGCCATCGCCTCAACGGCCGTCCGCACTATGTTGTTGTAGGGATCCTGGCAGCAACAGACCACAGCAAACCATTTGTAGGCTACCACTCAAATTCACAGCAAACCATTTGTAGGCTACCACTCAAATTGACAGCAAACCATTTGTAGGCTACCACTCAAATTCACAGCAAACCATTTGTAGGCTAAATTCACAGCAAACCATTAGTAGGCTACAACTCAAATTCACAGCAAACCATTAGTAGGCTACAACTCAAATTCACAGCAAACCATTTGTAGGCTACCACTCAAACGACAGCAAACCATTTGTAGGCTACCACTCAAACCACAGCATCCTCCGAAGTCAGAGTGTGGCTGCCCACATGGCGGGGTAATAAAAAACGGACACACACGTGATGTTCTCAATCCTAGCTGGTGCCATAGTGTTCAATTGCTTCGGCTGTTGGGATGATCCCTGGAGTCTTTAAGCCAGGGAACGACAATGACAACAACAACAAATCACAGCAAACCATTTGTAGGCTACAACTCAAATCACAGCAAACCATTTGTAGGCTGCAACTCAAATCACAGCAAACCATGTGTAGGCTGCAACTCAAATCACAGCAAACCATTTGTAGGCTACAACTCAAATTCACAGCAAACCATGTGTAGGCTACAACTCAAATTCACAGCAAACCATTTGTAGGCTACAACTCAAATTCACAGCAAACCATGTGTAGGCTACAACTCAAATTCACAGCAAACCATTTGTAGGCTACAACTCAAATTCACAGCAAACCATGTGTAGGCTACAACTCAAATTCACAGCAAACCATTTGTAGGCTACAACTCAAATTCACAGCAAACCATTTGTAGGCTACAACTCAAATTCACAGCAAACCATTTGTAGGCTACAACTCAAATTCACAGCAAACCATTTGTAGGCTACAACTCAAATTCACAGCAAACCATTTGTAGGCTACAACTCAAATTCACAGCAAACCATTTGTAGGCTGCAACTCAAATCACAGCAAACCATTTGTAGGCTACAACTCAAATCACAGCAAACCATTTGTAGGCTGCAACTCAAATCACAGCAAACCATGTGTAGGCTGCAACTCAAATCACAGCAAACCATTTGTAGGCTGCAACTCAAATCACAGCAAACCATTTGTAGGCTGCAACTCAAATCACAGCAAACCATGTGTAGGCTGCAACTCAAATCACAGCAAACCATTTGTAGGCTACAACTCAAATCACAGCAAACCATTTGTAGGCTACAACTCAAATCACAGCAAACCATTTGTAGGCTACAACTCAAATCACAGCAAACCATTTGTAGGCTGCAACTCAAATCACAGCAAACCATGTGTAGGCTGCAACTCAAATCACAGCAAACCATTTGTAGGCTGCAACTCAAATCACAGCAAACCATTTGTAGGCTGCAACTCAAATCACAGCAAACCATGTGTAGGCTGCAACTCAAATCACAGCAAACCATTTGTAGGCTGCAACTCAAATCACAGCAAACCATTTGTAGGCTACAACTCAAATCACAGCAAACCATTTGTAGGCTGCAACTCAAATCACAGCAAACCATTTGTAGGCTGCAACTCAAATCACAGCAAACCATTTGTAGGCTACAACTCAAATCACAGCAAACCATTTGTAGGCTACAACTCAAATCACAGCAAACCATTTGTAGGCTGCAACTCAAATCACAGCAAACCATTTGTAGGCTGCAACTCAAATCACAGCAAACCATTTGTAGGCTGCAACTCAAATCACAGCAAACCATTTGTAGGCTGCAACTCAAATCACAGCAAACCATTTGTAGGCTGCAACTCAAATCACAGCAAACCATGTGTAGGCTGCAACTCAAATCACAGCAAACCATTTGTAGGCTGCAACTCAAATCACAGCAAACCATTTGTAGGCTGCAACTCAAATCACAGCAAACCATGTGTAGGCTGCAACTCAAATCACAGCAAACCATGTGTAGGCTGCAACTCAAATCACAGCAAACCATTTGTAGGCTGCAACTCAAATCACAGCAAACCATTTGTAGGCTGCAACTCATAATGTACCGGTTCTGACAGCAAGCTACAGCAAAACAAACATACGAATCGATAGCGGAAAGAACTACCTTTACTCTTGTACTAAGATTAATGCGATTTATTGTGAAACAAAAGAGCATGAAATTGAGAGAAAATCCAGACTTTTCAATGAAAAAATGAATTGCAGCAGAGCTAAAGAGACGTCGCCGGATGCTAATCATATGGAATTAAAATAACATATTTTTCGGACTACTTTTTTCCAAGACTGAGACCCCTGCGCCTTATAATGTGACTAATAAAATAGCAACAAAATATATAACAAAATCTGAAATTTGGGTAAAATTTGGGGGGTGCGCCTTATACAAAGGTGCGCCTTATAGTCCGAAAAATACGGCATTGCACACACAGTGACACACACAATGTGACCTGTTCTGTCAGAGACCAGCCGGAGGTCTGGCAGTGGCAGCGGAGCAGCAGCGATTTACTGGCTTTGGGAGAGAAGTGCTCCTTCATCAGGTGAGCCCACAGGCGGCGAGCCGCTCGCAGCTTGGCTATCTCCTGCACACAGACAGTGCAACACACACACACACACACACACACACACATATGTTTATTAAGTAGTTCAATTAGTTAAAAAAGAAAAGAAAAAAAAAAGTAGTTCAATTAGTATTTATCTTTAACCTTGTTCATTATCGTTTATATTCTTTAAGTGAAAATAAATGTTATTTAATGGGTGGGGTGGGGGTAATGATTACATCACCAACTTATTACTTAATATATTCATACAGATTCTCACTTACAGACACATCTACTCACAACTCAACCACACCAAAAAAACACCGCAATATAATTTTGTCTGAATCACTTTTAGTGGAAGGACGTTAAACTGAAGAACACACACACACACACAACAACATACGGTATTCATATAGCGCTAAATCTTGATAAAAATCAAATCGAAGCGCACACACACGTTAAACATTCATAACGCATTCAAACAAAGACAAAGACTATACAAAGACGAACAAGTTTATATTATTTGGGTGTTGATTTCACACACACACATTTGAGAAATAGACCTAAATGCAAGAAAGAGAGAGGGAAAGAGAGAATGAGATTCAATGACGGGGAAACAGGTGGGTTTTGAGGTTTGATTTGAAAGCAGAGAGGGTCGGTCGCTGACACACACACACATTTTAATATTCAAAGAATATGAAACACACAAAATATGTACACAAACATACATACTTCTTACACACGATACACACTTGCCAAACACAAACAAATCCTCAAGCTTTTTGATGACATTTCATTTTCCGCACAAACATCTTTTCACAAACAGAATGTGAGAACACGTACCAGATAGAAGTTCATGCCAATGCCCCAGAAGAAAGACAGGCGCGGAGCAAACTTATCCACATCCAAACCTCGAGACACCCCTGTCAACACACGGCACAAGAGATTTACTTCAAACTTAGGAACATCACTTTTTGAGGATATCAGGAAGCTAATGTCTAACGTGAATGTGTGTGTGTGTGTGCATAATGTATATGCATAACTTGTCTATACACGCATGGTTTTTATGTGTGCTTGTCCAAACGACACAAACGGCTATTGGCGTGCCTTAAACTGTTTTCACCTGTTCTGACGTACTCCAGCCCATCAGCTATGGTAAAGGCCAGTTCCAGGGCGGTGTCGGCCCCGGCCTCCTGCAGGTGATAGCCAGAGATGGAGATGGAGTTGAACTTGGGCATGTGCTGAAACACCGCACGATAATGGAAGATAACCCTTTCATCGCCACTGTCGCCTCTTGGTACCACAATGATTTGACACCCATGTTACTAATGGGGATTCCTCTGTGGCGTGCATTAAATAGAGCCTATCCTTACATCCCCAAATTAAGAACATAAAGTCACTGGATACTAGATAATGCCTTTTAGTAACTAAATGCTTACCAACACTCAAACAATAGCAAAGACTACTTCAGTTTGGAAACCAATACCCTAGCAACATTAAAAACAAAAAGGCAAAGGACTATAACTCTCACTTTCCAGAAGTACGTATGATCTCCCTTTACTTCCGGTCACACGTTAGGAGTTCACTTTTCCATTTTTTTCTTTGAAAATATTATTATAATACAGACAAACCCCTATTTTACGACCCTCTGTTAAGCGACCACCTCTCATTTGAGACCGGATTTGTTGGCACGGATGCATTTTACTATGTAAACGACCTCTCTTAAACGACTTCCTCTAAAACGCGACTTACGACCGCCATTTTGTTGGTTTTTACGACCGTTGTTGTCGTCTGCATAGACTTCGAGCAAAGGGAAACAACCACGGTCAAGGGCCTGAAAGCGGAGTCGCTTCCCTTGTTGTAGAAAAGATGGCGGAAAGCGTAGGAAAAGCACGAAAACCACTGACTTTGAAAAAGAAAACCACTGACTTTGGACGAGAGTCAGTGGTACGTATGATCTCCCTTTACTTCCGGTCACACGTTAGGAGTTCACTTTTCCATTTTTTTCTTTGAAAATATTCGATTACAGACAAACCCCTATTTTGGACCCTCTGTTAAGAAAGACCTCTCATTTGAGAATTTGTTGGCACGGATGCATTTTACTATGTAATTGACCTATCTTAAACGACTTCCTGAAAACGAGACTTACGACCGCCATTTTGTTGTTTTACGACCGTTTTTGTTTCTGCATAGACTTGCAAAGTGAAACAACCACGGTCAATGAAAGCGACCGCTTCCCTTGTTGTAGAAAAGATTCCGGAAAGCGTTTGAAAAGCAGAAAACCACTGACTTTAAAACCAGAGGTTGGACGAGAGTAGGGTGATTAGGAGAAGTCGGCAAAGTGGTGTAATATCGATTGCACAATCCTAAAAGTTGGAAAGACCCAAATCCTTTTAATACATCATTCTATGTGTGCATGAAGAAGATGTAAACTGTGCTGAACTTTTTCTTTCTACGGCTGCAAGTGAAAACCTCTGTCATACGTGTTTGACCTATTTTTCCGGACATTTTAAGTCAAATGAGGTTTGTCTGTATAGGGTTTCAGGAATTGTCTCATGGTGTACTCAAGGGAAAAAAAGCGCTCAACTCTTCTAGTACAGTTACACTGCCACCAAATGCAAAGACATTCGCTGCCAAGACCCTGCCACTGTCTATTTTTAGAACTACATGGCGCTAGAATTTTTCCGTTAATGGTGAGCATAGGTGTTGCGCACCATAGAACTGACCTTGGAGGTGTACTGGCAACGGATGTCCCCGAATGACCCTACATGGCTAGAAGAGTTAAGATGTAGGTGTTGCGCACCATGAACTGACCTTGGAGGTGTACTGGAAGATGTCCCCGATGACCCTCATGGAGGGGAAGATGTAGGTGTTGCGCACCATGAACTGACCTTGGAGGTGTACTGGAAGATGTCCCCGATGACCCTCATGGAGGGGAAGATGTAGGTGTTGTGCACCATGAACTGACCTTGGAGGTGTACTGGAAGATGTCCCCGATGACCCTCATGGAGGGGAAGATGTAGGTGTTGCGCACCATGAACTGACCTTGGAGGTGTACTGGAAGATGTCCCCGATGACCCTCATGGAGGGGAAGATGTAGGTGTTGTGCACCATGAACTGACCTTGGAGGTGTACTGGAAGATGTCCCCGATGACCCTCATGGAGGGGAAGATGTAGGTGTTGTGCACCATGAACTGACCTTGGAGGTGTACTGGAAGATGAACTGACCTTGGAGGTGTACTGGAAGATGAACTAACCTTGGAAGTGTACTGGAAGATGTCCCCGATGACCTTCATGGAGGGACCCGGGGGGAAGATGTAGGTGTTGCGCACCATGAACTCCTTGAGGATGTCGTTCTGGATGGTGCCCGTCAGCTCCTCCTGCTTGGCACCCTGATCAACAACGCCAGAAATCAAGCAGACAGCCCATATCGGTAAGAGCAGGGAGAAACCCCGCTGCCTGGTATGGCCAAATTGATAGCTAGGTTTTCCAAGTGTGCCCCCCCCCCCTCCTCACCCTGTGCCCCCCCCCCCCCCCCCAAAAAAAAGGTAGGCGCTGCACTTGCGGCGACGCGCTCTCCAGGGGAGAGCAGCCCAAATTTCACAGATATAAGTCTCTGTGACTAGAATATACCAAATCCTCCAATGTCGGAGTGTGGCTGCCCACGTGGTGGGGTAATCAGAAACAGTCACACGCGTAATGTTCTCATCCCTAGCTGGTGCATTTGTACCATAGTGTTCAAGTGCTTCGTCTGTTGGGATGATCCCTGGAGTCTTTTAGCCAGGGTATGACAACAACAACAACGACAACTTTTCATACATATTCTTTTTTTTTTATATTTTAAAAAGTTATAAAGAAAGGCGCCCTTAGCTATTCAGGTGACCCGCTAAAAATCTAGACATATGCTTCGTGCACTACCCTGAGTTTTTAAGACAGAAAGCAGGGTGTGGGCACATATACTAAGCAGGAACACATTCACACACCCCATCTGTAATCCACAACAAAACTAAAAATCTGGAAGTAAGAAACATGAAGGCGTGAGCACACATACACACGAGAACCCTTCAGCATTTTCGGCATGGAAACACATCCATATACTGTATTTTTCAGACTATAGGGCGATACTTTTTTTCTCCCAAAGTGAGACCCCTGCCCTATATAATATGACTGCTAATATAGTAATATAACATAGTGACAAAATCTGAATATGACTGCTAATATAGTAATATAACATAGTGACAAAATCTGAATATGACTGCTAATATAGTAATATAACATAGTGACAAAATCTGAATATGACTGCTAATATAGTAATATAACATAGTGACAAAATCTGAATATGACTGCTAATATAGTAATATAACATAGTGACAAAATCTGAATATGACTGCTAATATAGTAATATAACATAGTGACAAAATCTGAATATTGTGTAAAATTGCGGGGGTGCACGTTATAATAAGGTGTGCCTTATAGTCAGAAAAGTACAGTGCCCATACGGATTCTCCGCTCGGATCCCCATCCACATTTTGTGTGTACCATATTTGTCAACCTATAACAAGCATAAAGCGATACTTTTCCCCCAGACTGAGACCCCTGCGCCTTATAATATGACTTATAATGTAGTAAGAAAATATCATAACAAAATCTGAATTTTGTGTGAAATCTTGGGGGGTACTCCTTATAAATATAATAGCCTTATAGTCCAAAATATACGGTATATGTGACCCAGCACCACGAAAGGGATATTAAGTCGCTCAGCTAGTTTCTCACAACAGGTTTGAAAATAACAAATTTCTTTTTTTATCAATTTTGAGTTATGAGTATTTTTGTGTTCTCTAACATCTAATCTTTCATATCTATAAAGGATAATCTTCATTATGGTCTCTCAAAACACTTAAAAGTGCTTTCAAACCAGTAGGCCAATGCATTTTCAACAGCTAGGCTAGATTTTAGACTGTGTTTTCTCAAAATGGCCGATGCTCACCCTACCACCTCGAAATGCTCATAACTCTGGAACGGAAACAGATACACGAATGACCCTTCTATCATTAGAATGAGAATGGTCTGAAGTTTCCAACTATATAATTTTCTCAGAAGTCATTTTGACACTTAATGTCCCTTTCATGGTGCTGCGTCACAATTTTTGTTATGTGCACAGGCAGTGAGTGACCTGCTCCTCGGCAGCGACGACGTACATGGCCATGACGGGCAGCACGGCCCCGTTCATGGTCATGGAGGTGGACAGCTTGTCCAGGGGGATGCCGTCAAACAGCAGCTTGCTGTCCTCCACCGTGTCGATGGCCACCCCGGCCATGCCCACGTCGCCCGTCACACGCGGGTTGTCAGAGTCGTAGCTGTTTCGAATAATAATAACAATGGCTATTCATACAGCGCTCATTCTAGAAACCTTTCTTTTCATAGCCACCCTGTCCATGCTCACGTCGCCCGTCACGCGCGGGTTGTCCGAGTCGTAGCTGTTTCGAATAATAATAACAATGGCTATTCATACAGCGCTCATTCTAGAAACCTTTCTTTTCATAGCCACCCTGTCCATGCTCACGTCGCCCGTCACGCGCGGGTTGTCCGAGTCGTAGCCGTTTTGAATAATAATGATGGGTATTTGTAAAGCGCTGTTCTAAAAACCTTTCCCCCCCCCCTCATGGGGATACCCGGGGGGTCTTTTGTATAATAGTTGTCCCCCCACCTTCTGGAAGTTCTGTGCTTGTAACATCCTCTCATCTGTCACTCTTTGACTCTGCCTTTTCCCCTTGATTACTGTCATCTACTATCTTTCTGCCTAATCGGTCCATTCTCCTGCCTTTTTTTACGAAACACTTTCAAAAAGATATCCTCCAGCTGAAGTTGGACTTGCTGGGCTTAACTATTTCTTAGTTAGGCGCATAACGACAGCATGACGCATCTACGCTCATAATTGACAGGGAACTGTTTGAGTGATTGAAGAAGAAGAAGAAGAAACCTTTCTACTTATGTCCACCCCAGCCATGTCTTGGTCACCCGTCACTCGAGGGTTGTACGAGTTGTAGCTGTTTCAAACACACACCATCATCATAATAATAATGGCTATTCACATAGCACTCATTCTAGAAACCTTTCTTTTCATAGCCTCCCAAGCCATACCTTCCTCACCCATCACACGCGGGTTGTCAGAGTCTTAGGTATTTTACATGGGCAGCATATAGTCACAGTGTGTTCACTAAAAAAAACTTCAAGATATCACTGCAGAGTTTATGAACACACACACACACACACACACACACACATACGTTTGCACATGCTCTCTCTCTCTCTCTCATTGTCTCTCTCTCTCTCTCTCTCTCATTGTCTCTCTCTCTCTCATTGTCTCTCTCTCTCTCTCTCTCTCTCTCTCTCTCTCTCTCTCTCTCTCTCTCTCAAGGACAGATTGGAAGAATAGGCGTTGCCTAAAATCTATATCCTTGGAAAATAAAGTTTAAGTTTTCAAGTTTTCAAGTTCTCTCTCTCTCTCTCTCTGTTTTAAATGTGCACATTTCTAAGTTGATGTAATGAATTTTAATGATAATTATTTGGTTGGTATAATTTCGTTTCACACATTCTATTAATGTTCTTTCAGTTATGTTGTATTTCTGTCATGTTGTTGCACCTAACCTAAATTTCTCTTTTGGAGATATTAAAGTATACTTGAACTTGAACTTGAACTTGATGTATTTCACTGTAATGGAAGATAAATAACAGCTGGCACCGTGAGACTTCTAAATCAATTTAAGACACAAAACAGGGATATGAATGAATGAATGGGTGAGAATGTTTACGTGTGACTGCGAATGTATCATTGAATGGAAGCACCTTAACCCCTTGACAGCCAGAGAAAATTAAAGAAAAAATCATTGGGCAAACCGTGCCATGAAAAAAAAAGACTACTGACAATCTGGACAAATGGTCTGGTGATATAGATCTCTTGATTGTGCAAGAGCAAAAGCCAGCATATCTGGGTTATTCCTCTTTGTCTGATGACATCATCAGTGATGTCATCAGGTACGTACGTAATGCGTTGGTGGCAGTCAAGGGGTTAATTAATCATAGAAAGGCACTATACAAATGCCATCCATGATTATCATTATATGTCAATTTCTAACTTACGAATTATTGAAAACACAGGCATACACATGCACGAATATACAGAGACATACACACACAAACATGCAACCAAATAAATCAATCGACATGCTAACCAACTAGCCAAAGCGACAGCAATGATGCATGAACGGAGATAAGGAGAGGAACAGGGATCAAAACCTTCAGGGGTTGACACACTGCATACAAGTCGATCCCAATGCGATCCGAGTGTGACATTTGTGAGGCATGATTCTCGTGAAACTCTACTGTCTAAATGAATCTGATGAAATCCTACTAGTCATGTTCACTATATTTGTAGTCCTCTGCACACGAATCTAATGAAATATCTGTATTTTTGTATCAGACATTTTATCCGATTCGTGTATACATCGGAGTCCACTTGAGTATAGTGAGCGAAAAGTGTAGAGTTATTTTTTAGACGGAAGTATTTCATGCGAATCACGTTTCACAAACATCATCACAATTGGATCGCACTGGGATGGAATCGTATGCGGTGCATCTGTCCCTTTACCCTCTGTGTGTGGGCAGATCGAAGGCCACGCTCAGCCCCTGTTGGCCTGCTGCAATGTTGTCTCGGTAGAACTTGTTGCTCTCCTCAACTGTGCTGAAGCCTGCATACTAACGAAATAAAAACAAAACAAAAAACAACAGAAAACGATGACAATCAAAAAGCTGCATAAGAAAATTACATTCATAGTTATTAGTAGGAAAAAAACAAACAGTTATATTTTCCTTTTGGAGTCTTCTGATTGCTTTACACTGGCTTCTCTCCTACTACTACTTGAAAGTTGAATGGAAGACACAAATCAGTTTTGCTTAGGTACAAGAAAAACGTCAACGTTGATTTCCTGAGTCAGAAGAGTCTTGAACAGCAACATAATAATGGCCGTATTGGACTTGGGCAAACTTAACAATCCTACCTCTTCGTTTTCTCCTTTCCATAAAGTAATAACAATCACTTGCTGATTATGATGTCACTATATTTCACTTTTTCAGAGGTTCTGTGGAGGTGCACACAGAATTAATGCCCTACCGTAGGCCCTATAGAGAAGAACACAAGTGAAGACCCATGGGAGGGGGAAAAAACACAAACAAAAAAAACCTAAGTTACGTGACCCAGCCAGTCAGGGCCCGTTCATCGGACACTCGACATGAAAGGGCTAGGCTGGGATTCAAACCCCAGTCACTGACCCACTGGATAGGCAGACAAATGAATGCGTAACTGTGCCCCCCATCTGCATTTTCTTGCCACCTTCCTTTCCTACACATCACAGCTACTTTTTCATTTACAATGAAACGCTTCAAACAATTAAAAAAGGAAATGGAAGAAAACTCTTCTTCTTCTGCGTTCCCAGACCATAATGGGTAAGGTACGTATGTGTCCGGTTTTCACTTTTCACTGGTCTCCCCTCTGCATTCAGCCAACCCAATTCCTGATTTCGGAGGAGTTCAAAGGAGAAATTTACATGGAAGATTTTTTTTTGGAAACAGGCAGGAAAATGGGCCAGTAACTGAGTAAGTCAGAAAATTGTAGATGATAGTAAGAAAAGGAAAGAGTAAGGCCAAAGAGAGCGATAGATTAGAGAAAGTTGCTAGCACAGAACTTCCAGAAGGTGTGGGGGCTATTTGTACTGACAGATTCCCCATGAGGGAGTAGGGTAACAATACTGTCTTTCACTCATAGTTTCATGCCTTGGTTTAAGGCTGTGTCAGACCAATTAACATAAGCTGGAACACCAAGGCTACATCAAAATGTTGCTATGCTATGCATAGTTATGCAGGGATTGTCTTTAGCCATGACAAGCTCCTAGAATAGCATCATCAGTCTCCAAAATCCCCCGAAGTTGGAGTGTGGCTGACCATGTGGCGGGGTAATAAAAAACGGTCGCACACGTATTGTGCTCATTCGTAGCTGATGCAATTGTACCACCAGTGTTCAAGCGCTTCCGCTGTTGGGATGATCCCTGGGGTCTTTTAGCCAGGGTAAGCCAGCAACAACAAGAACAACACACATAGCTTCGGTCACCTGTCGAATGGTCCAAGGCCGATGTGTGTACATGGTGAAGTAAGGCCCCCTGGTGAAGGGGAAATGGCCAGGGATTTCTTTCTGTGTGTCTTTCACATCGTCGTTTGTGTACAAGGGCTTGATTTTGATGCCCTGAACGAAATGGTAACAGATAAATGACTGTAGCATGACATAGACATTATGTTGGGTTAACAGCAAAATAGTGAAACACACATTTTGTGTTATTTTGTGTACATGATAAACACCCAATTCCCTCTTTATCCTTCATTCCTTCACACACACACATGCGCATGCACACAAACACCACACACACAAAGTACAAGCACAAGTGTACAGTAGGAAAAGATACTAAAAGAAATGTCAATATGTTATAAAAAATGTTTTAAACAATCACTAAATATCTCTGAGAAAAAAATATTATCATTTATAGTGTGCTGATATTGACAACAACTGTTTATTCAATTATTATTTCAATAACTTACATAGATTTAGAAGAAGAAAAAATCTCTCACTTTTTTTACATTCTGACAAACTATAATTGTTTAATTTTTGTTCCAATTATTTTCAAGATAATCAACCGGAGCCAAACGCTGGAATATTATTTATTGCGCGAGCGCTTTCGTTTTATTACAAAAACTTCATCAGGCATTTTTGAGTCCACTGCACCCACACACTGAAAACAAACAATTTATAGAATGGATTGAAGTACAGTGGAACCTCCCTTATAAGACCTCTCATTATAAGACTCCCTCCCACATAAGACCTACTTCTCTGAGACATTGCCCTTCTTTGTAAGTATTAAAATTACCTCTCTTATAAGACCCCTCCCTTATAAGACCTCATTTTGGATGATTTTTGAAGGTCTTATATGAGAGGTTCGTATAAAACTACTTGTTTAATTCTTATTTCAATAACTTGGAAATTATACACACACATTTTTGTTAGCAACTTTTATTTTTCAGTACCTCCGCAGTTTTCCACATCAGCGTTTCATCCACGTCTTTTCCTTTGAGCTCTTTGGCCGCCCCTTTCTTCCATTCCTCATCAATGGGCAGGCGATGAATCGAACGACAGCCACTGCATGCTGGCACCGCTCTCTGGGTAAATCATTCAATTTCATAAACACTGTTTACAAGAAATGTAAATGTTTCTGAGAGGGGAAAGAAATCAAGTTTGGCAACAATCCACCTTTAAGTAAACCCTGTTAGAGTTAGCAGAGCTTGAGACCGTTTTCAAACTTTATCAGTCATATCACCCCTGATTACAGAAAATGATGGGTCATTTTCCAAAATAATGGGCCAATTGTACTAGTATTAAACTTAATCTTTATGCAGACTTCATGGGTCAGATGACCCCTTGATGCACAAAATGAGGGGTCAAATCACCATCCATACGGGTCAATGACCTGGGCCCGCTGACAATCTGAAGCTCTGAGTTAGTAAAAAATGATCATTTTTATTAGACAGAAAAAGGTGCAACCAAGGCTTCTTCCTTAGTTCAATTGATTATTTTCTCTTACTGTTCTTCGAGGTTAAATGTGGAGACAGTAGAAGCATTCGATATAATTAAATTCCACAACTTGAAAATATGACAGACAGACTTGTAGAGATAGAGAGGGAGGTTGTTTATGTGTATGTTTGTGTGTTGTTGGGTGAGGGTTTTTTTTTATGTGTGTGTGTGTGTGTGCGAGCATGCTTGTGTGTATGTGTGTGCGTGCATGCTTGTGTGTGTATGTGTGTGTGTGTGCGTGTGAGAAGGAGAAGGGACGGGGGTGTGGGGAGGGGGGGGACTGGAAGGGTATTTTAGGATAAGCCCGCTATGTTCCAGGCCCATTGTGTCTCATTGTGTGTTGTGGTTATAGTGTTGATGGTGGTGGTCTGCGTGTGTGCACGTGTGCGCGTGTTGGCTCTTGGGGGTTAACTATGAATGGGCGCATGTGTGTGTGTGTGAGTGTATATGACTATCTCTCTGCAGGGCTCCCAATCTTCCCACAAAACAAGGGGTCCTTCATTGCAAAGGGTCCAAGGGACCCCTTCACTGATGTTTTAGACTAATAGAGGGTCCTAGAGAAGGGATAGAGTGTCCCAATTATATTTGCAAATGCTAAAAAGAATATTTCAAGTGCACCTAATGAGTAGCTAGACAGAAGTTTTTAGAATGTCAATGAATGCATGCACACACACACACACACACACACACACACACACACACACACACACACACACACACACACTGATTACTTTTGTCAGTATTTTGTACATTATTATCATATTGTGCTTGCAGAACATATTATGCATATTTTTTCATATTTTTCATTCCAAATTGATTTTCTGTTTACAGTTTCTGTTTTTCATCTTGTTTGCTTCAGTTGTGTTTCTCATTTATTTATGATGACAGGATGAAAAAAAGCTTGGTTTAGCTTATTGAGTTATTCCTTTATCATCAATAAAGATCATTTTGACTTGACTTGACTTGACACTCATGCACAGAGAGAGAGAGAGAGAGAGAGAGAGAGAGAGAGAGAGAGAGAGAGAGAGAGAGAGAGAGAGAGAGAGAGAGAGAGAGAGAGGGTAGGGGGGTTAAGCAAAGAATAGGTCTATGACAGTCAGGAAGAGAGAAGAGACTGAAAAATTGGGAAAATTATTTCAAGATTTAGGCCTAGTAGTAGTAGTAAAAACAATGGATGTGTTCCTTGATAG
>CM065683.1:64046448-64073948 GCA_017654935.2 Phymorhynchus buccinoides | reverse complement strand
ACTACTACTACTACTACTACTACTACGACTACTGCTGCTGCTGCCGCTACCGGTGCATCACGTGTTTGCCCCAATCACCTTTCGCCAAATCACCTTCCGCCCAATCACGTTTTGCCCAATCACCTTTCGCCCAATTGGACATTCCCGTCCCACCGTTCACCAAACTCAGCCGAGCTACCATCCAAACAACCTGTCACTACCTGTCAAGCGGTATCAGCCTCGCTGAGGCTGATTTGGTGCCTCGGTGGAAAGGTCACGTACCAGCTTTTTTTTTTTAGGCCTTGGTGAAATAAAAAAGCACCAACAGCAGCCTACGTCAGTCTGTTCGGAGTAATAACAGTGTGTATAGTAGTTAGTGTTCAGCACTTTCGTGCAATTCGGAAGAAAATAAAGTTATTTGGATTTTTTTAAGGCAGGAAAGGGACTCGACAATAATTAATAAACCAATTGCTTCTTTTCTAGCACAACAACATAAAATGAAGCATGTAACCCCCCCCCCCCCCCCCAACATAAAATGAAGCATGTAACCCCCCACACAACAACATGAAATGAAGCATGTAACCCCCCCCCCCCCCACAACATAAAATGAAGCATGTAACCCCCCCTCAACATAAAATGAAGCATGTAACCCCCCCCCCCCAACAACAACAACATAAAATGAAGCATGTAAACCCCCCCCCCCCACACACACACACACACAACAACATAAAATGAGGCATGTACCCCTCCCCCCCAACAACATCAAATGAAGCATGTAACCCCCCCCCCCCCCCCCCCCACACACACACAACAACATAAAATGAAGCATGTAACCCCCCCCCCCCCCCCTCAACAACATCAAATGAAGCATGTAACCCCCCCCCCCCCCCAACAACATAAAATGAAGCATGTAACCCACCCCCCCCCCAACAACATAAAATGAAGCATGTAACACCCACCCCCCCCCCCCACCCCCGCAACAACATAAAATGAAGCATGTAACCCCCCCCCCCCAACAACATAAAATGAAGCATGTAACCCCCCACCCCACACACACACAATAACATAAAATGAAGCATGTAACCCCCCCCCCCCCCCCCCCCACAACATAAAATGAAGCATGTAACCCCCCCCCCCCCACAATAACATAAAATGAAGCATGTAACCCCCCCCCCCCCCCCCCAACAACATAAAATGAAGCATGTAACCCCCACCCACCCCCACAACAACATAAAATGAAGCATGTAAACCCCCCCCCCCCTTTTGACCACTGAATGTCCTTCAAAGTTGGTATGAGGGATGGTCACTATATAATTTTAGGGTTTAGGGTTAGGGTTAGGGTTTTTCCTTTTGACCAATGTCTTTCAAAGTTAGTATGAGGGATGGTCAAGGCATGAAGTTTACATGACCAACAGCATGAATCCCTGATCCTTTTCATAGAAGATAATGTACACTATATAATTTTAGGGTTAAGGGTTAGGGTTAGGGTTAGGGTTTTTTCCTTTTGACCAATGTCCTTCAAAGTTGGTATGAGAAATGGTCAAGGCATGAAGTTAGGGTTAGGGTTAGGGTTAGATCATGTACACTATATAATTTTAGGGTTAGGGTTAGGGTTTTGTCCTTCAAAGTTGGTATGAGGGATGGTCAAGGCATGAAGTTTACCTGACCAAACGTATGAATCCCTGTCCCTGTTTTTTTTTAAAATCATTCATAGAAGCAAAAAATTAGGGTTATTAGGGTGTATTATAATTATGTTAAATTTTCACTCGGCATAGAAGTTTTTTTCTATTTGACCAATGTCCTTGACAAGTGCTATGTGGGATGGTCAAGGCATGAAGATTACATGACCAAAAGCATGAATCCCTGATCCTATTCATAGAAGATAATGTACACTACATAATTTTAGGGTTAGGGTTAGGGTTATGGTTAGGGTCAAAGTTAGTATGAGGGATGGTCAAGGCATGAAGTTTACATGACCAACAGCATGAATCCCTGATCCTTGTCATAGAAGATAATGTACATTATATAATTTTAGGGTTAGGGTTAGGGTTTTTCCTTTTGACCAATGTCTTTCAAAGTTAGTATGAGGGATGGTCAAGGCATGAAGTTTACATGACCAACAGCATATAATCCCTGATCCTTGTCATAGAAGATAATGTACACTATATAATTTTAGGGTTAGGGTTAGGGTTAGGGTTAGGGTTTTTCCTTTTGACCAATGTCCTTCAAAGTTGGTATGAGGGATGGTCAAGGCATGAAGTTAGGGTTAGGGTTAGATCATGTACACTATATAATTTTAGGGTTAGGGTTTGGGTTTTGTCCTTCAAAGCTGGTATGAGGGATGGTCAAGGCATGAAGTTTACCTGACCAAAAGTATGAATCCCTGACCCTGTTTTAAAAAAAAATCATTCATAGAAGCAAAAAATTAGGGTTACACACTATGTATTATATGTTAAATTTTCACTCGGCATAGAAGTTTTTTTCTATTTGACCAATGTCCTTGACAAGTGCTATGTGGGATGGTCAATGCATGAAGTTTACATGACCAACAGCATGAATCCCTGATCCTATTCATAGAAGATAATGTACACTATATAATTTTAGGGTTAGGGTTAGTGTTAGGGTTTTGTCCTTCAAAGTTGGTATGAGGGATGGTCAAGGCATGAAGTTTACCTGACCAAAAGCATGAATCCCTGATCCTATTCATAGAAGATAATGTACACTATATAATTTTAGGGTTAGGGTTAGGGTTATATTTTTTGCATACGCAGTTGGATTGTTCAGCCCATCGCACATGGCCGCGAGAGCTGATACGCGACGTTAAACTGACCTTCCACTGGAATAAAATTATTATCCTCTGGACTAGCATCGAAAGAAGACCGTTTCTATACTTCATGCTTGCCAGATGGGTGGGAACTCACTGACACTGTCAGTATCGCTTTACCCCTAAGGAAAAGGAGCCGTTTCTTTTCTTTTCTTTTTCTTTTCTCTCTTTTTCTTGCTTGCTCGTCAGTGGAATATGCCAGGAAGGTAACAGCCACTGCCAGAGAGAGAGAGAGAGAGAGAGAGAGAGAGAGAGAGAGAGAGAGAGAGAGAGAGAGAGAGAGAGAGGGAGGAGAGAGAGAGAGAGAGAGAGAGAGAGAGAGAGAGAGAGAGAGAGAGAGAGAGAACTCGAACTCGGAATGTTTAATGACCCAGGCTAACAGCCCCTATCATGACAATAGAACAAAAATACATCAATATTTACATACACCCCCCTCCCCATCCACACCCACAAACACATGCTTACACATGCGCGCACGCACACGCACGCATCAAACGTGCACACATACATTTTCACAGTCAAGCACGCCCGCGCGCATATAAACGCTCACACGCACACCCACACACACACACACACTCTCTCTTCTCTCTCTCTCTCTCTCTCCGCTTAGCAGAAAGGCCTATACCAGAAATAGTACAGTTACAGACTACTATTTCTAGCAGTAGCCACAAAGCTGGGATTGATTGATTGATTGATTGAATTTTATTTATAGAGGGTAATAGAGTAAGCAATAACATGCTTTTTTACATCCAGCCCTCTGGACAAAGTACATATATAAAAGTAGAAAATGGAAAACGAAAATAAACACATACAAAGTAATATAAAGCATGCAAAAAAAAACATCCCTATATTGTAACACATCAATAACAAAATCAAACCTATTATTATTAACCATACTAATTATTAACATTCAAAATGTGTGAAGTAAGCGCATACGCACGGGAAAATAAAACCCAATCCTACTTTTCACACTCATCTTTAAACATTCAAAATAGAGAAGTGCACAAGCATAAAGATAAAAAAACAACAACTCAATCATACTTCATCATTAAAATGTACTTAGTTGAAGAAACCTATGCATATAATAAGTCAAACATAGTATTACTTTACCTACTCATCTTAGCATGCACAATTTAAAATGTAAATACATGTGCTCATGGCAACATGAAACCTATTCCTACATTCCATTATTCATTTTTAGCATGAACATATTAAAAAATAGACAGGCCTAGGCCTAGTAGCGTGGCTGGGCCTCGGTTTTGCCTCGCAGCGGGCCCAATCAACTGCATTGGCGCGGGGAGATTTAAACGGGGACCGCGGATTTGAAAATCAGTTACAAACACAAACAAGATGATTTGCCAATTAGCGTTCATAGAATGCTTTTATTTTCCTCTTTTTTTTTTTAAATCTGAAGGATGACAAAGATGTATTGTTCACAAAGGGGGAAAATCTATTTGTTAACAAAAGCATTACTAATTTTTTTAAATTTTTGCTTACAGACTAGATTCAGATTATGTTTGTTTTTTTGTTGTCTAAATTTAGAGACATCCAAAAACCTTTATAACCTATACATCTGTACAACTTGGTCTAACAGCGAGCCCTCCTTTCCCTAGCCTGTCTATTTATTTAGGCTGTAATCAGCACCCCCTGGGTTTGATGACAGCAAAGCACTTGGGAAGCCATCAAACTTGACACTTGCTGATATTGGATGGAGCTCGCCTTCAGTTATACAGCTATGAGCAAAAAGGACTGATACCGGTTTACATCCATCACGTTCCGCCCAAAAATCATGCAAGGAAATCAGGGAATTGAATCAATAATTTAATGGTTGAATCAAACAGATATTTTAAAACAGAAAGAAATAGGGTTAGGGTTTGATTACTGTTCTCACTGTTCGCGCTTAGGAAACCATTTTGGGTGAACAGTGCTAGAGCAATTTGGGCGAACCGTGGCACATTCCGTTTGCTGAACTTCGACTCGGAGGTACTCACTGATACGCAACGAGAACAAAGACTTGGGAAAAAGGTGATTGGGCGAAAAGTGATGTATCCGCCGCTGCTGCTACCTTGAAGGGTTTTGCTTATTTATAACTAGCAGCTACGCCCCCCTTGCTTTGCTTCGCAGCAGTTTTTCTCTGGAGGAGGTTTGCAGTCTAAGATGCCCCCCCCCCCCCCCCCCCCCCCCCCCCCCCCCCCCCCCCCCCCCCCCCCCCCCCTCTCTTGTGTCTTCCTTTGGTTATACCGATGAAGAAATGGGAGACGTATTTGCCTCAGCAGAATAATAAATTTAGACAGTTGCTTTACTCTGCATATTAATAAGCAAAAACAAAAACAATTTGGTGGAATTAAGACAGTGAGCTCACGTTTCAACACATTCCAGCTTGCGAATGCTGCATCTCAGTAACGGTTCCAGACTACAGCCACTTTTTCGAACAGTCCAGGACCTGGACTCCAGAATAGCAGCCTCTAAAATAGCAGTCGAACTGTGCTTCAGTGCCTTGTCCTGGCGATGCTGATGAAGAATATACAACAATGTACATGTATGTGATTATAGGAGTCTAACGCCAACGGGTTATGTAGCTCTTTCTTCGTGCGGACTGCTGCGGAGGGGAACAAGTTAAACGAGGCCACTGTCAACGCAGGCTCCATCAGCGCATTTACATCAGCGCTGATCAGAGCCTGTCCCTACTGACCACTGGGGGGGAGGGGGGAGTAGTGTGCAAATTAGGCTGAACAGCCAATCGTTTTGGGAGTTTAGTCTAATTTACGTACTACTTCTGTTGACTATCTTAGACGTACTCGTGGCTACAGGGCTCGGTGTTTAACGAATGTATGTGAAGATTCAGTTCAATTCAGTTCAGTTCAAACACTGTTTTGTCCGTTAAAAATAAGTATAAAATGGAACATTTTCTTTTAAAACATGTACAACAGAGTGAGATGAATATATTAAATCGAATGTATTTGATTTGGTCTAACACCTGCTTAAGGAACTACTGATACTGCCAGAACCAGTAGATGTAATAACAGTGGGCTTACTAGCAGCAGCAGCAGCAGCAATACTAACACTAGCAGAGATAGCACCACTAGCAGTAGAAGTGATAGTAGCAATGGTAGTTGCAGCTGTTGTAGAAGAAGTCGTTTGCAGAGGTAGCAGTGGCGGTCGTGATTGTGACAGAGGGCTACTCTTCTGATCGTATCCACTCCTGTTTCAGTGACAGTTCTGGCCAGCACAGACTGAACGTCCCGTGGCGTACAAGCAATCCTGGATATACAAAGACTGGATACAAGCCTGTATCGCCTCTTCATTGTTCGTAAAGTAGTCAGTTCAACAACCACAGTGACAGTCCTGGCCAGCACAGACTGAACGTCTCGTGGCGTACAAGCAATCCTGGATGTACAAAGACTGGATACAAGCCTGTATCGCCTGTTCATTGTTCGTAAAGTAGTCAGTTCAACAACCACAGTGACAGTCCTGGCCAGCACAGACTGAACGTCTCGTGGCGTACAAGCAATCCTGGATGTACAAAGACTGGATACAAGCCTGTATCGCCTGTTCATTGTTCGTAAAGTAGTCAGTTCAACAACCACAGTGACAGTCCTGGCCAGCACAGACTGAACGTCCCGTGGCGTACAAGCAATCCTGGATACAAGCCTGCATCGCCTCTTCGTTGTTCATAAACTAGTCAGTTCAACAACCACAGTGACAGTCCTGGCCAGCACAGACTGAACATCCCGTGGCGTACAAGCAATCCTAGCCATACAAAGACTAGATACAAGCCTGCATCGTCTCTTCATTGTTCGTAAACACTGCAGCACAACCAACGAAGCTACTTTTCAGTTGTTCCTGCAAGTCATGAAATTGATAATTTTGTAAGAGACACTGGCGTGACAGTTATAACACCTGCTCATTTTTGCAATATAAATGTTCCCAATGGAATGACATGTAACTGACGATTTTGTAAGAGACACTGGCGTGACAGTTATATAACACCTGCTCATTTTTGCAGTATAAAATTTGTTCTCAATGGAATGACATGTAAATCAGTGTGCGATGGTGGATTTATAATCAGTACACTTTCTTTGCGAGTTTAACTAGTGAATCTATTTTTTCCGAGTGTTGTTTTGTTGATTATCCTTGTTGTTGATACTATTTTGTTACTGTGTTAGTAACAATAATATTCATATTTCAACAGATGCAATCATGTGACAAGGGACAAATTAGATGACACTGGAAAACTAAGGCCCAAGCTACGTGTTTTCCTGTGCTCCAATAGTATTAGTGAGGAATAAGATGATTTAATGCAACACTAATCCGCTTGACCCTTTTTGTGACCTAATAATAAAACAAGCCTGTTATGTAATCCCCCAAAAGATGCCTCAAGCCTAATTAATTTTTGACACGTTTGTCTGTGGCTTTGATGGTCGCTAATCAAGTGGTGATTCATATTCTTGTGACGAAATAACAGACATTGAAAATAGAGTCTGTATCTATGAAAGGAAAACAATAATCTAATCGGCTGATTGCAGCATTGGCATAACTAACACTATTATGTGGGAGGAGAAGAAAGTTGCATAGAAATTTTTGTGCCAAAGTAAATACTTTTGTTTCATTTTTTGTGCATTTTTTAAAGTCTGCTAAATGTTTGTTCAAAGTGACAAACACACGTGGTAGTTGATTCTATTCTTTCTTTATTTTGTAGGCGTTTTTGGTCAGGATATTGTAAACATTTCTGTTTCAAATATTCAACAGCTGTGAATGTAAGATAAGGTAATTCCACAATTATTATTTCCATTCATTTCCCACTGCCATGTTTTACTCTATTGCAATTCTTAGACAATAAGAGCAGTCTATATATAATGTTGACATATATTTCCACAAAAAATACTTGAAAAGCGGAAAATGAAGAGTCTAGGCCTCTTACTGGCAGTTGCTTTATACAAACCTGTAGGCCTATTTGTGTCAGCGTTTATTCTTTTCCTCTATCCGTTTCGAAGGATATGGCTTAGACTGACATCAAATACCTATATTTTGCTTTTTCTCTGCCTCTACGTTTTATTCCATTATATTCACATATTAAGGACAGAACAATGCTGGCTGAACGATGAAATCCATATTGCCTATTACAATTTCTGCACAGCATGTTTAGCTCTGTGCCTTTTTGGAAATGTTTATAGTCATTATGTGACCCGACTTGCACTCCGAACAGCTCACTACATTGACAGGTTTGGCTGGTGTCGCTGTGTCCTCTTTCTCTTGACTGTCTCTGCGACAAGCTATCTTTTGTTTAACATGGCAGAGTCCGCAGAAAATGTGGTGCGTAGTGTGTCAAAGGATGAATTGGTAAAGAGATTCGAGGATAACATACACCGCATCAAAGAAGACCGGCAGTCTTTTGAAACCATTTCAGTTCACCCAGTGACAAAAGGTCAGCACGACCCCATGATCTTCCATGAACTCTATCGCTATCCTATGGAAGATGTTCGAATGAAATGTGTCCATCAGATGCCGTTGCTTTCCTCAGCATTCCCATACAACCATCAAATTGTATGGCACTGGAACGGTGTTCCTTTGACATTTTCCGACAGACATAGCATCCAAGTTGCCTTTAGAGAGGTACCTGAGGACAATTCTAGACTGCATTCAAAGTTAAGGGAATATGGTATTAGCATGTATGAAATCAATTCGACTCTCACGATTCAGCTGTTAAAAGAGTCTGAATTTGGCAGTTACACTTGTCATGTTGCAAAGTTTGCAAAAAATACGTTAATGGATTACATTAAAATGATGGACAAACTCACTCCTGTGGACAGCCGAAAGAGCGTATACGAGACAAAACGTGCAAACTCACACACATCAAAATATCGCCATGCGGAAGCAGCCAGCATTCAATGGACAGATATGTACACCTGGGTGGATGAATTCAGGTTAATCAGTCTGCCAAGACGCCAGGAACCCCTCAGAGTAGCACCTGGGGCTATTCTGTCTTTCACTACCAGTTACTGGCACCTTGGCTGGAGAAAAGACGTAGAAGTGGACTACAGCATCAACGGGTACTCTTACCATGAGTTGTGTCCAGGATTGGGCTTATTTCACGGCTGCTCCAAGTTCCTGTTGTTGTACTGGTTCTTTGGAGATGACACTGGTTGGAAGTTTGGTATTCCACCTTTGCATCTCTTTTCGATTTGGAAGCAGCCAGCCGAAAAGTTCTATTTATTTCACTGTCTGTGCAGCAAATCTTATGGTCACCATACTGTTCATTACATAAGACAGTATTACAACCGCACGAACCATCGACAAGAGCTGATAGAAATCCAGCATCCTCATACACTGCTTGTGATTCCAAGGGAGCAGAAAATGTTGGATCTCTTTGTCAATTCTTCCGCTTCCTCGTCAACAACTGCACCACCTTGCTGCACAAAGCCTAAGTCTGGGGATGACGACACAGAATCATGTGCTGGGTTTTTTCTTAGCGAACTAGCGATACTTGCTTCTGATTTTTTTCACCGGAAAGAGCTTCTGTACATTGCTTTGCTATGTTTAGTTATTGTATATGCTCTATGCAAACTTCCCATGTTTTTCAAATTACTTGGCCGTTTCATCAAATGCCTCACTTTGCACGGTTCAATGGGGATCCGCTGCACAGCTTTGAGGACTTTTTCAATGAGACCTGATCTGGTGAAAGAGCAACCGAGCAACTCCTATGACATTTACCCGTCTTATTCAGAGGCAGACTATGATGCACGTATTGTTAATGACACTGTCGAATTGCTTGAACGCCAAGGTCTAAGGGTACATGTCAGAAACAGGGATGGTCATCCTGGAATGCCAGAGATCCAAACGATTTCAAAGGCTTTAGAAAACAGCAAACGCTTTCTTATCTTCATCTCTCAGGATTATTTCAGAGACAGATTCAGAAACGACTTTGAAGCTGCCATGATCTTTGAAACGCTGTCTGACCGTTCACCCAAAACAGACGAAATTCTTCTGATCAGGCTGAACCCGTGTGATATTCCACTCTGGCTCCAGAAGTTTCCGGTCCTTGACTGGACATCGTCCAATCTGTCAATGGAGGACCACCTTCACCAGCTGCTGAAATGGCTGGAGCCCGCACAACGTAAGGGGACAATACGATGTGCTCTGGATCTTCTCGTGACTCTCTGCCCAGTTATGGTGGTGGGAGTTCTTTTGATGATCCTCAGATCTGTCTATTATGTGATGTGATGCACCAAATCATCTGGGTTATCACTGAGCCAACCATCTGTTTCAATCTCTCCCTTCTGGTAAAAGATTCTGTTCTTTTAAGTGCAAATCTAATCGCCTGAAGAACAGCTTTTAACCTTCTGCTGTCAGAGCCATCAATACTCAGTAGGCTCATTCCCCTAGAGGAAGTCTTTATCTTATTTTGCTGAGTTAAACTTGGTATGTGTCAATTGGTGTGCTTGCATGCTCGCGGTCTCGTGGGCTGCATCCAAAAAGTACGAATAGGGCGAATGTGAACGACAGAAAGCGCGAATGTGAACGACAGAAAGCGCAAATCATGGTTGACTGTCTTGCCACCTTGTATTCGATGTACATTTCGCGCAACATACAGGAGAAAGATTGTGGTTCATTATGTTCCATAGTGTAGGCCTACTGTGATTCATCCAAATACAAGAGGACCATTGAGGATCGAGTTCAGTTATTATGCCCAAATACTCTCTCTCTCTCTCTCTCTCTCTCTCTCTCTCTCTCTCTCTCTCTCTCTCTCTCTCTCTCTCTCTCTTTTTGATATATTCACAAATGAATTTTACTCGCGTATGAGTCGCCGAATGCTGCTTATAAACTTCGCACTTCGACCAACTAAGTTCGCGCTTTCTGTCATTACAAGTTCGCGCTTTTCGTTTGGTTTGTAGTTTGCGCTTTTTGGATCGCGCTTTTCGAAAAGTCACGTTTTTCGAATGCTCTGATCTCGCGCGTGTGTGTGTGTGTATGTGTACGTGCGTGTGTGCGTGCGTACGTGCGTGCGTGTGTGCGCGCTCGCGGGTCACAGCGTTGGTCTAAGTGTGTAGGCCTATGCACATGTGTAGGCCTATGTGTGTGCGTTGGTGTATGTGTAGGTGTGTCTGAGAGTAAGAGAGAATCTGAGGGAGAGATACATGATTTTATTACCTGATTTTGTTACCATGTATTTTCGTTTTCTCTTATAATAATATTGGTTGTCCATCCATGTGCATGCCTTCGTTGTTGTTGGATTGTGTGTTTGCGCAAAACCAAAACGATTTCCTTTGTGCAGTGATGCATGGGATAATTAAAGACATTTGAATCTTGAATTTGGAATGTTTGCATTGCATCGGTGCTTTTTTCTTTATTTTTTGTTGTTGGATTGTGTGTTTGAGCAAAACCAAAACGAGTTCCTTTGTACAGTGATGCATGGGATAATTAAAGACATTTGAATCTTGAATCTTGAACTTGGAATGTTTGCATTGCATCGGTGCTTTTTTCTTTATTTTTTAATTTGTTCAGCATTCCAATAGTCAACAGGCTATATTCATTTCACCACTGTTGTTGTTATTGTTGGCTTACCCTGGCTAAAAGACTCCAGGGATCATCCCAGCAGCGGAAGCACTTGAACACTATGGTACAAGTGCATCAACTACGGATGAGAACATTACGTGTAATTAAGACCGTTTTTGAATTACCCCGCCACGTTGGCAGCCACACCCCGTCTTCGGGAGAATTTCACCACTGCTTCTGTAATATGTAGGCCTACGCGTTAATTAAGTCATCGAATATGATGGGCTAATGCGATGTAGACCTTGTATCATCCCCTGTAGTATTACAGTGTATGCAATGCAGTTTGCAGTATGTATACGATAAATAAGAGAATGTCATTAACAAAATGTGATCATGTAAGACTTTATATTTTTCATATTTGCTTAAGAAAGATGAGATTATGTTTTGTAGAATTTGTAAATAAACTCGTCTGCTTTGCAATGCTCAAAACGAAAGTTTCTTCCCCTTATAAATGGATTACTGTGCGCAAATCTATGCGTATACATGCTATACCTGGTATTGCAGTACCTCCAGGATCTGATCCGAACATTGAATGATGGTTGGTTGATGGTTCGTCCCATATGTGCTGTTTTGCAGCCGAGTGGACGTAAAACCTAACTTTCATTCATCTATACTATTCGTATATCTGTCAATATGTAAACGCCTGTGCGAAGGCCTCAAGAGTGACGGTCAATGACTCTCTCTCTCTCTCTCTCTCTCTCTCTCTCTCTCCCTCTCTCTCTCTCTCTCTCTCTTCAAAGTATTAATTTAAATGCAATTGTTTGATGGATGGTCGCATTTCTTAGACGTTTGCTAGATATGAATTGTTATTGTTACTTTATTGCGCATGTATCCCATTGGCATAAGGGTTGTATAACTATTGTCAATAAATAATTGTCATTGTCATTTGTTACTCTCTCTTCATTTATTCATTTTTTAAAACTTTTGTGCGCACCTTTCATTTGCCTGATTTTTTCTCATATATTTCTTCGCTGGATGCATAGGGGAAGACGGGGTAAAAAGCGCATGGGCGGGTAAGAAGCCCACCCAATTATCTCATGAAATAAAGAAAATTTCAGTCAAATTTGCCCATGAGACAAATGCTAGACATTAACGCTCGTCTCATGGGCAAAATGAGACTGAAATTTGCTTCATTTCATGAGATAATTGGGGTGGGCTTCTTACCCGCCCATGCGCTTTTTACCCCGTCTTCCCCTAGTGTGAATGTGTGTGTGTGAGCAGAGACTGGAGAAGACTATGCTTACTCTCTGGTGTGAGAGGGCATGGTGCAAAGAAGCTTTACCATCAATAAAACATGCGAATTCATATTCTCTTTCTCTGTGTGTGTTTATAGGCCTATGTATGTGTGCGTTTCGTGCGCGCGCGCGCGTACGTGCGTGTATTTTGTGTGTATGTGTGTCTGTCTGTGTACGCGCGTGTGTGTGTATGTGCGACTGTGGGCATTAGTGTGTGTGTGCATGTCTAAGTTTCTGTGTGCATTCTCTATGCACACAGTACATGCGTTTATATTTTGTAATGTAGGGGAAGACGGGGTAAAAAGCGCATGGGCGGGTAAGAAGCCCACCCCAAATTATCTCATGAAATGAAGCAAATTTCAGTCTCATTTTGCCCATGAGACGAGCGTTAATGTCTAGCCTTGATCTCATGGGCAAATTTGACTGAAATTTTCTTTATTTCATGAGATAATTGGGGTGGGCTTCTTACCCGCCCATGCGCTTTTTACCCCGTCTTCCCCTATTAACGTTTGATAAGTAAGTCTCTGTGTGCATATAATATATTGTCTGTGTACGTGCGTGTGTGTGTGCACATATAACCATTATTCGATAACAACATTGGAATATATTTCATCATCAACAATCAATACACATGATAATTAATAGTATCTCTGGACACACATTACAATTACTGCAGTCTGATAGCTGCATGTATTAATATCAATATCCAATCAGAACAAGGTAAAAGAAGGACTGAGAGAGAGAAAGAGAGAGAGAGAGAGAGAGAGAGAGAGAGAGAGAGAGAGAGAGAGAGAGAGAGAGAGAGAGAGAGAGAGAGAGAGAGTCATGTGGTCCCTGTAGTGGCTAGTGCATAAAGATATATAATAATTATTTGGTGCATGAAAGTGTTATAGGATAGTTTTACTTGGGGGGTAATATCTAGAGTGTAGCACCGGTGTGGGGCGAATTGACCTTATTAGGATTTAAAAAGTAAAAGAAGAGTTGAGTGACAGTTCAGCGAGACTTTGGATTGTATTAAAAAGAAAAGGTAAAACGGGTAGCTGTTGGGTGAACAAGCTAAGAGGGGTTTGAATCAGTTGGAGAGAAGAGACTGAATGAGCAAGGAGACTCGAAGAAGAAGAAGAAGAACAAGAAGAAGAAAAAGAAAAAGACGAAGAGGAGGAAGAAGAAATGTACAAAAGGGAAAATACTACGATGTGAACTATCAAATATTTGTTGGAGAAGTTTGCACGTTCTGTCAAGAACTTGGCCAGCTACAGGGACCACTTGTAGAACTGAGTATAAATATACTTTAGGGAAATGGAAACAAGATGTGTATGAATGATAAACTGATTAAGCTTGTATGCTTACAGTAATATTGTGTCGTTTAGTGTGATGTAAAGATCATAGTATGGAGTCAGATTGCGGGGTTATTATTTGAGAATGAATGTAAGTTTGAAAGGTTGACGATTTGGTTGACTTTCATGCACCAAATAATTATGATGTATCTTTATGCACTAGCAACTACAGGGACCACATGACAGAGAGAGAGAGAGAGAGAGAGAGAGAGAGAGAGAGAGAGAGAGAGAGAGAGAGAGAGAGAGAGAGACACAGAGAGAGACAGAGAGAGAGAGAGAGAGAGAGAAGAGTAGAATGAATCATGAATGATGAATATAAGAGATGATAGAACGTGGTATGAAAGGTTTTCGTGCCCGTGACTTCAGCTTGAGAGTCCGCTACCTGCATCCTGATGGCAAAATTTCATAATGGTGGGCTAGAACATGTCATTGACTATCATCAGTCACTATCAATTCAATTCAATTCAAAACAACTTTATTAATCATAGGGGCTTAGTAGGTGGTGTCCTGAACAGGCTCTACTGAACTCCACCGAAGTGACTCAGCAGCAGTGCAGTGTCTCCTCAGTTGGTTGCCTCCTGACGACCTAACATAGATTCGCTCCTCTTGGACTGCTGGTCTCGGATTCTGCGACCTGAACGTGCGGAGGTGTGGCTGCGAATTGAGACTCGGAATGAGCGGCGTGGGAGCAAAGCCACTGTGCGGCCCAGAAGATGGAACAGCAACACACAAAAAACCCACTTTATTCATCCTTGTGGACATTAAAGTGTGCGATCACAGGCTCGATAAACAATACTAAAAACATTCAGATTACATAAATCGAAACACCACAGTTAAGACAATAAGATGCATATAACATCATCAAGGAATTAAAAGAGGGAGAGAATTTGATTAGAATTGTGTGAAAAACTTGAAAACGTACACTCAAATCAACTCTACTAATATTTCATTAAAATAGATGAACCAATTAAGATTAATATCAAGATTAGGAATTACAGCCCCGTCGGTGACCAAGGTCATGACAGGGCTGTCACCGCGACTTCACCACAAATCAATAAACAAAAAAATTAATTTATAATATATACTGAAGTATCACAAATTAAAAACGACAGCAACAAAGCATAGCACCGAAGTCGGTTTATATTCACACACACACACACACACACACACACACACACACACACAGTGACAAGTTAAAACAGCTGGTCTGCGTTCGAATTATACAGACGGATGGCAGAGGGAATGAAAGGGAAGTGCCTATATGTGACAGTGCATGTGAAAAAACAGATATAATGGAATTTGTGGCATAAATTGAAACTTTAATTTTTCGTGATGGAGTCAAAATTCCTTATTGATACACAGAAACCCGATTTGAGTTATCTTGTCTAGCTTTTATTTTATATTAGAAGTTTGGTATTCGAAATAGAGATATTTGCAGAAATCGGGCATAGAAGATACATTTTTGCCTCTTTGTTTCTATTGACTTGAGTTAGAAAACAATCAAATACACAAAGAACTCATTCAAAATTGTCTTTCATGTTGTGGATACTGGTAGAACACATACAAATAGACCTAAATATGCTCTAAATAGAAAATTGATATTTTTTGGGTGTGTTGACTATTTTTGGCTTTTGCTAAAACATTCTGAGCGACTTATGTAGGTTTTTGCCATGCACCATCACATATGTTCTTGCACGTGGGGCTCGCAGTCTGTCGCTTCTGTCCGATAGTCTGCTGTCAATGTCGTCAATGTCAGGTGTGTGTCTCGTCAGTCATGATCGTCCTCATAAGAGCCTGTAAAAGCACCGTGTCGCCGCATCGAGCAGCGCCACCTATTCCAGATAACAACAGTGGAATGAATCTCATCATCAACAATCTACTCGGCCTTCCATACCACTCGCTCAGCATGCAACACTTCCAGACTCTTTTGCCTTTCGCTCACAACCTAGCTACACACATTCACCATGTCACTCAGCACACGCTTACTCCTTACACCAAAGATATTATAAAAGGGTAAGATGGACTACTTAAGAGCTCGGCGAACCGGGCTGATAGAGTTATCGTTAGTGGGGACAGTACACTATTCACAGTGCAGGCTATCCAAAAACTCAGACTGGAACTTGAACGGAGAATTCAACTGGCCTATCGACGTGTAAAATGTGTCCTGTTTAAAAGGGACATAACCAGTGTTTCTGTCCTCACTACTCATATAGGGAAAAGAGACTGGATGCTTATCTTCCCCTATACAGTCTTTGCTTACACTCAGACTTCCAAACCAGCACATAAAAGAAACGGTGAGAACAGATTCAATACAGCATCGATAACAAGTTTTCAGAACACTTGGGTTTAACACCGATGTTTCGCAACCTTTGCAAACAGAGAATTCTAGATTGACATCTTTTATGCAGGAATTCAACATTTCTGTCAAATGTGAGCTTTTTGTCGAAGACTCTACCCAGATATCGGCACTCCTCCACTTTCTCAACACTCTCACCATCAATCACAAGCTGTGGCACAGGCAACGAATCTTTACGAAAATCAATGAGCATCTCTTTGGTTTTGACAACAATACTGGTTGATCTAAGTAATCGTTTTTTACACCAGGAGCAGAACGTTTGTACTTCATTAAAACAGACTGAATCAGAGTTGGACAGATCTTCAATGGCAGAGTCATCTGAGTAGATACTTTATAACAGTAGTACTTTACAACGGTATATTATCGAGTCTCTTACACCCTCTCTACGTCCTAAGTCACACGAGGCTGTTCCTCTTCTTGCTACTAATGCGGCTACTGGTGGAGCTGCACACAAAGACGATGGGCCTGAAATGGGGCGTCGTGAGGACTCCATCTCCACCCCCACCCCCCACCACCATCGCCTCGCCTTTGAGGGGCCGCTCGGAGGAACGGTAGTTGAACCTTGTCTGCCGCATGCTGACCCGCAGCTGCCGCCTCTCAGAGGAACTGGGCCAGCTGTTGGGGTCCCTACCCCCGCGGGAGGTGGTGGAGGAGGATGCGGAGCCGTAGCAGTAGGGTCCGTCAAACCGGGCCCCAGGAGGGTCCACTCCGGCTCCGCCGCCAGAGCTGGAGTGGTCCCCAGCAGCAGCAGCAGCAGCAGCAGCAGCGCAGTGGCAGGTTCCCCCGAAACCGGTGCGTTTCCGCGTCAGGTGCGAGGAGGACGTGTGCCAGTAGACCTTCTGGAACCGCTTGGAGTTGGAGTGCAGCTTGTAGCGGATCCACTTCTTCCGGATTTCCGACCTCACCTAGGGAAGGGGGAAGGGAGTCGTGAGGGGGGGGGGGGGGAAGTAGGAGGTGGGAAAAGGGAAGGGAAAAAGTGCAGGGAAGGAAAGAGAGGTAGGTAGGTAGGTAGGGGCATAAAAAGCGAGGTGAGTGAACAGTTAGAGCACAGCAGCTAGTAGTAGCAACAAATGTAGTAGTAGCAGAAGAAGTAGTAGTAGTCGTAGTAGTAGTAGAGAGTAGTAGTAGTTAGTATGTAGTAGTAGTAGTCAGTAGTAGCAGTAGTAGCAGCAGCAGCAGTAGTAGTAGTAGTAGTAGCAGCAGCAGCAGCAGCAGCAGCAGTAGTAGTAGTAGTAGTAGTAGTAGTAGTAGTAGTAAGTAGTAGTAGTAGTAGTAGTAGTAGTAGTAGTAGTAGCAGCAGCAGCAGCAGCAGCAGCAGCAGCAGCAGCAGCAGTAGTAGGTGGTAGTAGTAGTGGTAGTGGTAGTAATGCTAGAAGAGGTAGTGGTGGTAGACACTATGAGACAGACAGGCAGACAGACAGACAGACAGACAGATAACAAGATGGACAAGCAAACCGACAGATAAAGACAGACGGACAAATGAAGCTGATAATGACAAGCACAAGTTCAGGCAGGGAAATAATTTACAGAAGGGAGAGAGAGAGAGAGAGAGAGTGAGAGAGAGAGAGAGAGATAGAGAGAGAGAGAGAGAGGAGAGAGAGAGAGAGAGAGACAGAGAGAGAGAGAGAGAGAGGGAGAGAGAGAGAGAGAGAGAGAGAGAGAAGGAATGACGGAAGGAATGGATAACTTTTCTTTATTGAGGATAATAGGTTAAGCAGCATTGCTTTTTTCATCCACAGAGAGAGAGAGAGAGACAGAGGAAGAGACAAAGAAAGACAGGAATTATAGCTCAGAAAGAACATTGGTGTAATAAAAGATAACCACACAAGCCCTATAATGTTAAAACGTCTACTAATAACCCAAAGTCGCAAACGCAGAAGCAGTGTGTTGAGCTAACACAAGGGTGCAGCAGTGACGACGTCTGTGAGGTATGATTCTCATGAAATATGCATACTACTACTGTTCTAAATGTCGTTTGTTGTGTTTGTCGTACCCTCGCGCTAAAGGAACTTTTTTTCCAGGGATAATCCCAACAGCAACTAATGCACTTGAACACTATGGTCACAAATGCACCATCGGGCTACGGTTAAAGATAAACATTTACGTGTGTTGGACCGTTGTTGCTTACCACGCCACGTGTTGCAGCCACACTCCGACTTCTGGTGAACTGTCTAAATGAATCCGATGAAATTCTTACGAATTGTTCGTTCAAATTTATTTCACTATAGACCCCAATACACGAGTATTTATTTGTCAAAAAATAATGTCTGATACAAAAATACCAAATATTTCATCGACTTCGGTTCGTGTAATGGGGAAATACAAATGCAAGAAACGAAACCGCGTCACCAGCACGGCAGTCCCAAATTCCCCATGGGGATACCCGGGTGATCTTTTGTACAAATAGTTCCTCAACCTTCTGGAAGTTCCGTGCTTGTAAACTTCCTCTAATTGCTGTCATTCTCTTTGTCTCTGCCTTTTCCTTTTGCTTACTTTCATATGACTATCTTTCTGCCTCACTGGGTCCATTCTCCTGCCTTTTTTCTAGAAATTCTTACAAAGATTTCTTCAGCCGATGTCTGACTTGCTGGGCCGAACTATTTTTTTAGTTAGGCGCATAATGGAAGCATGATCGACGCATCTGCGCTCATACATTGATCGATCGAATGAGAAAAAGAAGAAGAAGAGAAAGAAGAACCGTAGTATTTCACGAGAATCGTGCCTCACAAAAATGTCACAGATGGACAGTCGTACGACTGATGTTGCACGTGTTAGTCGATCCGTTTGAGCTCCCAGCTTCTTGGAACAAACTACCACCATCTCTCAGACATTCCAACTATCTGTCAGTCTTTAAAACCCTTTCGCCGCCAGCCTTTTTCAGCCAAAAAAACACCATTAATGCCTTGAACTGGGAAGAGAGAACAAAAATATCTGTAATGTTGGGGATTCGTCTGTGATATGTACAATATTAGACCTATCTTTACCTCCCAACATTAAGAAAAAATAGGGTCTTCGGATAACAGGCCCTGGTTTGGAACCATTGTGGTGCATAAATGCCACATTGGCGGTAAAAGGGTTAAGGCTAATCTCAAAACGCACTTCTTCTCTCAACGCTTATGCATGTGATGGGTCTGCATGAATGAAGCGTGCGCGGGTTAGATAGGAGGAGGGGAACGGGGCATGTAGTAACTGAACTTGTTTGTTTGTGTGTGTGTGCGTACAGACGCGCGCTTGCGCGCGCGTGTGTGTCTGTGTGTGTGTGTGTATGCACGCGCATATGTGTGTGTACATGTGTGTGTGTTTTTTGTGTGCGTTGATGTGAGCGTGTTTGTGTGTGGGGAGGGAAGGATGCTTTTGTGTATACCCGGCCAATGTGTATATGTGCGTGTGCATGTTTGTACATCTATGAGTATGTGTTTGCGTGGGGGTGACGGTGGGAATGCGAGCGCGTCGGAGTATGTTCGATATGTATGATGTAATCTTGCATGCCGAGTGGTTGTTGAGTGAATATATAGTTTCGTTAAGCGCCATGAGTAACTCATCTAGAATGTGTGCTCTATAAACGCTCTTTATTATTATATATTATTATTATAAATATTATTATTATATATTACTTACCTCTGCGTTATAGGAACCAGAACACGTGTAAGGCGATGATAAATCCCTGCACAGACACAAGAAAGAAAAACGCGAGATACAGCTCAGACATGAAACACAGGGCGTAAAAAAAACAAGAATCTTCGGTTTTCCAAGGTCAATAATAGAATAATAATAATAATATAACAAAGGGGAATTTATATAAGCGCTCTTTTATCACATGAGCTCAGTGCGTTTTACATTGATAACGAAAACATTAAAGGCAAACAAAATTAATACTGAATCATTAGAAAGTAAAATAAACACGATGTATTGCATGCAACCAGTCTATTACTTCCTCACACCACGCACACACACACACACACATACGATGAACACAACACACAGCGCACAACACACACACACACACACCACACACACACTACACACACACACGCGCGCACGCACACGCGTTACACACACACACACGCACGTGCTTCACGACATCGCCCCACACCCAACACGCACACACACAACACACTCCTGCATGCATGGCAGACACGCACGACAACCACTACATGCACAACACACACACACCATGACGCACCCAAAAAGAAACGCACGCACACATACAAAGATACACACGCACTGCACACACAAGGCCGCACTCAAAAAGGAGCAGCACGAATCATTTTGTTTGTTAAAAAAATAGGACTCATCTGTACTACCATGATATGATACAGCCACCACACAAAATTGAAGCGATTTGGTCCACCGGTTAACGAGTTAGAGCCCGGACAGACAAAGAAGGAAAGACATACAGAAAGACAGACAGAAAGAAACAAACAAACAAAAACCACCGCTACAAACTTATAATCTTTTGCCGACCGTAGACGGACAAAGGACAAAGCCTGCCCAAATCGGCAACAAACCTGGCCAAGCCACCAGAGTTAATTAAACACATTCGCATTATTTGGGTAGTTTTGCCGATAACAGCTGTATCAGATTGAACACGATTCAAGTGTGAAGGGGTAAGAAAAATAATGATGTCAATCAATAGGGTAAGAATAATAATGATATCGATCAATAGGGTAAGAATAATAATGATATCGATCAATAGGGTAAGAATAATAATGATATCGATCGATAGGGTAAGAATAATAATGATATCGATCGATAGGGTAAGAATAATAATGATATCGATCGATAGGGTAAGAATAATAATGATGTCAATCGATAGGGTAAGAATAATAATGATATCGATCAATAGGGTAAGAAAAATAATGATGTCAATCGATAGGGTAAGAATAATAATGATATCGATCAATAGGGTAAGAAAAATAATGATGTCAATCAATAGGGTAAGAATAATAATGATATCAATCAATAGGGTAAGAATAATAATAATGTCAATCAATAGGGTAAGAATAATAATGATATCGATCGATAGGGTAAGAATAATAATGATATCGATCGATAGGGTAAGAATAATAATGATATCGATCGATAGGGTAAGAATAATAATGATATCGATCGATAGGGTAAGAATAATAATGATATCGATCAATAGGGTAAGAAAAATAATGATGTCAATCGATAGGGTAAGAATAATAATGATATCGATCAATAGGGTAAGAAATATAATGATATTGATCAATAGGGTAAGAATAATAATGATATTGATCAATAGGGTAAGAATAATAATGATATCGATCGATAGGGTAAGAATAATAATGATATCGATCAAGAGGGTAAGAAATATAATGATATTGATCAATAGGGTAAGAATAATAATGATATCAATCAATAGGGTAAGAATAATAATGATATCAATCAATAGGGTAAGAATAATAATGATATCGATCAATAGGGTAAGAATAATAATGATATCGATCAAGAGGGTAAGAATAATAATGATATCAATCAATAGGGTAAGAATAATAATAATGTCAATCAATAGGGTTAGAATAATAATGATATCGATCAATAGGGTAAGAATAATAATGATATCGATCAATAACAGTAGGTAGCCAATAGTAGTGATTAATTATGTGCAAACGGTTGTGGAATAGGGTTTATCTTTAATTTTGAAACTTGTCGAAACAGATAACGGATATGATTAACATGGATAAAGATGAAGGTCACATGCAATATCTTCCGAGCATGAGAGAGAGAGAGTAGAGAGAGAGAGGAGGAGAGAGAGAAGAGGAGATAGAGAGAGAGAGAGAGAGAGAGAGAGAGAGAGAGAGAGAGCGGAGAGACCACAGAGATAGAGAGAGAGAGCGAGAGAGAGGAGAGAGAGAAGAGAGAGATAGAAGAGAGAGAGCGGAGGACACAGATAGATAGAGAGAGGAGAGAGAGAGACGGAGAGAGAAGAGAGAGAGAGAGAGAGAGAGAGAGAGACAGAGAGACAGAGAGAGAGAGAGAGAGAGAGAGAGAGAGAGAGAGAGAGAGAGAGAGAGAGAGAGACATAGAGATAGAGAGCGAGAAGAGAGAGCGAGAGAGACACAGAGAGAGAGCGAGAGAGAGATGCGCGAGAGAGAGAGAGAAGAGAGAGAGAGATAAGAGAGAGAGAGTAAGGAGGAGAGCGAGAGAGACACCGAGGAGAGCGAGAAGAGAGAGATAGTGATCTAGTAGAGAGAGAGAGAGATGAGAGAGAAGGAGAGAGAGAGAGAGAGCGGTGGAGAGAGACAACAGAAGAGAGAGCGGGAGAGAGAGAGCGAAGAGAGAGAGAGAGAGAGAGAGAGAGAGAGAGAGAGAAGAGAGAGAGCAGAGAGAGAGAGAGAGAGCGAGAGAGAGAGAGAGAGAGAGATGAGAGAGAGGAAGATAGCGAGAGAGAGAGCGAGAGAGACACAGAGAGAGAGCGAGAGAGAGATCGAGAGAGTAAGAGAGAGAGAGAGAGAGAGAGAGAGAGTAGAGAGATGCGACAGAGAGACACCAGAGAGAGAGAGAGAGAGAGAGAGAGAGAGAGAGTAGAGAGAGAGAGAGTGAGATAGAGACAGACAGAGTAACAAGGGGAAACAAGAATGTTTTAATGAACTGGGCCATCTGCCCATGTCTAAAGGAAGGGAAATTGGTAAATCAAACCATGAAAATGGGGAACATCCATAACCAAGACTTGAGCACAGAGAGGAGAAGAGAGATATAGAGAGAGAGAGTGAGAGAGAGAAGAGAGAGATAGAGGAGAGGAGAGAGAAAGAGAGAGAGGAGATAGAGAGAGAGAGAGAGAGAGAAAGAGAGATAGTAGAGAGAGAAGAGAGAGAGAAAGAAGAAAGAGAGAGAGGAGAAGAGAGAGATAGAAAGAGAGATAGAGAAGAGATACGAGACAGAGACAGAGACAGAGCAGAGCGAAAGTGAGAAAGTGTGTATGTGTGGTGTAAGTCTTTATGTCTGTCTGTGCACACGCTACCACAAGCGCTTCGTGTGTGTGTGTGTGTGTGAGAGAGAGAGAGAGAGAGAGAGAGAGAGGAGAGAGAGAGAGAGAGAGAGAGGAAGAGATACAGACCAGACAGAGACCAGAGACAGACAGAGAGAAAGTGAGAAGTGTGTATGTGTGTGTAAGTCTTTATGTCTGTCTGTGCACACACGCAAAGCGCTTCTGGTGTGTGTGTGTGTGTGGTGTGAAAGAGAGAGAGAGAGGAGAGAGAGAGAGAGAGAGAGATAAGAAAGAGAGAGAGACAGAGAGAGAGAGAGAGAGAGAGAGAGGAGATAGAGGAGAGTAGTGAAGAGAGAGATAGAGAGAGAGAGCGAGCGAGAACACAGAGAGAGAAGCGAGAGAGAGAGCGAGAGGAGAGGCGATAGAGGATGCGGAGATGAGGGAGAGAGAGAGAGAGAGAGAGACGATGAAATAGAAGAAGAGAGAGAGAGAAAAGAGAGAGAGAAGAGATGAGAGCGAGAGAGAGAGAGAGAGAGACAGAGACAGAGACAGACATAGAGAAAGTGAGAAGTGTGTATGTTGTGTAAGTCTTTATGTCTGTCTGTGCACTAACAAGAACCGCACAAGCGCCTTTCTGTGTGTGTGTGTGTGTGATAGAGAGAGGGAGAGAGAAGAGGAGAGAGAGAGTGAGGAGAGAGAGAGTAGAGAGAGAGAGAGAGAGAGAGAGAGAGAGAGAGAAGAGAGAGTGGATAGAGAGCACAGAGAGAGAGCGAGAGAGAGAGCGAGAGAGTGAGAGCGAGAGAGAGAACGAGAGAGAAGTTAGAAGACGCAGAGTAGAAGAGAGAGAGAGAGACAGAGACAGAGAGACCGAGAGAGAGAGAGAGAGAGAGAAGAGGAGAGGAGAGAGAGAGAGAGAGAGACACGAGAACAGAACAAGATGTTTTAAATGAACCGTGCCTCGGCCATGTCAAAGGGAAGGGGAATTTTTAAATCAAACAAAAAAATGGGGAACATCCTAACCAAGACATTGAGCACAGAGAGGAGAGATGAGAGAGAGAGGAGAGAGATAGAGAGAGAGAGTAGTCAGAGAGAAGAGAGAGATAGGAGTGAGAGGAGAGAGAGAGAGAGGACAGACACAGACAGAGACAGGGGGGGAGACAGACAGAGAGAATAGTGAGAAAGTGTGTTGGTGTGTGTAGTCTTTATTCTGTCTGTGCACACACGCACAAGCGCTTCTGTGTGTGTTGTGGTGTGTGTGTGTGGGAGAGGAGAAGAGAGTAGAGAGGAGAGAGAGAGAGAGAGAGAGGGAGAGAGAGAGAGAGAGAGAGAGAATGAGACAGACCAGACAGACCGACAGAACAAGAGACGGACAGAACAGTGAACATGTTGTATTGTCATTACCTCACAGAAGGTCTAGGGACAAGGGAGGGGTAACAACATTTTGTAGTTTTCAGACAGACAGAGAAACATGAGAGGCTGCCCCAAATGGGAGTGTGTTTTTTGGTTGTTGTTGATTGATTTTTTTTTACGACGCACCCGTCAATGTCAGATCACGGCTTTCTCACGTGTTTTTCCCTCTTATGGCTGTAAGATTTTTTTAAATTCTTTTTTTTTTTTTAAGATAATTCTTCCTGAGCTAGAGGGAATGTGACACATGACGTGGGGGGGGGTCCTTTAAAGACCACCCCCCCCACGTCACGTGTCATTAAAGACCCCCCTCCCCCCAACGTGCACGGTCACATTCCCTCTTATGCAGGAAGATTTCTTAAGAATTCTTAAGAGGGAAAACACGTGATAACCGTGATTTTGGCACGTGACGTGGTGGTCTTTAAAGTGACCTGGAAAGTAGTTGAAGACAACTCTCATAGTATAACTTGGACCAGCATGAGGGTGGGGGTGTGCACGTGGTCGGGCACTCCCTAGGAACACCTCGTAGTGCACCCTCCGAAGAGAGGGATCAGCACCTACCAGGGTCGTGACTTGCCCAGACGTCCCCTGAAAGCCACCGAACCAAAATTCGTTATTAACCCTTTCACACCGCCATATCGTATTTTTGCACCACAATGATATTAACCTCGTGTCATAAAAAAACTCTTGATCAGGGTCTGTTTCTAATATTGTGTTTTCTAATTTGGGCATAAGGATTGACCCTATTCTAAATGATTTCACAGAGAAATCCCACAATATTGCAGATGGACATCTTTTCTGTAACCCAATAAATTATATGGACATTTTTGTTCAAAGATGTGCTGCGGTTGAAGAGGGGTTAAGGAATTAGGTTGTGAAGGATGACACGCCACCTCGTTGTCATCATCGTCATCATCGTCCCCTTTCTTCATCATAATCATTATTGTCGTCGTCGCCGTTGTCATCATCGCCAGCGTACATAATCTTATTATTATTAAATAATAATAATGATAATGATAATGATATTAATAATAATAATACTTAGTAATAATAATAATGATATCAATAATAATGTAGCATAATAATGATGATCTAATAATAACGGATACTGTAAGCACTTTACCTGTTTACTCCCGTGCAGGGAGCTCAAAGCACTGTACAAATTAGAACTAAATACTAGAATACAAATGAGGCTAATAAGTGGCTGAACAAATGAGTAAGCATATACATTAAACACAATCCAAAAATAAGTGAACATTATCATCATCATCATTGTCGTCGTCATCGTTATTATCATCATCATTATCATCATGATCATAATCACCATCATCGTCAATCATCATCATCATCATCACCACCATCATCGTCATGATCATCGTCATCATCATCTTCATCGTCGTCATCAACATCCTCGTCCTCATCATCTGAAGTCTTCTTGTTCGTTCTTTTTCTTCTTCTTAATCGTCAAGCATCAGCAGCAGCATCGTCCCTGTCATCTGAAGTCTTCTCGTTCTTCTTCGTCGTCATCATCACTACCATCGTCGTCGTCATCATCATCATAACCACCGCCCCCAACCCGGTTTTCCCCCCCTCGTCATCACGCACCAACGTCGTCTTATCATCATTCTTCTTCTTCATCATCATCTTCTTCTACTTCTTCTCGTTCTTCTTCATCATCATCATCACCATCGTCACCACCACCACAACCATGATTTATCATCACCATCATTATCAGGCATCAACAAGGACGTCCGTGTCGCCTATATAATTATAGGCCTACTGGATGTCGACGTTTTCATCTTCACGATCATCATCGCTATCAAGGTCGTGGTGATGGTGGTCATTGTCATCATCACACAGCCAAAATTATTGGATATATATAGAGCCTTAATACCCGTACAAAGAGAGACCAAAACAACGCCAATAAAACAGTCTGGCTTTTGATAATTGAATCTGTTCTCGGAAATTCTCGTTTCAGATTTTTTTTTTTTAAATCATAATCTTGGTTAATTCTCTTCTTCAGTTTCTTCTTCTTCTTGAAAACAACGCCAAGCTGTACAGTTAGGAACATTTTGAGCTAATGAATCTTGATCGGAAATACTAACCGTAGCAATAACCCTAGCCCTAAAATCATACCCTAAGACGGGGTAAAAATGCAGTACACCGCGGTTTGTCTCAGCCCACCCAATTATCTCCTGAAATAAGCAAATTCAGTCTCAGTTTGACCATAGAGACGAGCGTTAATGTCCTAGCATTAGTATTCATGGGCAAATTTACGCTACTGATAATCCAAAAATGTTGCTTTATTTCATGGTAATAATTGGAATGGGCTTCTTACCCACGAAACATGCGCTTTTTAACCCCGTCTTCCCCTACCAAATCATTATCATCATCTTCTTCTTTTTCTTCTTCTTCTTGTTCTTCTTCTTGTCATTCATCGTCGTTGTCAATACTTTCATAATGATCAGTATCTGTCACCTTTTCCATGAATGTGTGGGAATGTTTCAGTGTAACCAAAGATAATATTCTAAAAGGGTAAGATGGATTACTTGTAAGAGCTCGGCGAACCGGGCTGATAGAGTTATCGTTAGTGGGGACAGTACACTTTTCACAATGGAGGCTATCCAAAAACTCAGACTGTAATTTGAACGGAGAATTCAACTGGCCTATCGACGTGCAAAAAAATGTGTCCTGTTTTAAAAGGGACATAACCAGTGTTTCTGTCCTCACTACTCATATAGGGAAAAAGAGACCGGATGCTTATCTTCCCCTTTAGAATATCTTTGGTGTAACTGCGTGTGAATAAGTGAATGGAAGCGTCTTGAGTGTAAATGAACCATTGTAAGGCGCTACTAAA
>CM065683.1:64026448-64033948 GCA_017654935.2 Phymorhynchus buccinoides | reverse complement strand
GCACAGTTTTAGTCTCTTGTGGAAGACTATCACTCTCAAACGAGGGGGGCCTTTGGCACCGGCTCTCTGGTGCTGCAGCCAAATGGATGGGTTTTGGCCTTTGGGGAACTTCCCCAATGCAGCGGCAGTCTTTGGCCGAGAGAGAATTGGGGTATGTACCCTGGGCAATGGCATCTCCGCTATAAACTAAATTCTAGCCCAGCTCGCCAGGAATAGCATCTGTCCCCTCTGGTATCTGGCTGTCGTGGTCGGAAACGACTGACTGGCATGCCTAATTCCACAGGATATCTACCAGGCAACTGAGATTGTTTTTGTCGCCAAGCCTGAAAGTGACGCGAATTACTGTCTGTCCCACTGTTGCGTTTGTTCATCCGTTTGTTTGTCCCTTTGTTTGTTCGTCTGAGAGTCTTGTCTTTCGCTGTTTATGTATTGTATTGATTAGTAGAGTGGCGTAGCGTATTTGAAAACGTTCGGACCAAACATCTGTCGGCCTACCAATGATCCAGGGGCGGATCTGATGGGGAGGGGGTTTTCCAGGGTTTCCGGATCCACCACCCACCCCTTGCCCCAAGCATGTTCCTTATACAAGAGTAAAAAGTAAGAAAAATGGCTCACATTTTGCTTTAATAATCACTAAATTGCAACATTATCCGGGGGCGACTGGGCCCCCACAAGGCCACTACGCCTTAACCCAGGACCTATGCAGCTCCCTGGACTTACCGCAGACCCCCCCCCCCCCCCCCCCCTACGAATAATGTGGTCCGCCCCTGCAATCTATGTTTTGTGTTTGGATTCACTCCCTACAGATCTTAGTTAGTACAGCTCGACTTTTGCTTTTCAACGGGTTTATTTGACTTGATAAAAATATTTCAACAAAAAGAACTTAATGAATAAATGATTGAAAATGTGTGTGTGTTGTTGTTGTTTTTTGTCTTCTATTTGCTGAAATTGAAGGTTGAAATTACAGGGAGAGGACAATAATGACATTGCATCGCTTGCTGTCATCTACTATCTTTTTCTGCCATTCCGGTCCATTCTCTCCTCACCTCCCCCCACCTCCCCCCGCCTACCCCCCCCCCCCCCCCACCTCCACCTCAAGAAACACATCAAAAGATTCCCTCCAGCCGAAGTCGGACTTGCTTGGGCCTAACTGTTATTTCTTAGTTAGGCGTGCATAACGGCAGCATGACGCATCTGCGTTCATAATTGACAGGAAACTGTCTGAGCGATCGAAAAGAAGAAGAAGAAGATAATTTATTTTATGTATTATTGCATTGTTGCCGGTGTGTGTGTGTGTGTGTGTGTGTGGGTGGGTGTTGTGTGTGTTTGGTGTGTGTGTGGTGTGTGTGTGGTGTGTGTGTGTGTGCCCTTGGTGTGTATGTGTGTGTGTGTGTCAAGTCAAGTCAAGTCAAGTCAAAATGATCTTTATTGAGGATAAAAGGAATAAGCTTTAAAAGCTTTTTTACATCCTGTCCTCCTGTGTGTGTGCGTGCGCGTACGTGTGCGTGCGTGTGCGTGCGTTCGTGCGTGCTCGCGCGCGGGCGTGTATGTGCGTGTGCGTGTTTAAGTAATGTTGAACTCAGTCACCTCACACGATATACTTACTACTCATCCTCCACAGTGGCTCTGATGATCACCCAAGGAAGGACAAACAGCAAAGGTCCCCCTGACACAACATTTTAAATGTTTAAAAAACGTGTTCATAAGCTTTATACACACACCAAAAAACATATCAAAAGCCATAACGCAAGAAGCATTGTTCTTAAGATGTGTAATACAAATACACTGTATTCCAACATTTTGTTTTCTAACCGTGTTGGTGTGAAAGTGCTGAAAGAATGACTGAAAGGAGCACCCTGACGGATGAGTTTTTTTGCAAGAAACACATCGAGATCACCAGAAAGACAGCCTTTTCAACGATCGGAACACTCACTTTGCTCTCTGGTTTCCTAGAAATCAAACCGTCAAAACGGCGATTCCTCCTTGGCGGAGATGCTGGAGGGAGAAACCATTTTGGATGGGGTGGGTGGAGGCCACACATTGTGGTTGAAGCGTGTTCTTCTTTGTAGTGCAGTAAAACAAGATTGGAGGTATTTCCTTTGTCGTGAGCGAAACTCCGTTTCTTCCTTTTCTCTTTCACTGAAAGAATTTGACTTCCAGCAGCTCCGCCAAGGAGGAATCGCCGATTTGACGGTTTGATTTCTAGGGAAACCAGAGCAAAGTGAGTGTTGCGATCTCTGTCCCCGAAAGGGTGTTTTCCTGTGGTGGATCTGGACCGTGTTTCTTGCCCCTCAAAAAAACTCATCCGTCGGGGTGCCCCTTTAAGCCTACCGACTAACATTAAATTAGCACCTAATCTAAACTTATTAAAACACTTACTGGATAATGATCCAAAATGAAGTTTAAAAAAATTCTGTTTTGTGTTTGTGTATGTAAGATAAAGAGAGTGTGCACACCTGTGTCTCAACCAGTTGTGCATAGGGGAAGACGGGGTAAAAAGCCCATGGGCGGGTAAGAAGCCCATGCCAAATTATCTCATGAAATAAAGAAAATTTCAGTCAAATTTTGCCCAATGAGACGAATGCTAGACATTAACGCTCGTCTCATGGGCAAAATGAGACTGAAAATTGCTTCATTTCATGAGATAATTGGGGGTGGGCTTCTTACCCGCCCATGCGCTTTTCACCCCGTCTTCCCCTATTGTCTGTGTGTGATTGGTTTCCCTTCACATTTAGGTCCGTTTGCCCCTAGTGCTACCACCACCCCACCCACCCCTTACACACACACATCCTCTCTCCTCAATGACTTCCTCTACAGGTGAGAATTTCCTCATCATCATTTTTGTGTTTGTCATGGTGATGATTTTGGTATTTGGTATCTAGTACTTCATAGTCACAGAGGGTTGCTCCCAGCTGGAGAGCGCGTCGATAGCCAGAGGCGTGACACCCTTTTTTTTTATTTTATTGGCATGCGATTTTTTTGTGTGACTGATGAGGAAGAAAAGGAGGGGGGGGGGGGGAGGAGTTATTTTGACCAAAAATGACAACTTTTGTGTGTTGCCACTGGATTTAACGTGTGCTAAGTGCATGGGCACGCGGGATCTCGGTTTATTGTCTCATCCGAAAGACTCCACGTTCAGGCCGTAAGGCCTAGTGCAGAGTGAGTGGGAAAAAATCCCCTGTACCTAGGTTCGAACTCGGGTTTATTGTACACGAGGCGAACGCGTTACCTCTGTGCCACTCTGGTTTAGGCCAGAAGACTAAAAGTTTGGTCGGGCGTGTGCTACACACACACACGCGCGCGCGCTCGCACGCACGCACGCACGCACGCCACACATACGCACGCACGGGGAAGGACTGGAAATTCCAACGATCGATTTTGCGCACCATAATCACCTATTGTTGTGAGAAACACACACACACAAACACACACACACACACACACACACACCACACACCACACACACACACACGCACACGCACATACACACACACACACACACACACACACACACACACACACAACACACACACACACACACACACACACAAACACAACACACACACACACACACACACACACTAACTAACTAACTAACTAACTAACTAACCGATAAACAAACGGGTATACAATACATGGAAGAAGCATGATCTCCTATTATCTCGATTTCAAGCAGCCAGAGGCTTACATCAGCCTAGAAGGGCGTAGTATAGAGAAGGTGGCTCGCGCGCGCGCGCGGTAACTAACTAACTAATTAACCAACTAACCGATACACAACAACAAAAAATGGGTGTAGAGAGAAGAAGCATAATCCCCTATAATCACGATTTTAAGCAACCAGATTAAAGGGGCACCCTGACGGATGAACACGTCGAGATCCCCAGGAAAAAAAACCTTTACAGAGATCGCAACACTCACTTTGCTCTGGTTTCCTAGGAAATCAAACCGTCAAGTCGGAGATTCCTCCTTGGCGGAGGTGCTGGAAGTCATATTCTTTCAGTGTTCTAATGGCCGCCTGAGTCGCTTAGACAAAAATCACTAAATGTCCACAATACAAGCCATTTTTTTTACAGTTTACCAAAAAAGGAAATAGATCCTTTTTTTTTTTTTACTGCACTACAAAGAAGAAAAAAGCTTCAACCACTCTGAGTGTCCTCCACCTACCCCATCCAAAATGGCTTCTCTCTCTCGGGGGCAACTCCGCCAAGGAGGAATCGCCTTTTTGACGGTTTGATTTCTTTAGGTAAGCAAACCAGAGCAAAAGTGAGTGTTCCGATCTTGAAAAGGCTGTCTTTCTGGTGATATCGACGTGCTTCTTGCAAAAAAATCATCCGTCAGGGTGTCCCTTTTAATGTGATCACAATCCCCCCCCCCCCCCCTCCCGGCTTACCCCAGCCTAGAAGGACGTAGTAGCGCATGTGGCTGCGTTCAGAGAAGACGGCCACGATGACCAGGGTGTGCAGGTACAGACCTTCCACAAAGATCCACATGGTGCTGGCGATGACCACGTAATTGAACGTAGCAAACAGCAGCTTACACTCCCAGTGCTGAGAGGCATAGACGATAGAAGGGAATGGGAGTGGAAAGGGGGAGAGGAGGGGGTGTAAAGAAAAGAAGGATGGGTGGAGTTAGTCAATGTCAAAGTCAAAATCTGTTATCTCAACAAGAGAAATTACATTGGGGGGGGGGGGCGGGGGTAAAGAAAAGAAGGATGGATGGAGTTAGTCAAAGTCAAAGTCAAAATCTGTTATCTCAACAAAGAGAAATTACATTGGGGGGGGGGGGGTGGGGGGGGGGGGGGTGTTAAAAAAAAAGGATGGATGGAGTTAGTCAAAGTCAAAGTCAAAATCTGTTATCTCAACAAGAGAAATTACATTGGGGGGGGGGGTGTGGGGGGGAGGGGGGGGGGTGGGGTGGTGGGGGGGGAGGGGGGGGGGGGGGTTAAAAAAAAAGGATGGATGGAGTTAGTCAAAATGTCAAAGTCAAAATCTGTTATCTCAACAAGAGAAATTACATTGGGGAGGGGAGGGGGGTAAAGAAAAGAAGGATGGGTGGAGTTAGTCAATGTCAAAGTCAAAATCTGTTATCTCAACAAGAGAAATTACATTGGGGGGGGAGGGGGGTGTAAAGAAAAGAAGGATGGATGGAGTTAGTCAAAGTCAAAGTCCAAATTACTTTATTATCTCAACAAGAGAAAAGTACATTGTGATCTCGTGATATACAACAAGGGCAACAGAAAACAAAATATCCATGCATTTGAACAAATCTAAAGGAACAGAGAACAAAAATCAAGGTACACAAGGAAATAATGAAAGCAAAGTGACTCTTTTCAATGAACAAAAGAAAGAACCCTTGCGCCGCAGCAAAGACTCGTTGATAGTAGAAATGGACATGAGCAGGAGCGCATAATGTTTATTCGCAGATGCACGCGCACACACACACACACACATACACACACGCGGTGCACATGCACGTACGCACGCACCGCACGCACATACACACGCGGGGCCACGCACGCACGAACACGCACTCACACTCACACGCGCGCACGCACGTACACACAACGCGCACGCACACGCACACGCACACACACACACACACGCACACGCACACGCACACGCACACACACACACACACACGCACACACACACACACACAGAGGTGCGCGCGCATTTGAAGACAAGCTAATATCGCATGCAATTCAAATGCCACACAACACCACGCCATGCAGAAGAACAGTGGCGCGTCTGCACTTCAAGCGGTGCTTTGTTTTTTACCATTCTAATCCGTCTTCCTCGTGGGAGACGAGCAGAATTGTAGCCTATACAATAGACTTCAACTACAACGCAGCACAATTTGCAATGCATGCGCAGTGGCATGTTCTGGCTTCACATGATGTTTTACCGTTTCGACCCTTCAACCCCCCCCCCCCCCACACACACACACACACACACACACACCACCCCCCCCCCCCACCCCCACCCCTCCTTGTAAAATACAGTATTTGAAGTTTGAAGTCTCTCAAAAGTCCATGAAAAATAAAATTATGTCTCACTTACGTACGCTGTGGCCTGACATTTCATATTGTGTGTGTTGTTGGGTTGTTGTTTTTTGGTGTGTGTGTGTTTTATAGCTAGCTCTGCATGATTTATGTTGTTTATAACAATTATTATGTTCGACGTTGTTTGTCTGGAGATATTGCAACTTACAATGTAAGAACAATGTAAGGACAATGTCAGTGCAATTAAAATATTCGAGTTCTCTCTCTCTCTCTCTCTCTCTCTCTCCTCTCTCTCATCTCTCTCTCTCTCTCTCTCTCTCTCTCTCTCTCTCTCTCTCTCTCTCTCTCTCTCTCTCTCTCTCTCTCTCTCGGATCTCTCTCTCTCTCTCTCTCTCTCTCTCTCTCTCTCTCGGTGACACACGTAATGTTCTCATCCCTAGCTGGTGCAATTGCGCCCTATAGCGTTCAAGTGCTTCCGCTGTTTGGGGATGATCCCTGGATTCTTTAAGCCAGGGTACGACAACAACAACAACAACAACAACAACAACAACAACAACAACAACAACAACAACAACAACAACAACAACAACAACAACAACAACAACAACAACAACAACAACAACAACAACAGTTCATGCTTGGAGTTAGGTTACCGTGCCCCCGTTGTCGTTGAAGACGACCAGGTCAGGCTGGAGCTGGGTGACGTCCGTGGGCAGGCCCAGGTGGTTCACCAGCAGGTTGTCCCTGAGGAAGGACAGCACGGCGCGCAGCACGTACGACACGAACAGGTGCACGTGCAACGTATTGCGCGGACAGTGGAGACGTCTGTGTGGACACACAGGAGTTCCACCATCATCATGGTCGTCGTCATCACCATCATCATGGTCGTCGTCATCATCATCATGGTCATCATCACCGTCATCATGGTCGTCGTCATCACTATCATCATGGTCGTCATCATCACCATCATGGTCGTCGTCATCACCATCATCATGGTCGTCGTCATCATCACCATTATCATGGTCGTCGTCATCACCATCATCATGGGCCGTCATTTGCCATCATCATGGTCGTCATCATCACCATCATCATGGTCGTCGTCATCACCATCATCATGGTCGTCATCATCATCATCATGGTTGTGATCATCAACATCATCATGGTCGTCGTCATCACCATCATGGTCGTCGTCATCACCATCATGATGGTCGTCATCATCACCATCATCATGGTCGTCATCACCATCATCATGGTCGTCATTGCCATCATCATGGTCGTCATCACTATCATCATGGTCGTCATTGCCATCATCATTTTCGTCATCACCATAATCATGGTCGTCATCACCATCATCATGGTCGTCATCACCATCATCATTGACGTTAGTGGTGGTAGCGAGTGTAGGATTATAATAATCTTTGTCATCGTCATCTTCATCTTCACTATTATCATTCATCGTCGTCGTTGTCGTCGTCGTCATCGTCGTAACCATCATCAAC
>CM065683.1:64001448-64021448 GCA_017654935.2 Phymorhynchus buccinoides | reverse complement strand
GGACTGACCTGAAGTAGACCATGATGGTGATGGACAAAGAAGAGGACTGACCTGAAGTAGACCATGATGGTGATGGACAAAGAAGAGGACAGACCTGAAGTAGACCATGATGGTGATGGACAAAGAAGAGGACAGACCTGAAGTAGACCATGATGGTGATGGACAAAGAAGAGGACTGACCTGAAGTAGACCATGATGGTGATGGACAAAGAAGAGGGCTGACCTGAAGTAGACCATGATGGTGATGGACAAAGAAGAGGGCTGACCTGAAGTAGGCCATGATGGTGATGGACAGAAGATGGACAAAGAGGAGGACTGACCTGAAGTAGACCATGATGGTGATGGACAAAGAAGAGGACTGACCTGAAGTAGACCATGATGGTGATGGACAAAGAAGAGGACTGACCTGAAGTAGACCATGATGGTGATGGACAAAGAAGAGGGCTGACCTGAAGTAGGCCATGATGGTGATGGACAAAGAAGAGGACTGACCTGAAGTAGACCATGATGGTGATGGACAAAGAAGAGGACAGACCTGAAGTAGACCATGATGGTGATGGACAAAGAAGAGGGCTGACCTGAAGTAGGCCATGATGGTGATGGACAGAAGATGGACAAAGAGGAGGACTGACCTGAAGTAGACCATGATGGTGATGGACAGAAGATGGACAAAGAGGAGGACTGACCTGAAGTAGACCATGATGGTGATGGACAGAAGATGGACAAAGAAGAGGACTGACCTGAAGTAGACCATGATGGTGATGGACAGAAGATGGACAAAGAGGAGGACTGACCTGAAGTAGACCATGATGGTGATGGACAGAAGATGGACAAAGAAGAGGACAGACCTGAAGTAGACCATGATGGTGATGGACAAAGAAGAGGACAGACCTGAAGTAGACCATGATGGTGATGGACAGAAGATGGACAAAGAGGAGGACTGACCTGAAGTAGACCATGATGGTGATGGACAGAAGATGGACAAAGAGGAGGACTGACCTGAAGTAGACCATGATGGTGATGGACAGAAGATGGACAAAGAGGAGGACTGACCTGAAGTAGACCATGATGGTGATGGATAGAAGATGGACAAAGAGGAGGACTGACCTGAAGTAGACCATGATGGTGATGGACAGAAGATGGACAAAGAGGAGGACTGACCTGAAGTAGACCATGATGGTGATGGACAGAAGATGGACAAAGAGGAGGACTGACCTGAAGTAGACCATGATGGTGATGGACAGAAGATGGACAAAGAGGAGGACTGACCTGAAGTAGACCATGATGGTGATGGATAGAAGATGGACAAAGAGGAGGACTGACCTGAAGTAGACCATGATTGTGATGGCCACCAGCAGAGTGACCAGAGACAGTCCGTAACCCACGTTATATAGGATCTTGATTCTCCGCAGATCCGTCTGGGGACGCCAACAACAACAAAAATGATTGACTCAACGTTGGAAGGCACATTTAAAAAAACGTCCTTTAATATACTGCTGGACAAAAGAAGCTACACACACTTTAATTTTATATGCGCATACATAACGGCTCATTCAAATCATTTTAACTTTTGCAGATGTCTTATTCAATTATTTGTGTACCAATAATCTTGCGTTTTATTGCATTCGTGCGATTACTTTCAATTCAATAGCTCCACAAAGAATACCACCCCCAAATTTGAACATCACAAAAGCGTGGCTACACAAAGTATGAAATTTGGGTGTGTCCACTGTTGTTGGCAAAGCAACATTTTGACACGATGTCTCAAGAACCCCCTCAATGTGTCCAGAAAGTCCCAAGTAACTGCTGCTGACACAGTTAAAGTTATTGCTGTTTGGGTGGGCACACCCATTTTTGACACATTTTGAGCAGCTCTGTTTGTGATTTTAAACTTAGGGGTTGCGTTATGTGTTGTTGGGCTATTGCTTCAAACCTAACGACAAGAATGCAATGAAAGTGTTGGGTCTGGTGTATACACAATTAATGATAAGTAAAATATCAAAGAATTTGGCAATGTCATTTTTGTTCTGCGCTCTTAAGAAAAAGTGATACTTAACTTTTATTGATCTCTGTATATGTATCATAATTACAAACGAAAATGAGCACACATGTAGTTTTGACATGCATTTCATTTTGCTTCTCTCGGGCATCCCAATTTTTTTTAACCGAGCAACAAAATTTAGGAATGTTTAATCAACCAAATTGGATTAATTTCAAAGGTCATTTGGCAAAACATCCCCATATTTTATTGTATGTAGGTCCATTAGCGTATGGTAAATCTGAATATTGGGTACTAATCAATGCCAAGGATATGTCAAGGCCAAAGACGTAGACTAATGAAATTTCTTCTTTGACATCGTTGGACTCACGATGTTTAAACTTGATATGTATGTGCATTTGTTTATAGTTATCTCAAATATTGGGTACCAATCAAGGTCAAGGTCAACCTTGTCTGGTTTGTATCTTGGAATCTGGTTGTCGCGTAAAAGAGATCCTGTGTTTGTTACTCATAGCATTTTCCCGTGCAAATCGTGATTGTCCTAGTTTTCATAATTATGTGTGTCTCTTTATATCTTTTTGTGTGTGTGTGTGTGTGTGTGTGTGTGTGTGTGTGTGTGTGTGTGTGTGTGTGTGTGTGTGTCTGTGTGTGTGTGTGTGTGTGTGTGTGTGTGTGTGTGTGTGTGTGTGTGTGTGTGTGTGTGTCTCTCTCTCTCTCTCTCTCTCTCTCTCTCTCTCTCTCTCTCTCTCTCTCTCTCTCTCTCTCCTCTTTTTCTGTTTTTCACCTACGGTTTTCTGCAGTAGAGTGAGTTCTGTTTAGCCATCTAGTTTCGTTTTGTGCTATTGCTGCAGATGCAAACTGAGGCTCGGTTGGGTGACACCTCTCTTGGTGTCCTCTGTAGTGTTGACTAATGTTGGTCAACCTGTTGTTGTTGAGCAACGTCTATGTTGTCGTTAGTCAGGGGAATAACTTCTTCCATGTAAGTACTTATTGAAATGTTAATTATATAGGCTATTGTGTTAGGCTTCTACTACTTTCATTTTTGGAGGTAATATCTTCGAAGGGTTTTGTTATGGTGTTTGCGAGAAGCTCTCTTAATTATGTCCCTTTTCACTCTTGTTTCGTTGTTAGTTTCGTCATTCTAATCTAGTACTAACTTGCTCATGTGTTGTTTTTGAGCAAGTCTTTTGGTTCAGCAAGGGTTATTTCATAATGTCATTTCATTGTGGTTTCAATTCCGTTTCTACCATATTTGGTCATGTCGTCATGTTTGTCAATCTTGGGTGTGAATGTTGAGTGAACAGTTTATGAATTGTTTTCTCGTGTATGAATTGTTGAATTCATTTGCATCATTCCTAGTAGGCTAGTTTGTAACGTCGGCCTTTTAGACCTGGGGTGTTTTTTGTGTCTCTTCTGGGCAAGAGGTGCTGACTTCGTCGTCAGTGAGTGGCCTGCATCTGGGAACCAGTCTTCACAGCTCCCTTGATCAGCTGCTGGGATCATCGCCTGTGAAGACGTTTTATCATCTATCTTGTGAGAGAGAGCAACGTGAATCAACGTCGCCTTGCTTTCCTGCTGGCCCCTCCTCCATTATTGCTCAACCTTTGCAATAAGGGCTGGTGGGAGTCGTCGTTCTCCTGCTCTTCTGCCTGTCCCTCTTCTGATGTACCTCCCAACGTTTGTGGTACAAGGAAAGGCAGGGGAGGTCAAGATTTCCTCTTCTGCCCCTCTCCAGTTCTACGGTCAACTGCTGCAGGGAGAGGGCAGGGGAGGCAAGTCAACGTTTCCGTTCTGCCCCTTCACGTCTACTGGTCTTCTGCTTCAGAGTAGGGGGGGGGGGGGCACGGGCGGAAATGCTACCTTTCTACATTCTTCCTTCGGCATTCAGCCTTCTACTTTCTTCCTCCCACCTTCTACCTTCTACCACCGCATCAACTGTCATCATCTTCAACTGTCATCGTCTTCTTCAATTATCATCGTCTTCAGCGTCGTCTTCCTGTGTGTCAACAGTTATCAATTCAATCCATGTGCTTTGTGTTCAATTCAATTCAGCAAAGTCGAGTTGATCCTTGTAAAGTTTGTCACATTGTGTTTCGTGCATGATTAATTAATCATCTTATATCATCATACATAATCATATTTTGTTTTTCTGATATTATCTTTATGTGTTTACATGTGTATGTTTACAGTGTTGTCTAGCGTTGTAATAAAGTGTTGTCTTTCATCAGAGAGTTCGGGTTCCTGATTCCTTCTGTGTGAGAGGATAGGTTCTGCCTGCAGTAGGGTGCGGCGCGACACAGGTGTGGCCACATTTTTGACATCGTGGGACTTCTGATCTTCAAACTTGGTATGTAAGTACACTGGCTTATGGTAATTCCAGATATTGGGTACTGATTAAAGTCAAGTTCAAAGACGTACAAATTGTCAGGGCTGTATCTCAGGAATTGCTGAACAGAATTGCTTCAAATTTTGTGTGGTAATATATCATGGTACACAGATGGGTGTATTGTAAACATGAATAACACCCCCCCCCCCCCCCCAAAAAAAAAAAAAAGAAGGTGACCATGACCTTGACCTTGAAAACCAAAACTTCTTCTTGTGGCCATTTTGGTTTTTTTATATCGTTGCACTTACAATATTCAAACTTGGTATGTAGGATGCGAAGAGGCTGAGGTTAAGAAGTGGGGGGTGAGGTGGTGTCTGCCACTCGGTGTATGACTGTATAACTGTATGTGGGTGGCCAAGGGAAACTGGAGGATTGTGTCTGCCGCTCGACGACACACTTGTTTAGTTGTGTTGCCACGGACAAAAACAAAAGACTAACAAGAAACACAAGGCTGTTTTGAAGAGGATAATGCCATCATACACTTGCACTTCTTTAGAGGACGATAACACTATCCTCACTCTGTAAACATCCTGCGGGATTGATCGGATTACAGAGAGCCTGGTTCTTTTCTCCTTTCATGTCACAACCACCATCGTTATTGTGGTTAATGAAGCCATTGCACGTCAAATAACGAACTTCGTGTGACGTTCTCCAGTATTAAAGCTTTTCGCGCCAGCTCAAACAAAACAGGTTTGCTTTCAAAACAAGACTCGTTTTATCCAAAGCTTTTATTGTTATGAGAGTTGGGGGGGGGGGGGCAGCTAAACTTAATAGCAGGGATAACATTTGTTTTCGTGAAAGTTGTTGCTGTTTTTAAAGCGTAAAAGGTTGTAAATAAGCCTACTAAGACAACATAAATACACAATGTCGGGCATGCCAGCGGCCATTGCCCTCATTTCTTCCTAATCCTTTTACAAACTACGGCATTAAAGCAAGAAGCAAATATGTTAGACTTTAAGAGTTAACTATTAGGCCGGGTTCACAATAAGTGCCAAACCAGAATATATTGCCTTAGAAAACTTAGATCATTCAATGCAAGTGCTGACTTTCTTCAAACATTTTATCGCAGCAGACGAACGAAAACGCCGCCACAGATTCAATAATCAGTTGAGGTACTCAACAGACTCTGCTAAGAAATAGGAGGTTTGAGATGTGTGTGAGAAAGGAGTGAGATATAGTAGTAAGATTCAAAGAGCAGACGGGGGGGACTGAGGAAGACTGCGGTTGGGTGTAAAGAGCGAATGGTGTATGAAGGAGCATGTTGTGGGAATTAAAATGGGGAAGACTCAAACGTATACTGTCTCTGTGTGTTACCTAATTTTGTTCATACTTTGTACCATTTTGGAAGGGGGCGGATTGAAGTGGATTGGGTAGAATGGTTGGGGATGTGAAGAGGATGAGGAAGGGGGGGGGGGGGGGTATGAAGAAGAAGAATTAATAATAATTAATAATGCTTATATAGCGCATCATCTTGCAAAGCAACTCAATGCGCTTTTCACTCACCATTCGTACAAACATTTTAACAGACTGGTTCACGTATCCTCACCATACATCTCTATGAAAATGAATACATTAGACAATGCATTGCATATAATCATAACACAACTCACTAACACCCACCTCCCTTCAACACCTCCCACCCACCCCCACCCACCCCCACCCCACCCATCCCCACCACCTCCCCCCTACTCCCCACCCCCCCCACCCCTTACACACATGCGCACGCGATCTGGATCTGTACGTCAAAGGAGCCTATGAAGGCTATAAACTCGACGGAAACTGGGAGAGCGCAAATGAGCATTAACCTCATACTCAACGTCAATGAGCTGGAAGACAAGAGTGGGGAAAGGATCATAGACTTTACAGAGAGAAAGCTTTCCTGAAGAAGTGGGGTTTTAGTTGGGACTTGAAGGAAGGAAGAGTGGACTGGTTACGGGTATGGTCAGAGAGAATTCCAAACGTTTGGTGCAACAAGACTAAACGCCCTCTCACCCGAAGATTTCAAGGACCGCTTAGGAACTTTAAGAAGTTTCTGGGAAGAAGAACGAAGAGTACGAGAGCTTTGGTAGGTGCAGAGAGAAGAAGAGAGGTACTGAGGAAGAGTTTTGTCAAAGTGACGAAAAGCGAAAGTAGCCATCTTGAATTGCCAGCGGCATTTGACAGGAAGCCAGTGGAGCTCAGCCAAAAGAGGTGTGATGTGATCACGCTTTCTTTTGCCAAGAACAAGCCGAGGAGCACTGTTCTGCACTCTCTGTAAGCGCGAAGTCTGTTCTGCTGGAAGCCCAGCATACACTGAATTACTGTAGAAGGCTGTTGCTTATTGGTCGGATGAACTTTGCTTTTATTTTTATTTTTTATGTAGGCCTACCTTGATTTTTGGTCTCTGTTCCTTTTTTTTGTTCAAATGCATGGATATTTTGTTTTCTGTCGCCCTTGTTGTATCATGAGACCACAATGTAATTTCTCTTGTTGAGATAATAAAGTAATTTTGACTTTGACTTTCACACACACACACACACACACATACACACACACACACACACACACACACACACACGCGCGCGCGCGCACACACACACACACACACGCGCACGCACGCGCACGCACACGCACACGCACACGCACACGCACACGCACACGCACACGCACACGCACACGCACACGCACACGCACACGCACACGCACACACGCACACACACACACACACACACAGCCCACTAGCCCCCCACCCACACCTACACAAACTCACTCTCACACACAGATTACCCCTGTGATCATAGGGTTTAACGCCCTCTTCGGCCTTTCGGCCATGCGGGGCATTGGGAATTTACTTTAGATACTAGGTGTCAGAGATTACCCCTGAATGAATGAAAAATTGTGTTTTACGTCCTCTCGGTCTGGAACAGACACATATGAGACATTTGTAGATACAAAGATGGTGGGAACAATACTGGCGGCAATGCCCGGAGGCAGTGCAACTTCAGTAAAGTCCTGATTTTTTAACAATTCAGATAGGTGTAGCGGTAGCCACGCCTCGGTTAAACCTCATCGGCTATGGTCCGCCACAAGTAATATTTTTTATGATAAAACTTATTAAAGAGATTACCCCTGCCTCCACCCCCACTATATATTGACCTTGGAGATGAGGCCCTCTAGCGGCGGCGCTGGGGGGCTGTGGGGGAGGTAACACTGCGAATAGTTGGTCCAGGTCCTGTTGTAGCGTGCACTGTAGTACCACTCCCCGTCTCCTTCACACAGCCGGCTGGCGTTCTCTGCATCGGTCAAACAGGGGAAGTCACTCTACCATCCGCTCTCGTAGCCTATCGACTCATGTGTTTGAGCAGACATACAGCACTTAGAACACCGTGCGTCATTCTATGAAAAAATTATGTCATTTATATTCTTACGTCACATTTTGCAAGTTTTATCAGTTTGTGGCCACTGGCCACCCCTAATTTTTCTTTAAAAAAATGTTTGCAAGTCGCTGACTCGCATCCTGCGGTTTCAAGCTTCGACGCCATTGTTGCATTGTTACTATGGTATTTGACCGAGTAATGGAGGTGTAAACAACTCTCATTTTCAAGAAGTGCTTTCTCCTACTTTTGTTTCCTTCCGAAAAGTCTATTATGACATCAAACGCCATCTCCACAGTTATTGGCTCTTTGTATCTTCCAAGAGTTTCTCTACAGCTATTGTTGTTTTGTTGTTGTTTTTGTTGTTGCCCTGGAGTTATAAGGAGTTAGATAGACGTAAAGGGAAGTGATAATAGGTGAGTGACGCTATGTCGTCTGCTTCTATAATGACCCCAATCATCTTAGACGAAGCTCTGAGCGATTGAGAAGTCCGCGCGCGCAAGAACACCCACCCACACATACACATGCATTATTATACGCAAGGCATGCGTGCACACACACATTCACCACCAACACAAATTGTTTAATGAGAATTAACTTTAATTTGTGGCACGTATATTCAACTTTACGTTACTTTCATTTGTATATTACTTTGATTGTAAATGTTATGCTATTGGAACGTTATTACACGTTATACCTATTGGACATTTACTGTAGACGTTTGATCTTGTTGGATTTATGCATGCATAATTATGCTAATTCATTTATTTATTCGTCTGTTGTTGGGTTTTTTAAATTTAATGTCACACATGTGAATACAAAACAGAAGAAAGAAAAGAAAATCAAACAGGAAATCAGAATATGACTTTTTTAAAATTAGAGTTGTTATCTACGCTAGTAGTAAATTGTGTGTGTGTGTGTGTGTGTGTGTGTGTGTGTGTGTGTGTGTGTGTGTGTGTGTGTGTGTGTGTGTGTGTGTGTGTCTGTCTGTCTGTCTGTCTGTCTGTGTCTGTGTGTGTCTCTCTGTGTGTCTGTGTGTGTGTGTGCTCCTGTAAACTTTCATTGTTTGCACGTTATCTACTTGTGCCTATTGCTTGGTGTAGAATTGTCTTCTTCAATGTATGTCGTGTAACTGACTGACCAGTTAATGAAACGTTTGTATTATTTATTCGGTATTCCATGCGCAAGCTGGGCAACACATTTCTTCTGTTTGAAGACAATAAATTGATTTGATTGATTGATTGATTGACTGACTGACTGACTGATTGATTGATTGATTGACTGATTGAATGATTGATTGATTGGTTGTGCTTTCATAACAGAAAAAAGATGACGACACTGACGCTGAGAGGTGGACACTGGACAGGTCTGTAAGGCCCACCTGATGGGAAAAATCCGTGGACGTAGTCAGGACAGCTCTGCTGGGACAGGTGTCCTGCCAAGGTACGGGGCCAACACGCCACGTCATCCCACGTACTCTCACAGTGCGTCCCTGTCAGGAAAATTCCATATAGGGGAAGACGGGGTAAAAAGCCCATGGGCGGGTAAGAAGCCCATGCCAATCATCTCATGAAATAAAGCAAATTTCAGTCACATTTTGCCCATGAGACGAGTGTTCATGTTTAGCATTCGTCTCATGGGCAAAGTGGATTGAAATTTGCTTTATTTCATGAGATAATTGGCATGGGCTTCTTACCCGCCCATGGGCTTTTTACCCCGTCTTCCCCTATACTATGCAAAATACACACGCATAATAACAATAATGATAATAATAATAATAATAATAATAATAATAATATAATAATAATAATAATAATAATAATAATAATAATAATGCAGATTGGAAGTATGATAGCCCTTTTTCATAAAAACGTAAAGAGCTGTTGCTATGCTCCTTTCACATTCACATATACATTCATAGGTGGAGACGGGGTAAAAAGCCCATGGGCGGGTAAGATGGTCTTGTAAACTTTAAATGCTTGTAAAAGCTTGTAAAAGCCCATGGTCTTGTAAACTTTAAATGCTTGTAAATGAGGTAGAAGGGTATTTTTGTTTTTGCAAAATTTGTCTATTATAATTAGTCATGTAATTGGTATGTCGATGGCAGTATGATTTTATTTCAAGTTGCAGTATTGTATTCAAACTTCATTGGGAATGTGAATGTGGTCTCTATGTTTCTTCTTAGAATGTTCATGTTGTAACTATTTTACTTGTATAATTAATTGTGTGCGAGCGTGCGTGTGCGCATGCATGTGTGTGTGTATGTGTGTGTGTGTGTGTGTGTGTGTGTGTGTGTGTGTGTGTGTGTGTGTGTGTGTGTGTTGTGTGTGTGTGTGTGTGTGTGTGTGTGTGTGAGTAAGGAAGTAAGAGAAAGTTGTGTGTAAGCATCGTGCTTATTTTACTTTCTAATGATTAATTATTTGTTTGCCTTTAATGTTCTTGTTATCAATGTAAAGCGCACTGAGCTCATGTGAGAAAGAGCGCTATATAAATTCCCATTATTATTATTATTATTATTAAGAAGCCCATGCCAATTATCTCATGAAATAAAGCACATTTCAGTGAAATTTGCCCATGAGACGAATGCTAAACATTAACACTCGTCTCATGGGCAAAATGTGACTGAAATTTGCTTTATTTCATGAGATTTTTGGCATGGGCTTCTTACCCGCCCATGGGCTTTTTACCCCGTCTTATATAAAATACATATATACTATGCGAAACGCACAATAATAATAATAATAATAATAATGCAGACTGGAAGTATGATGGCACTTTTTTTCATTAAAAAAACCCACGTGAAGAGCTGTGGCTACACTCCTTTCACATTCAGTGCATCTCAATTGCGCCTATTTCAATAACCCATACACTCAGTTGCGTCTGTGGCAAATGTATTGCGCCCGTTATAGTCATCCGTTGCACCTGCTGAAAATGGTTAAAATGGTTCATGGGGGGAACAAATAGACATAATGGGAGTTTTGCAATCTCAATTGATTTTTTTTAAAGAAGATAGAGCTAACATTCTTATCAATATACAGGAAATAAATTAAAACAGCTTTTCTAGTTTTGATGTCATAGTCACCTGAAGTTTAACCCTTTCGCCGCCAGCCGTATTCAGCAAACAAATACCATTAAACTTGACTGAGCAAAAACAAATTGTATCTGCAATATTGGGAATTCCTCCATGACATGTATATCATCAAGGCCTATCCTTATCTCCCAAAAATAAGAAAATAGGGTCTTTGGATAACATGACCTGATTTGATGCCTTTTAGTGACATGGGTGTTAAACCAATGTGGTGCTAAAATGCGACATTGGCAGTGAAAGGGTTAAAATAGCTTTCCTAGTTTTTATTTCACAGTCAGCTGAAGTTTATCTTCTACGATACATCAGTTGTGGAAACCAGGCGCAATTGAAGTTCATACCCGGAGAGGCGCAATTGAGTGGTAATCTTCATATTTGACCCTGTTTTGGTCAAGACCAGCAAGCGTAGACCCCCCGTGGGGATACCGGGGGGTCTTTTATATAAATAGTTCCCCCACCTTCTGGAAATTCTATGCTTGTAACTTCCTCTCATCTGTCACTCTCTTTGACTCTGCCTTTTCCCTTTGCTTACTGTCATCTACTACTATCTTTCTGCCTAACCGGTCCATTCTCCTACCTTTCTTTAAAAACAACAACACTTTCAAAAAGATTTCCTCCGGCCGAAGTCGAACATGCTGGGCCTAACTATTTCTTAGTTGGGCGCACAACGGCAGCATGACGTATCTGCGCTCATGATTGACAGGAAACTGTCTGAGCGATCGAAGAAGAAGAAGTAAGCGTAGATAGAGACTCATCACTCAAGACTCATGACCTTATTTAGCAAGGATTAAGGGTTTAGGTCGAGCCTAGTTTTACTGTCCATGAGGAAAAAAACAAGACAAAACAGACAGGCAAACAACCAATGCATAGAAGGTCCAAAATAATAAGATGATCAAATGAACAAATATAAACAAACTAAATTCAAATAATTAATTGTGAAAACCTTCAGAACAGATAATAACTAAAATGGGAAAAGGATTGACACAGTTAATCCCAAAAACAAATTCTAAAAAAAAAATCCACGCATACGTAAGCTTGCATTTCATCGAATATTATTTGAGAAGAAAACAAACGGAAAACTAATCAAAAATAACAATAATCAGTCAACAATAGCAATAGTTGACTGTCGGAATCTTCAGTACGTTGAAGGCGGACAGTATAACGAAGAAGAAGAAGAAGAAGAAGAAGAAGAAGAAGAAGAAGAAGAAGAAGAAGAAGAAGAACAAGAAGAAGAAGGAAAAAGAAGAAGAAGAAAGAAGAAGAAGAAGAAGAACAAGAAGAACAAGACGACGACGACGACGACGACGAAGAAGAAGATGATGATGAAAAAGAATAATAATAATAAGAAGAAGACGACGACGACGACGAAGAAGAAGAAAAAGAAGAAGAAGAAGAAGACGTCGACGACGACGAAGAAAAAGAAGATGCAAAAGAAGATTAAGAATAAGAAGACGACGACGACGACGACGACAAAGAAGAAGAAGAAGACGACGACGACGACGACGAAGAAGAAGAAGAAGAAGAAAAAGAAGAAGAAGAAGAAGACGTCGACGTCGGCGACGACAACGAAGAAGAAGAAGAAGAAGAAGAAGATGGAGAAAAAAAAGAAGAAGAAGAAGAAGAAGAAGAAGAAGAAGAAGAAGAAAAAGACGACGACGACGACGAAAAAGAAGAAGAAGAAGAAGAAGAAGGAGAAGGAGAAGAAGACAACGTGGGGACGTCAGCTCAACATTTGCTGGGTGCTGCAGATCCTGCAGGATGAGAAGTTGACACAGCTGGCGTTCCTCAGCTGATCCTCTGTAACTGGGTGTCCAGAGGCACCGCACCGGATCTGAAAAACCGTTGACACAGCTGGCGTTCCTCCCTGATCCTCCTGTAACTGCCTGTCCTCCTCCTCACCGTCACCGACATCTGAAAAACACCTCCTAAAGATCCCTCCTCCTCCTCCTCCTCCACCTCCTCCTCCTCCTCCTCCTCCTCCTCCTCCTCCTCCTCCTACTCCTTCTTCTTCTTCTTCTTCTGCGTTCCCAGGCCATAATAGATCAGGTACGTATGTGTCCGTTCTTCAGTTGTCACTGGTCTCCCCGCTGCGTACAGCCGACACATTCCGATTTCGGAGGAGCTCAATGATTGGAAGATGTTTTTTGGGGGAAAAAAGGACGGAGTCATGATTCACGTGAAATAATAATAATAATAATAATAATGAACATTTATATAGCGCTTTACTCCCTTTGCAGGGAGCTCAAAGCGCTTTACATAGACAATAAAACACAAATAAGTCATTATACACATAAGACTCACTACAATCAAATCAAATATATACATAAAATAATATTTATATATTAAATACTTCCGTTTAAAAATCATTCTGCTATTTTCGCACACCATACTCCAGTAGACCCGATAATATGAATTTCGCGTGAGTCATGACTCGCATCGTCACAATCGCATCGCATTCACATCCGAATCGTATGTGGTGTAGCAGGCCCATTCCAGACCTTAGGATGTATAGCAGCACTAACGGTAAAGACCTTCCCCATAGAGTTCGACAGGAAGCCAGTAACAAGCTTAAAGGTGGACTCGGACGGATGAGTTTTTGTAAGAAACACGTCGAGATCACCAGTAAGACAGCCTTTTCAAGGATCGGAACACTCACTTTGCTCTGGTTTATTAGAAATTAAACCGTAAAAACGGCGATTCCTCCTTGGCGGAGATGCCGGAGAGAGTAGCCATTTTGTATGGGGTGGGTGGAGGTCACTCATTGTGGTTGAAGCGTTTTCTTTTTTTGTAGTGCAGTAAAAAACAAAAAAGGAGCTATTTCTTTAAAATGATGGCTTGGAGTCAAAACGGACTATCTTTAGATAGTCCATTGACGTATTATTGAACATGTTACAAAAACTAATAACTTGTATCAAACAATGACTGCAGAAATATACAAAGGGGTTTTTGCTTTTTGTATTTCTGCAGTCTTTTTTGGATACAAGTTATTAGTTTTCGTATTAAGTTCAATAATATGTCAATGGACTATCTAAAGATAGTCCGTTTTGACTCCAAACCATCGCCAGTGAGTTTGTTGTTAGCGAAACTCCTGTTGGTAAACTGTATACAAAAATATAAAAAATAAAACAAAAAAAGGCTTGTATTGCGAAAAGTTTGTCCAAACGATTTGGTCTAAACACAGGCGGCCATTCAAAAAGAGACGACAAACGCCTTCTCTTTGGGTGAAAGAATTTGACTTCCAGCACCTCCGCCAAGGAGGAATCGACTTTTTGACGGCTTGATTTCTGGGAAACCAGAGCAAAGTGAGTGTTGCGATCTGGACGTGTTTCTTGCAAAACCTCATCCGTCATGGTGCCCCTTTAATAGTATGGTGGACTAATGAGAGTAGAAGGCAAATGATGTTGTCAGGAGCGATAGACTAAAGGGGCCGCTGCACTACATACGATCCGATCCCAATGCCGTGCGATTTGACATTTCTGCGAGGCACGATGATTCTCGTGAAAATCATCTCTCTAAATAAGGTATTAGGTATTAGGTACTTTATAGTCACAGAGGCGTGTCTGTGAAATTCGGGTTGCTCCCACCTGGAGAGCGCGCAGTCGCAGCCAGAGACGCGCCACCAATTAAAAAAACCAAACATTTTGCATGCGATTTTTGTGCGACTGATGAGAGGGGGGGGGGGGGTAAATTTTGACCAAATAACAACTTTTTCGTAGTCACTGGGTTTAACGTATGCTAAGTGCATGGGCACACGGGACCTCGGTTTATCGTCTCATCCCAAAAGACTCCACGTTCAGACCGTTAAGGCCTAGCGCAAAGTGAGAGGAAAAATCCCCTGTACCCAGGTTCGAACTCGGGTTTACTTGACACGAAGCGAACGCGCTACCACTGTGCCACTCTACACCTAAATAAATGAATGAATCTGATGAAATCCTACTGCTTTTTGTTCGCTATATTTTGTAGTTCCCCGTACACGAATCTGATGAAATATATGGTATATTTTTGTATCAGACATTTTATTTGGATTCAAGTATAATTGAGGTCTACTTGAGCGAAAATAGTAGAATTATTTTTAGACGGAAGTATTTCACGTGAATCCTGACTCACAGACATCGTCAGATAGGTAGGGGAGGTGGCACATCTGGACCTTTAAACCGAATTATGTTTTAGACGAATTAATCGCATCGCGTTGGGATCGAACCGTGTGTAGTATAGCGGGCCCTTAGGAGGTCTAAGTGGAGGACTGGCTGGACGGTAATATGACGCGCGCAGACTGGATTGACACTGAATTGACACGGAAGAGTACTTAGTAACAAATCAAATTGCACACACGTCATGCGCTTATCTGGATATCATTATGTATATATTTCTAAAACCCTATGTGCATGCTCATTTTTTATCATCGTCATGTTGCTACTAGTCCTACCCCGAATATGTAACCAAGACCATTTCTTGTATGAATGCCTTTTGATCCATATAATTACCTATTTTGTCCGGCTCCACGAGCATTTTCAACATCTGTATCCCTATTAAAATATTTTTCTGTTAAGATCTGTACAATTCTAAATGCCTCATATGGCCCTTTGGCCCAGAGGGCGTTAAACTCCTATTTTTGCTCTCTCTCTCTCTCTCTCTCTCTCTCTCTCTCTCTCTCTCTCTCTCTCTCTCTCTCTCTCTCTCTCTCTCTCTCTTATTTTATTCTACATTCCTATCCGTAATAGAGAAACACGCACCTCTTAGAAGCAAAAGAGTAAAAAGTTCTACTCTTCCTGGATGGCTAACTCCCCAAATAGCAGAAGCAAGGAAAAAACGAAATCAACTGAAATACAAATACAAATTGCTGAAGAAAGAAAACATTGATTCACTACCTGATGTCAAAGCAGAAAAGCTACTGGAGCGTGAAAACGCTGAATCCGAATTTAAAAAACTAAGAAACAAAGTCAATGATCTCATTCGTGACTCCAGGAAACAACACTTCAACAAAATGGTATCTGCAAACAACGACACATCTACTTTATGGCGAGCCATAAACAATATCACACATAAGTCTAATCGCCAGCAGACGAATAACTTTAACTGGTCGCCAGATGCATTCAATAACCACTTTATAAATTTAGCAGAGTCTGTAAGTCCAACAGATACATCACAACATGCAAAAGACTATACACCACCACCTTCTTTTCAAACCTTCTGTAATACTAACGCTAAGCCTGGCAGTTCATTTAAAATACCTTCACTAGCTGTTCACGAAGTTGGCTCTCTTATTTCAAATCTAAAAAATACTAAATCAATGGGACCTGATAAAATAAGTAGTTCTCTCTTAAAACTTTCACTTCCCTACATAATAGAACCTCTTACCTTTATATACAACGCATGTCTAGACCAGAACATTGTTCCACCTGATCTTAAATCAGCAAAAGTTATACCATTGCCTAAAAGTAAAGATATTTCTGACTTGAATAATTTTAGGCCAATCTCTCTCCTTTCAGTTCTGTCTAAACCACTAGAAAAACATATTCATAAACATCTAATGCAATATTTAGAAGATAATAATTTGTTTCACCCCTTACAATCTGGCTTTCGACATCACCATTCTTGTCAAACTGCCCTAGTCCACCTATGTGACACATGGCTTTCAGCAATCAACCAAGGCAAAATGACAGGCTCTGTATTCCTAGACTTTAAGAAAGCGTTTGATTTTGTGAATCATGAAATACTACTTAAAAAAACTGGCGCTATATTTACGAGATGAAAACACGATCTCTTTCTTTGCATCTTATCTTACTAATAGAACACAGTTTGTTTTTAGTAATGGCACAAACTCGTGCACTGAGATCATAAAGGCTGGTGTACCCCAAGGATCTGTCTTAGGGCCTCTTCTATTCTGCCTATTCATTAATGATCTACCTTTATCAATATCGGCTGACTCTGTCTCGTGTGATCTCTTTGCTGATGACACCTCTCTCCATTCTAGTGCATCAAACATGTCTTCGATTCAAACCTCTCTTCAGTCAGCTTTGCATGATGTTTCTGATTGGTGTTACCAAAACCTTATGGTCTCAATCCTAAAAAACCCAAAAAGCATGTTAATTACCTCAAGACAAAAACATCAAATAGAACCTCTAATTTTAAATGTTCATATTAATGACAATGCCATAGACCAAGTACGCGAGCACCGAGTCCTGGGAGTGATAATAGATGACGAACTAAAATGGCAACTCCATATTGAAAAGATGACACATAAACTTGCTCGCAGCTTATTCCTACTAAAAACAACTTACACCCTTCATAGATATAGACGCACGCACGATGTTTTTTTCATGCCCACTGTCTCTCCCACATTAATTACGCATCTGTAGTCTGGGACTCTGCTGCTAATTGTCACCTATTAAAACTCAATTCTATGCACAAAAGGGGAGCTAAAATAATCCTTCCTGATCCTGAACTCAGTACAGCAGAAAAACAAGCCCAGTTAAACATACTTCCACTGCAATCACAGCTTAGTTATAATAAAGCCATTCTCATGTACAAAGTACACTATGACTATGACTTAGCTCCACAATACCTGAAAAATCTACTTACACAAGCCTCACATCGCTATGGCTCAAGTAACTATATTCTACCACACACAAGAATAGATAAATTCAAGTCAAGTTTTACTTTCTCGGGTTCCTCCATATGGAATTCCCTTCAGTCCGACATTAGATTATGCTCCTCCATCTCAACCTTCAAAACGAGTCTCCGAGAGACACTTACATTCGACCCTCTATAATTTTTGTAATGATTTTTTTCTTTCTTTTTTGTTTTTCTTCATATATCTCGATACGCTATATTGCCAATTATGATGTCATGTATTCACATCACTCTGTTAGTTTACTATTCTCCAACAATGTGCTAAAATCAATGTTTAAATTGTCCGCACTTTATTGCTAATTGCTACCGGTTTCATACCATAGGCTGCATTAGTTTGCCCTGTTCTAAAATGTATAGTTCTTTTATACGTGCTTCAACATATATCTGTGCCTGTGCATGTATTCTTGCGTGTGCCGCGCGCACGTGCAGGTGTGTGCGTGTATGGTTACACGCATGTATGCCCGCACAAGTATTAACAATTATACCTGTGCGTATGTAATTCTATAAATTCATATTTCAACCTGTCTTTATCACAATACCTGCTTTGCTACCTTTATGTTCAATTATGTATGTGTAATTTTATGCCTTGCCATGTTTGTATTCTATGTTCGTATATGTACAAAGGTGCTACCTTTATGTTCAAATCTGTATGTGTAATATCATGCCGTGCCATGTTTGTATTCTATGTTCGTATATGTACCAAGGACAGATTGGAAGACTAGGCGTTGCCTAAAATCTTTATTCTTGAAAAATAAAGTTAAAGTTTTCAAGTTTTTCAATCTCTCTCTCTCTCTCTCTCTCTCTCTCTCTCATCTCTCTCTCTCTCTCTCTCTCTCTCTCTCTCTCTCTCTCTCTCTCTCTCTCTCCCTCTCTCTCTCTCTCTCTCTCTCTCTCTCTCTCTCTCTCTCACTTCTCCCCCCCCCACGAGCATTGGCTTAGTCTTTTTATTATTATTATTTTTGACTGGGAGTGAATAATGGCTAAGCTTTCAATACTAAGGAATATGTTATCAGACCGAAAACTATGCTTTAGACCACGCTTGATACCCACGAAACATATTAATTAACGAAAACAGTGCGGTGGCGTGTAGTACTACGTGTGTAGGCCTATGGATTAGATGCTTTGTGGTTGAAATGTTCTCCCTAATAATTGTTATTGTTATCAAAGAATACCAGCTGAGCACGCCGCAACGTTCTATAGTCTTACGTATAATAGGCCCACTGATTAGGAACTAACCCAACGAAAACCAGCTGTCCATGATGATCCTACCATTTTGCATTGTGTTTAATCAACAGGATATACGTGGCTTGCAATTGTAGTAAAGCTGATAATGTAGTAGAAAGGGAAGGTAATATAAACGCATATATGTAAGCCTAAACTTATTAGGGGAAGACGGAGTAAAAAGCGCATGGGCGGGTAAGAAGCCCACCCCAATTATCTCATGAAATGAAGCAAATTTCAGTCTCATTTTGCCCATGAGACGAGCGTTAATGTCTAGCATTCGTCTCATGGGCAAATGTGACTGAAATTTTCTTTATTTCATGAGATAATTGGGGTGGGCTTCTTACCCGCCCACGCGCTTTTTACCCCGTCTTCCCCTAATATTGTCGTGTGCAGCGGACTAAAGTCCACAGTAATGTCGACGAACTATTCGCTTTCTCGTTATAAGCTACTTACTAACAGCAGCTATTTGAGAGACGCACAACTGATACTTCGGCTTTCCATGTATTGATGATCTAAGCTTACTTCTTCCCCTATTGTTGTAGTTCAGAACCGGACACTATAATGACTATGCTATAGTCGCCAGAAAGCAATGTGGTATTACTAATCACATACTAACTATGCCTCTACAGTATGGGGGTTCAACTAGTGGAACAAATCTAAAACCTTGATTTAATTTATTTCAGAGAGAGAGAGAGAGAGAGAGAGAGAGAGAGAGAGAGAGAGAGAGAGAGAGAGAGAGAGAGAGAGAGAGAGAGAGAGAGAGAGAGAGAGAGAGAGAGAGAGAGAGAGAGAGAGAGAGAGAGAGAGAGAGAGAGAGAGAGAGAGAGAGAGAGAGAGAGAGAGAGAGAGAGAGAGAGAGAGAGAGAGAGAGAGAGAGAGAGAGAGAGAGAGAGAGAGAGAGAGAGAGGCACACAAAGCGAAGCCTTGAGAGAGAACGTGGTCTTAAGTTGATCTTTCTGAAATCCCCGTCCATTACTCATACAGACTATCAGCACCTAGGAATACTGCCTCTACAACGGAAACTTGAATCATTATAACAAAGCCATGTTCATGTTTAACATAATGTCTGATCGCGCTCCTCCTGCTTTATAACATACATTTGATTTAAACCTCGTTCTTAAAATCAAAGTAGGCTTACATCTTCCAAGAGTTGATCTTTTCAAAACTAGTCTTTGTATTCGGGCGGTTTTTTGTGGAATACGATTTCAGCTTCTTTTAATGTTCTTTCAAGTCTCAATGTCTGCGTTAGACAGGCAGAAATTATGAAAAAGCCAGAGAAAGAGAGAGAGAGAACACTGAACACTGAAAAACGTTATTTAA
>CM065683.1:63996448-63998948 GCA_017654935.2 Phymorhynchus buccinoides | reverse complement strand
AAAAGGAACAGAGAACAAAAATCAAGGTACACAAAAAAATAATAAAATCAAAGTTCATCTTTCCAATAAAGAACAACCTTCTTCATACTCAACGAATGTAGGGGAAGACGGGGTAAAAAGCCCATGGGCGGGTAAGAAGCCCATGCCAATTATCTCATAAAATAAAGCAAATGTCAGTGAAATTTGCCCATGAGACGAATGGTAAACATTAACACTCGTCTCATGGGCAAAATGTGACTGAAATTTGCTTTATTTCATGAGATAATTGGCATGGGCTTCTTACCCGCCCATGGGCTTTTTACCCTGTCTTCCCCTACCGCCCCCCCCCCCCCCCTCCCTTTCCCATTATCTTCACGTCCCCAACCATTCTACCCCATCCACTTCAATCCACCCCCTCCCACATTGGTACAAAGCATGAACAAAATTAGGTAACACACAGAGCCAGTATACTTTTTGAGTCTTCCCCATTCCCCACAACATGCTCCTTCATACACCATTCGCTCTTTGCACCCAACCGCACTCTTCCTCAGCGCCCCCCCCCCCCCCCCTCCTTTTACTACTATGTGTTTGTGTGTGTTTGTGTGTGAGTGTGTTTGTGTGTGGGGAGGGAAGGATGCGCTTGTGCATACCAATGTGTGTGTGTGCATGTGTGTGGGAAGACGGGGTAAAAAGGCATGGGCGGGTAAGAAGCCCACCCCAATTATCTCATGAAATAAAGAACATTTCAGTCAAATTTGCCCATGACGAATGCTAGACATTAACGCTCGTCTCATGTGCAAAATGAGACTGAAATTTGTTCATTTCATGAGATAATTGGGGTGGGCTTCTTACCCGCCCATGCGCTTTTTACCCCGTCTTCCCCTAGATCTATGAGAATGTTTTGCGTGGCGGTGATGGTGGGAATGCGAGCGCGTCTGGGTATGTTCAATATGTATGATGTAATCTTGCATGTGGAGTTAATTTTAGTTTTATTAAGCGCCATGAGCGCCATGAGTAGTTCGTCTAGAATGTGCGCTCTATAAATGTCTTTATTATTATTATTTATCTCCCCTTTCTCATACACAACACACAGCAACTCAAACCTCCTACTTCTTAACAGACAGTGTTGTGTGCCTCAATTGATTTGGGTACAAAACTAGATGCATTTCCAAGTGTTCTACAGCAAATAGAGCGGTATCGTCTGTAGTTCATAACACTTTGACAGGACATGCTTTTCATCACTCGCAATCACTCTCGCCTTTCGCATCACACGTTTTTCATACAAACTGCACAAATTCTCTTGTTTTCTACCCACGATTTTGCTATTGACATTCACGATTTTGTTTAGAACATTCTTGGTCTTTACATTCAAAGCTGCAAACCAGCAGACGAACGAATACGTCACCACAGATTCAATTAAACATTATGGCCATATGGCCTGGGAACGCGGAAGAAGAAGAAGAAGAAGAAGAAATCGATTACCACTCAATTGCGCCTTTTTGAAAATCGTCAATTGCGCCTACCCGGGTATACGTCAATTGCGCCTTTCTGTATGGGTTCAGCAATATAATTTGATAAGTTGGAATCCCTGAAAGGGCCCCACAGGTGTAGGGTCGGATTATTTTAGGCAGATAGTCTGTGCTTTTGGACTGATTGCTTTACCTGGCGCCCCAAACCAGAAATGGAGGATAAAACTGTGTGTTCATGCGCAGAATGATAATGTTGGGCCCTGTCAGGGGTGGAAAATTGTGAATATTTCATGGGGCGCAATTGATGACCACAACAAGCGCAGTTCATCACACAGGCGCAATTGAGTACATGGGTAATCATTAAAATAGGCGCTATTGAGTTTCTCCGTAGAAATCACAGAAGAATAAAAGTAACACTTAAAAGTACTCCCATCTTCGAAACACAAAATAAACAAGAGGCAAAGCCTGCAAGGCTCACGTCTGATTTTTATTACTATAGCAGACATGGGAATTCCTATGACAATTCCCATGCCTGTATAGAGAGAATACTGTTATGTAGACACTTGTGCATCTGAAAACAGAATTAATTTTTATTTTACTGTGTAAATTAAAATTATTTCTATGCACCCCTACCCCTTTCTTTAAAATTTAATTATATGTATGCGCATGTAACATAGTGGAGCCCTATTTTTATTTTTGGCAAACAAGTAAAATTGAAAAGCATATTGACCAAGCTTTCAGAAAAAACATTGTGACCAACCCCCCCCCCCCCCCCCCTATTTGTTCGCCCGCCGGGGTAAGGGGGGGTCTACGGACACCTGTAGTAAGTCTTTGCCTGTGGGTCTAAGCCTCTTACTCTTAGAAAATTAATAATTGAAGTTGCGTGATCTGTTACTGTTTTAAACTGATCGTTCATGCGATGAAAACTTGTTCCACATCATCTACATTTCTGTAAGATATTTTATATTAGTCCTAATATTTTATTTTCGTTTCGTTAATTCCCTCCCCCCTCTGCCACAAAGCAAAGGTCAAGGTCACAGCCAGCAAGCTCA
>CM065683.1:63973948-63986448 GCA_017654935.2 Phymorhynchus buccinoides | reverse complement strand
TTAATTTGCCCTAAATATTTAGTACTTAGAGAAAATTTGATCCCTAAAAAATATTACAATCATCCTTCTGCTTTTAGGCTAGTTTTGCTGATGTGTGACTCTAGATGTATATTTAACCTTGTAACGTACCTGTCTGATGCACTTAGAATTCGCAATGTAACAATGTACTATTTTCTGCTATTATCTTGATATTGTTTGTTATGTTTATGTTTGAATTGTGAAGATTTCCCATTGCTACCCCTTCCCTCATGACATGGACAGATGGCCTGGTAATTAAACAGTTGTTCATTGTTCTCTCTCTCTCTCTCTCTCTCTCTCTCTCTCTCTCTCTCTCTCTCTCTCTCTCTCTCTCTCTCTCTCTCTCTCTCTCTCTGTCTCTCTCTCTCAACTGAGAGCTCATTTTAAGCAAGAAAAGCAGCTGTTCATCAACCCATTATTAATGTATTGGATTCCTCCAGAACGTGGGCAGACAATAAACTGATATTATAACTTACTCTCGTACAAACATAGCTACTCATACGTCTGTGGTCTTATATCGTCTTTGACTATCGTGACTCTTCGTGGGCGCTCAATAAACCTGTCCGTGACTTCCTTTTCCGGATGGGTCGGTATTGGCGAGAAGAGAGTTGTTGTTGTCGTTCCCTGACTAAAAGACTCCAGGGATCATCCCAACAGCCAAAGCAATTGAACACTGTGGTACAAATGCACCAGCTAGGGATGAGAACATTACGCGTGTGACCGTTGTTGATTACCCCGCCACGTGGGCAGACACACTCCGAGCTTGCCATGGCTAAAGACAATCCCCGCATAACTATGCAGAATATAGCAACACTTTGATGTAGCCTTGGTGTTCTAGCCTATGTCGATTGGTCTGACACAGCCTTAAAGCCAAGGCGAGACACGCGCGTAATGTCCCTGGCTTAGGTAGCATGGGTACTAAGAACTGGACATTCTCTATCATAGTCCCTGTTCACTACGATTCTGCTTTGGGGCAAAGCTGTACTTTAAACACCCCTTAATGTTTGCGACTCTCGATCTCAAAGACCGGTTCTTTCAGCTCCATGGCAATAACCTTAGGCCGACCCTGACCCTATGCCCTGTTTCCAGAGAATGGCCGAATCTGCTTCTCAGTGAAAATTAGCTAGGATGCAGATTAGCACCCCCCTCAATGTCTTGGTTCTTTCCGGTTTCTTTTGTCAGTGTTTTTCAAGGCGAAACTTTGACCGGGGTGTCTAAAGTAAGCTTACAACTCAACCGTCTTTTGTCACTTTTTGTTTTAGTTTGCCTAAAAACACAAAAATAAGAATAATAAGGGTCACTTCTTTAATTCCTTAGTAGGGTCACCATCATTGTTGGGAGTTTTGACAATAAGAGTTGCTTTGACTTCAACAATGTTTATACTCACGCGCATTCAACGGGCTAGACAAACAACAGAGATGATATTTTATAACAGGAAATATCCTGATTTCAGGAAATTCTTAAGCCAGCAGTGCTGTTCTTGAGATGAGTGTAAATCCATGGAGAAATGTTGGGGTGGGGAGGGGGTGGGGTGTAGACTTGGAGTGGCTGATGGAAGCATGAACGAAGAAATGATGTCCCAGTTGCCACTCAAATCCACAATGCAATCCAGCATGTGCACTTTTTTGTTTGTGGCTCAAGCCACAAACCTATAACTCACTTTGTCGGTTTGTCGGTCGGTCGGTCGGTCTGTCGGTCCAAAATTGTCGCACATTTTGACAAAATTGTCGCACTTCAAATCGAGGCTACACTTCAAAATTAATTGAGGCCGCTCTTTAAAATGATGTATTTTAAAAGTGTACAAAATAATAAACATACGTAATACAGACACTACAACAGACACGACGAGTATGCGGTGCTTCTTTTGATGAGTATAAGTAGGATACATAGTTTTAAATGTTTTCCAAAAGATATAAAAAGTTACGAAATGGTGCAGAGATAACATTCTGGTTTACAGATTAAAATTATTGAAAAGCCAGTGGAGGTAATTCATGATTGGAGTGGTAAAAATAGACCGCGTGCCACAAACTATGGCGATTTCGCGCTTGTTTTTAGGACAGAGCTTTACTTATTTTAGTGGAGTTTTTTAAACCTCAATTTGCTTCTTTTTTGTTTAAAGCTTCAGCACCTCCACCAGGGCGTTGCCCCTGGACCCACGGGGGGTGGGGGGGTGAGGGGGGGGGGGAGGGGGCTACACCGGTCAGCAGACCACGGGTAACTTTTCAGGAAATTTCACTTACCTCTGATTTCATGTATGAACAACGAAGCCACCTCCACCAACAACAACAGCAACAGGGACACTCTGTGCACGTTTGTGCTGACCAGCACATTAACTTGTCTCGTGAAACTTTGGTGGGGGGGGGGGGGGGTCACCTCCTCTCTCACCCCACCCCATCCCCACTTTGCCTTCCCTACCTACGCACCTCTACTCCGACACCGCCATCCTTTTTGCCCTCGTGGCCACATGCTTCCTGACATTCGAGCCACTGACAATACTCATGAGTCTACTTACCATCAGCCTTTTCTGCGGAATTCTATGGAGCTCGTTATAGTGTCTTTGAGTCACGTGATGGCACTACAATGGGCAAGATCAAGTCTCCCGTATTTCAGGCACGCACGAAGCGGAAAGTACTGACTAGGGGAAGACGGGGTAAAAAGCGCATGGGCGGGTAAGAAGCCCACCCCAATTATCTCATGAAATGAAGCAAATTTCAGTCTCATTTTGCCCATGAGACGAGCGTTAATGTCTAGCATTCGTCTCATGGGCAAATTTGACTGAAATTTTCTTTATTTCATGAGATAATTGGGGTGGGCTTCTTACCCGCCCATGCGCTTTTTACCCCGTCTTCCCCTATATACAAAAAAGGCTGGGTCTTGTTTTCTATGGGACACGATTTAGTAGCCTGAATAAAGGAGAAAAACACGCGATCATCGCGTGTGTTTTTCCCCTGTTTGTATTTCATGCACTGCTGGGTGGAATTGCTTCACATTTTGTGTGGTGGTGTATCGCGGTAAGCCCTACGTAGACGGAAGGTCTAATACTCAAACTACATCCGTGCTGACCTATCACATCGTTAGACTTACGATGTATATATGTGTTGTTGTGTATGTGTACTCAAGCTTGGCATGTGGGTGCACTGGCTTACGGTCATTCCGAATATTTGGTGCCGATTAAGTGGAATGTCAAGGTCAAGAACAAAGACCTTGGGCGTATCAGATTGGCTATACATACCAAGGATGTTTGGTAAACCACTGGACAGAATCGCTTCAAATTTTGTGAGGGGGTGTCTTCTTCTTCTTCTTCTTCTTCTTCTTCTTCTTCTTCTTCTTCTTCTTCTTCTTCTTCTTCTTCTTCTTCTGCGTTCCAGGGACATAAGGCCACAATGGGTACTGCATGTGTCCGTTTTCCAGCTTTCACTGGTGTCCTCGCTGCATTCAGCCGACACATTCCGATTTCGGAGTACCTCAAAGGAGAGAGGAAAAAACTATATGGAAGATTTCTTTGGAAAAAAAGGCAGGAGAATGGGCCAAAAAGTCAGAAAGATAGTAGATGACACAAAGCAAGGAAAAAGGCAGAGTCAAAGAGAAAGACAGATTAGAGGAAGTTACAAGCACAGAACTTCCAGAAGGTAGGGGAACTATTTGTACGGAAGACCCCCCCCCCCCCCCCCCCGGTATCCCACGGGGGGAGCAGCAACAACAAAATATCTAAAGCAAATAAATAATAATAAAAAGCAACAACAACAAAACAATTTAACAAAGCGAATGTAATGACCAAAACAACTTGCCTTAAAGAATGTAATGATAACGTTTATGTTAGGTGACTGGTGTAGTAAGAGAATGGTGACACTGGTGCTTTAAATCTGACAAAAAGAATGTAATGATAACGTTTATGTTAGGTGACTGGTGTAGTAAGAGAATGGTGACACTGGTGCTTTAAATCTGACAAAAAGAATGTAATGATAACGTTTATGTTAGGTGACTGGTGTAGTAAGAGAATGGTGACACTGATGCTTTAAATCTGACAAAAAGAATGTAATGATAACGTTTATGTTAGGTGACTGGTGTAGTAAGAGAATGGTGACACTGGTGCTTTAAATCTGACAAAAAGAATGTAATGATAACGTTTATGTTAGGTGACTGGTGTAGTAAGAGAATGGTGACACTGATGCTTTAAATCTGACAAAAAGAATGTAATGATAACGTTTATGTTAGGTGACTGGTGTAGTAAGAGAATGGTGACACTGGTGCTTTAAATCTGACAAAACAATTGTACTGCCGAAACTTTAAAATACAAACAGGTCAGGTCAATTAAGACGACTAGGCCTCGCGGCCTCTCAAGCCTCTTTTCTTTTTTTAAAAATTCAGTTGGCACAGCTGTGACGGTAGACTATTAGTCATACTGGTATTTTAATTTACTAAGGTTTGGGTCTTTGTCCAGGAGGTTTTTGAATTTGTTAGTATCAGGTGCAAGTTTTGTCTGAGCAGGAAGTGCGTTCCAATAGTTAGTCACTCTGTTACTGAAAAAGTGTCTCCTGATGTTAGTTCTACTATACTGTGTTAGTATTTTTAATTCATGGTTTCTAGTCTTTGAAAAATTTGAGATCTGAAACAAACTTTTGTTAGTATTGTCAGGACCATTCAAAAATGTATATACATTGATTAGGTCACCACGAAGTCTTCTGTATTTCAAGGATGGCAAATGAAGTTTGTGTCGCCTTTCATTATACTCAAATTTTGTAAGACATTTTATTAATTTAGTATCTCTCCTTTGTACATGTTCAATTGAAACATTGCCGTTTTGGATATGGATTCCAAATTTGGTTCCTATACTCCAGATGTGGTCTAACCAAACTTTTATAAAGGTTAATGAACACATTATTATTTAGTCCTGTAAACGTTCTCCTGATTAACCCTAACATTCTATTAGCTTTGTTTACAGCTGTTGTAATATGTCTATCAAATTTCAATGTAGGATCAAATATAACTCCCACGTCCTTTTCAGTGAAAGAAAGTCGATGACCTAGAGTCCACATGATTCATTGACCTATTATTGAACGTATTGCAAATACTAATCACTTATGTTTATAAAAAAAAAGACTGAAGACATATAAATGATCCTCACAAAAAGTCATGCAACAAAATCAATACAATGACGTTTAGTCAGCCTTTGAAAATGCACGGGCTAGCTTTTAATGTGAAATAATGCTTTTGGATTGAAGATGAAATCACGACAGTAAAATGTATCTACGATTTATGAGTAAAAGTGCATTTGCAGTGAGAAGTTGTGTTGCTTGACTTTTTGTGAGGATATATATCAATTGCATTATCCCTATTTCATAACATTGTCAGTCTTGTTTAATACAAGTTATTAGTTTTCGCATTAAGTTCGATAAGTCAATGGACTAACTGGAGACCAATTTGAATTAAAACAACAACAACACACACCTGATTTTACCCCACACTGACAATACGGGAAATGTGAGAGAAACGCCATTATTCTTTGAGGGATGGGCACTGGAATCAAAGTCCAAGACGAGGATTAAAAGTTGTGATAATTACGAAAAGATAAGGCCTAGACGCATAGCTCGTAGGGCTTAACTCTTTCACTGCCAATGTCGCATTTATGCACCACAATGATTTAACACAATCTCACTCAAAGGCATCAAATCAGGGTCTGTTATCCAAAGTCCTTTTTTTCTTATTTTTGGGAAGTAAGTATCGGCCTTACTTTATAAAAGTCATAGAGGAATCCCCAATATTGCAGACCATTTTTTGTCTCTACCGAGGTAAGTTTAACAGACATTTTTGGTTGAAAAATAGTTGGCGGCGAAAGGGTTAATGCATGATAATTATGAAATATAAAAATGACAGAGCACTGGTTTACAAATCTCCTAAAGGGGGAATCGAGTCGAAATCAGAATGGCATATTTCTTAGATAAAATATAGCTGAATAACCATCTTTCTGTTAGATGACAGTTATATATGTATTATGAACTTTTTACATTACAAATCAGGTGCATACTATTTAAAACAAACCAGGCTCCCATAAGCTTTTTCAGAAGATAGACTGTTTGGCCAACAGAAAAAAAAATATTGTGCTTCTTTCTGAGTTATTTAGGCCCCTATAAAGCAAAGTTCAGAAATGAAGATGGTCAGAGATATAATTAAGAAACTTAAACATGATTATGATTATGATACCTTTTTTCGTTGTTCGTTTATTTGTTTCCTCGTTTGTTTCATTTTTCCGGCATAAAATGTTCCAAATTCCAAAGGTGGCGATGGTAATGCCAGGGGGAAAGGGAAGCAATTAGATGATAGGCTTATATTGTTTGAGAACAAAAGGGCAATCCATCATTTAAAGATCCACCAGATCACGTGTCAAAATCACGGGTTTCACGTGTTTTTCCTCTCATAGCTGGAAAGAAATCTCGTTTTAACCAGGTCTCACTCCCATACAAATGCTCCCAAATTCAAACCGAAACATCATTTTAAAGAGCAGCCTCAATTTGAAGATGGGGACATGTGTATGTGGGTCATAGCAACCCAGGAGAAACCAAGGGACTTAATCGTGGTGCGTCAGTGTATCTTTAAGATACCTTGGTCTATACAGAGACTGCTGTTGGGTAATAAACGTTGAAATCCACTGTTGTCTGCCTTTGTTGCTACCCTCTAGCTTTTTGGTTTATAGCAGCCCATAATGATAATTATAGTGTTTATTTCATGTATACTACATTTCTCAAACTTGAGACGTCCACTCACAGGCTTTCACTCATAACCCAATTTCAATTTAATCTTATTTATCTACAAAGAACATTATTATTTTCTAGAGCGCTTATTCTTCAACCTCTAAGCGCTTCTTTGGGAAAGGCTGATTATTGTGAATATCGTTATGATAACCGATAAAACCTCACCTTTTTCAGACTTCTCAACTTGCACTGGTTAGCTCTGTTGGCACTACAGGATGACAGAAGCCACGCAACGGTCGCACGAAACACAAGCTTTGGTCTCTTGTGGAACTTAAAAGATGGACGTCAGCCTGTCTGCAGCTTTACAGCTTCTTCCCGATGTTGTTGTGTTATACAGCAGTAGGGCGGAAGGGGGAGTGGGGTGGGATGGCGAGGCAGTGGGGGTGAAAGGGTTAAGGGGTTATTCATGCATGCATATGGCTTGATATACATCCTGCCCTCTTTTTCAACCAGCATTGCAAAGGCTGCTATCAAATCTTTCTCCATAACGTATTTAATGTTACCCTTCATGCTAGTCCAAATCCAAGCTTCACATAAAGTTATGCTATGTTGGCGCCCGCTAATCTTAGAGCGTTAGCTCAAGGCTGGCATGACGCTTTTTGTTGTTGGCAAAAATCCTTACTTGATGAAATATGACCAAATAATGTTGTGTGTGTTCCATATAACCTGAAACCTAACAAATGGAACTACCCCTGAATTGAAGGAGGTTTACTTCAAGTCCGTTTTCACATTGTCGTTACCAGTACAAATGTAGCTGTGATGTAGTGCCGGGGTCTTGAATGAATGAATGCTAGGTTTTACGTCCACTCGGCTGCAAAAACAGCACATATGGGACGAACCATCAACCAACCATCATTCAATGCCCGGAGCAGATACTGGAGGTGCTGCAATACTAGGTGTGACCCGTCTTGTGATCACTGGAAGCCTGATGAGGACAGGACATCCATCAAGGAGCAGCAGCTCGCTACACTTCTGTTGTGGATCACAGGTTTTTCAAGTGTGTGTTGTTTTTGCCGCAGAGCAGCCAGGTTCATCAAACGCGACTACAAGTCCCGCAACCCAGGCTGCGCAACAACAATGCTGCATGACCTTGGCCTCCCTCCACTGCAAGGAAGGAAAAACAGCAAAGATTAACCTTCTTGTTCAAGATCGTGGAAGGTCACCCCCCAGGCATAGAGGCAGAGAACTATCTCAAGCCCACAGACAACAAACGCCTCATCAGGCCAACTAGGCGTACAAACCAAGAGACCAAAAACGTCGTTGAAAATTACGCAAGAAACAACCAACGTTGCTACAATATCCAGCCGTCCAGAACAACAGTGCCAACAAAAAAGCTTTTTCCCACGCACCATCAGGGAGTGGAACAGCCTGGACGACAGAGTTGTTTCTGCACCATCAGGGAGTGGAACAGCCTGGACGACAGAGTTGTTTCTGCTGCGTCAGTGGAGGAATTTAACATTAAGACCCTCCTCCAACTGACCCCTAAAAAGAAGTAAACAGCACCCCCCCCCCCCCTCCATTCCCACCCCTTCCGCCCACTAGCCTACCCCTGCTCCCACTTCCCACCCTTCATCCCCCCCTCTCTCATATCCCCCATCTTTCATGAAAGTACAGAAAAGGGGAGAGGGAAAAAGGTGGGGGGGGGGGGGAATAAAATTAGTTAGTACTGTCAGAGAGTGTGTAAAGAAGGGTACTGTAGGTTGCTGCTACTTGGCATCATGCTGGCTGCACGCTGAATGGGCGCTGGCTGGCCAAGTAAAAAAACAAAACAAAAACGATTAGGGTATGCTCCCCCCTAGTTTCGTTGATGAATATGCCACGATATGGCCCTATCAACTAGGCCTATGGATGCAGATGCAGAAAAATGACTCGTATTTTCAGTTAACCTACCGCGAAATAAATCCTTCACATTCAGCCTCTGGTGAGGTCGTTGGGACATCCTCTGTCTTCCTCTGTTTTCTGTACTTGGTACCATTAGCTTTTAACCCTTTCACCGCCAGCCATATTTCAGCCCAAAATATCCATTAAATTTACCTGGGTAGAGAACAAAATCCATCTGCAATATTGGGGATTCTTCTGTGACATAATGTAATAAGGTCTATCCTTAGTTCCTGAAACTAAGACAATAGGGTCTTTGGATAATAGACCCCAATTTGATACCTTTTAATGACATAGGTGTTAAATCACTGTGGTGCTAAAATGCGACTTTGGCGGTGAAAGGGTTAACAACGTCTGAAATGCGAGTTTCTGTGATCGTGCGACAACCAACTCCATTCCATACAACTTGGTTATTCTCTCTAGGGATCTTTTCTTTTTCGAGAGACAAGCGTGAGAGCCGTCGGTTCAACGCCACTGTCGCCTCTTGGCACCACAATGATTTAACACCCATGTCACTGAAAGGCATCAAATGAGGGTCTGGTATACAGTGACCTTATGTTCTTAGTTTTGGGAGGTAAGGACAGGCCCTATTTTATGCCTGTCACAGAGGAATCCCCAATATTGCGCACAGAATCTTTTCTCTACCCAGATAAGTTTAAGCTGAAAAAAATGGTTGGTGTTGAAAGGGTTAAATCTTCCCTTCTTTCCCGAACAGTGGGTGAGATAAGAGAGAAGCTGTAGGAAACAGTAGGAGCAGTCTGACCAGGGCCTGTGACAGATACACAGGCCCTGGTCTGACTCTCTGGACAGACGATACTCGTTCATCGTCCCTTTCAAATTCAATTTCATTCCAGGCTTCCACCACTCTGTTAACTCATCTCTGCCACCTGTCCTGGATGTCATAACTCATAACGCTTCGCCTCCTGTCGTTTGGCTTCTTTGATGGCAGTTTTATATTAAGGTCCCCCCACCCCCACCCCCCGCCCGTGGGGATACACACGGACAGCAAAGGGAAAAGGCAGAGTAAAAGAGAGTGGCAGATTAGAGGAAGTTACAGGCACAGAACTTCCAGAAGGTGGGGGAACGATTTGCACGAAAGACTCCACCCCACTGACCCCGGTATCCCCACGGTGGTGGTGGTAAATGGTGAGAGGACGTAAAACACCATTTACCACCACCACCGTGGGGATACCGGGGTGGGGTCTTTCGTGCAAATCGTTCCCCCACCTTCTGGATGTTCTGTGCCTGTAACTTCCTCTAATCTGCCACTCTCTTTGACTCTGCCTTTTCCCTTTGCTGTCCGTCATCTACTTTCTGACTTATTGGCCCCGATTCTCCTACCTTTTTATAAAAACAAATCTTCCAAATAACTTATCTCCTTTGAGCTCCTCAGAAATCAGAAATCAGAATGTGTCGGCTGGACGCAGCGGGAAGGCCAGTGAAAAGTGAAAACGGGCACATACGTACTTTATCTATTGTGGCCTTTTGACCTGGGAACACAGAAGAAGAAGAATGAACGAATCGATGCAGGACTGCGTGGCCGTCATTCTAACAACAGTAGGGGAAGACGGGGTAAAAAGCGCATGGGTGGGTAAGAAGCCCACCCCAATTATCTCATGAAATGAAGCAAATTTCAGTCTCATTTTGCCCATGAGACGAGCGTTAATGTCTAGCATTCGTCTCATGGGCAAATTTGACTGAAATTTTCTTTATTTCATGAGATAATTGGGGTGGGCTTCTTACCCGCCCATGCGCTTTTTACCCCGTCTTCCCCTATAACTAATTTAGACAAAATGAATGAACGACAAGAACAAAACTCAACGCGGGGAGGGGGGGGGGGGGGGGGGGGGGGGGGGGAGTCTGTTCACAGTTTGTGACTTCTTGTCGACTGAATTGATTTTCTGTGTTGTGTTTGTCACGATCTGACATCATTATAAGAAACCATAACCGACTGGTTTTAATTAATTACACGATGAATTTACAGTTCAATATTAGCCGGGGAAAATCATGTCAGGCCTATATGGCGTAAGCTTACGTAAGGGGCAGGTATTATGTCGTGTGTCGTGTTTTGTTTTGTTTAATTTAATGTCTAATTTTTACTTGAAAGTAGTTGGGTGGGGTTTTTTTTATACTATAAATAGAAGTCATAGATGATTGTATGATAAATTATATCTGACTGTCACTGACTGATTTAACAAAATCGTTACGTTTAAAAAATAAAAAATAAAAAATAAAAACATTATTTATTATAATCAACAACAACAACAACAACAACAAAAGAGAGGGAGGGGATTAAAAGAATCGTAATGATATTGATATCAAAGTATTCCAGACAGAGACAGAGAGAAAGAGAGACAGAGACAAACAGACAGACAGACAGACAGAATCTGCAAATAGTAGGGGAAGACGGGGTAAAAAGCGCATGGGCGGGTAAGAAGCCCACCCCAATTATCTCATGAAATGAAAAAAATGTCAGTCTCATTTTGCCCATGAGACGAGCGTTAATGTCTAGCATTCGTCTCATGGGCAAATTTGACTGAAATTTTCTTTATTTCATGAGATAATTGGGGTGGGCGTCTTACCCGCCCATGCGCTTTTTACCCCGTCTTCCCCTAGTAGGCCTACTTGTGTAAATACGTTAAGACTACCATTACTATTACTTTCTAAATGAAATGCCCTTTGTTAACATTTTGATACTGAAGCCGTGCTAGAACAAGAAAGCGATGATAATGAATGCACTACGCCCTGACATTCACTGGATGAATTTAAAATTTATCAACCCAAAAAAGGAATGGTTCCAGCAAAAAAATAGTATAGGGGAAGACGGGGTAAAAAGCGCATGGGCGGGTAAGAAGCCCACCCCAATTATCTCATGAAATAAAGAAAATTCAGTCAAATTTGCCCATGAGACGAATGCTAGACATTAACGCTCGTCTCATGGGCAAAATGAGACTGAAATTTGCTTCATTTCATAAGATAATTGGGGTGGGCTTCTTACCCGCCCATGCGCTTTTTACCCCGTCTTCCCCTACGTGCATGGCTTTGTACATCGATTTATCGACAAATATGTAGATTTACACCCTCCTGCTCTATTTCTTGGTTCTTTCCGTGGTTAGGATAGGGTTAGGGTTAGGGATAGGGTTAGGGTTAGATGGTCTTTTCTTTTGCCACAAGCATCTGTTTTTTTGGTCAAAATCATCTATTTTTTTGGAGCATTAAATCGCTGCCTAAAAAAACATTTAAAAACTTGACAACAAACAAGCAAACAAACACATTTGAAAGGAGGCACTTGTGTTTCAGGCAACCTAATTCAGTTATACAAGAGTTTGGCCGTATTTTTTGCGCTGAAGGAATAGGAATGTTAAAAAGAACAGTGTATCCTCCATGATAATTTCCATCAAAAACATTGCACTCACGTGCGCGCGCACGAACACATGATACATACTGTGACACGCATGATCATCCACACACACACACACAAACCGGTAAAGGTCAAGATGTGTCAACCCCCCCCCCCCCTACATTTCTCAGCTATCCCCGCATTTTCACACTTGCCTGGATAAAAATTAGTGTTAAATATAGCAAACGATAGAGGATGAAGTACTCAATCTGCAGTAAGAAAGGCAAGAACGGAAAAATGGAAACAACCGAGAAATGAAGGAGGGGGGCGCATCTTTAATTAAAAAATAAATAATCAGAAGTTACAGAGATAATGTGCGGTTATATTAATTGATGGTGGAAGGGGGGGGGGATCATATTGGCTAAAGATAATAAGGGAAACACGAAGATGGGGAAATAGAAAAGAGATGCGGAGGAAATAAAGAAAACATGACAGAAAGATAACCTCTAAGAGAG
>CM065683.1:63950568-63973448 GCA_017654935.2 Phymorhynchus buccinoides | reverse complement strand
TCGTCTCAAGGGCAAATTTGACTGAAATTTGCCTATATTTCGTGAGATAATTGGCATGGGCTTCTTTACCCGCCCATGGGCTTTTTACCCCGTCTTCCCCTATGAATGTATATGTGAATGTGAAAGGAGCATAGCAACAGCTCTTTACGTTTTTATGAAAAAGGGCTATCATACTTCCAATCTACAGTATGGTAATTATTTATGCTATTTATTATTATTATATATATTATTATTATTATTTATTATTATTATTATTATTATTATTAATATTATTGCGTGGTTTTATTTGCAGTAGTATAGAGTAAGACTGGGTACAAAGCCCATGGGCGGTTAAAGAAGCCCAAGACAATTATCTCATGAAATAAAGCAAAATTTTCATATCACATTTTGCCCATGAGACGAATGCTTAAAAACATTAACACTCGTCTCATGGGAAAAAAAAGTGACTGAAATTTGCTTCATTTAATGAGATAATTGTCATGGGCTTCTTACCCTTCCCATGGGCTTCTTTTTTTACCCCGTCTTACCCCTATATGGAATTTTCCTGACAGGGACGCACTGTGAGAGTACGTGGGATGACGTGGCGTGTTGGCCCCGTACCTTGGCAGGACACCTGTCCCAGCAGAGCTGTCCTGACTACGTCCACGGATTTTTCCCATCAGGTGGGCCTTACAGACCTGTCCAGTGTCCACCTCTCAGCGTCAGTGTCGTCATCTTTTTTCTGTTATGAAAGCACAACCAATCAATCAATCATTCAATCAGTCTCAATCAATCAATCAATCAGTCTATCATTCAGTCAATCAATCAATCAATCAATCAATCATTTATTGGTCTTGTCTTCAAAACAGAAGAAATGTGTTGCCCCAGCTTGCGCATGGAATACCGAATAAATAATACAAACGTTTCATTAACTGGTCAGTCAGTTACACGACATACATTGAAGAAGACAATTCTACACCAAGCAATAGGCACAAGTAGATAACGTGCAAACAATGAAAGTTTACGAGAGCACACACACACACAGACACAACAGAGAGACACACACAGACACAGACAGACAAACACGACAGACACCACACACAACACACACACACACACACTAACACACAACCCACACACACACACCACACCACACACACACACACACACCACACACACACACACACAGCACACACACACACACACTACAATTTACTACTAGCGTAGTACATAACAACTCTAATTTTAAAAAAGTCATTCTGATTTCCTGTTTGATTTTCTTTTCTTTCTTCTGTTTTGTATTCACATGTGTGACATTAAATTTAAAAAACCCAACAACAGACGAATAAATAAATGAATTAACATAATTATGCATGCATAAATCCAACAAGATCAAACGTCTACAGTAAATGTCCAATAGGTATAACGTGTAATAACGTTCCAATAGCATAACATTTACAATCAAAGTAATATACAAATGAAAGTAACGTAAAGTTGAATATACGTGCCACAAATTAAAGTTAATTCTCATTAAACAATTTGTGTTGGTGGTGAATGTGTGTGTGCACGCATGCCTTGCGTATAATAATGCATGTGTATGTGTGGGTGGGTGTTCTTGCGCGCGCGGACTTCTCAATCGCTCAGAGCTTCGTCTAAGATGATTGGGGTCATTATAGAAGCAGACGACATAGCGTCACTCACCTATTATCACTTCCCTTTACGTCTATCTAACTCCTTATAACTCCAGGGCAAAACAAAAACAACAACAAAACAACAATAGCTGTAGAGAAACTCTTGGAAGATACAAAGAGCCAATAACTGTGGAGATGGCGTTTTGATGTCATAATAGACGACTTTTCGGAAGGAAACAAAAGTAGGAGAAAGCACTTCTTGAAAATGAGAGTTGTTTACCTCCATTACTCGGTCAAATACCATAGTAACAATGCAACAATGGCGTCGAAGCTTGAAACCGCAGGATGCGAGTCAGCGACTTGCAAACATTTGTTAAAGAAACATTAGGGGTGGCCAGTGGCCACAAACTGATAAAACTTGCAAAATGTGACGTAAGAATATAAATGACATAATTTTTTCATAGAATGACGCACGGTGTTCTAAGTGCTGTATGTCTGCTCAAACACACGAGTCGATAGGCTATGAGAGCTGATGGTAGAGTGACTTCCCCTGTTTGACCGATGCAGAGAACGCCAGCCGGCTGTGTGAAGGAGACGGGGAGTGGTACTACAGTGCACGCTACAACAGGACCTGGACCAACTATTCGCAGTGTTACCTCCCCCACAGCCCCCCAGCGCCGCCGCTAGAGGGCCTCATCTCCAAGGTCAATATATAGTGGGGGTGGAGGCAGGGGTAATCTCTTTAATAAGTTTTATCATAAAAAATATTACTTGTGGCGGACCATAGCCGATGAGGTTTAACCGAGGCGTGGTTACCGCTACACCTATCTGAATTGTTAAAAAATCGGGACTTTACTGGTTTTGCACTGCCTCCGGGCATTGCCTCCAGTATTGTTCCCACCATCTTTGTATCTACAAATGTCTCATATGTGTCTGTTCCAGACCGAGAGGACGTAAAAACACAATTTTTCATTCATTCAGGGGTAATCTCTGACACCTATTATCTAAAGTAAATTCCCAATGCCCCGCATGGCCGAAAGGCCGAAGAGGGCGTTAAACCCTATGATCACAGGGGTAATCTGTGTGTGAGAGTGAGTTTGTGTAGGTGTGGGTGGGGGGCTAGTGGGCTGTGTGTGTGTGTGTGTTGTGTGTGTGTGTGTGTGTGTGTGTGTGTGTTGTGTGTGCGTGCGTGTGCGTGTGTGTGTGTTTGCGTGTGCGTGTGCGCGTGTGCGCGCGCGCGTGTGTGTGTGTGTGTGTGTGTGTGTGTGTGTGTGTGTGTGTGAAAGTCAAAGTCAAAATTACTTTATTATCTCAACAAGAGAAATTACATTGTGGTCTCATGATACAACAAGGGCAACAGAAAACAAAATATCCATGCATTTGAACAAAACAAAAGGAACAGAGACCAAAAATCAAGGTAGGCCTACATAAAAAATAAAAATAAACGCAAAGTTCATCCGACCAATAAGCAACAGCCTTCTACAGTAATTCAGTGCATGCTGGGCTTCCAGCAGAACAGACTTCGCGCTTACAGAGAGTGCAGAACAGTGCTCCTCGGCTTGTTCTTGGCAAAAGAAAGCGTGATCACATCACACCTCTTTTGGCTGAGCTCCACTGGCTTCCTGTCAAATGCCGCTGGCAATTCAAGATGGCTACTTTCGCTTTTCGTCACTTTGACAAAACTCTTCCTCAGTACCTCTCTTCTTCTCTCTGCACCTACCAAAGCTCTCGTACTCTTCGTTCTTCTTCCCAGAAACTTCTTAAAGTTCCTAAGCGGTCCTTGAAATCTTCGGGTGAGAGGGCGTTTAGTTTTGTTGCACCAAACGTTTGGAATTCTCTCTCTGACCATACCCGTAACCAGTCCACTCTTCCTTCCTTCAAGTCCCAACTAAAACCCCACTTCTTCAGGAAAGCTTTCTCTCTGTAAAGTCTATGATCCTTTCCCCACTCTTGTCTTCCAGCTCATTGACGTTGAGTATGAGGTTAATGCTCATTTGCGCTCTCCCAGTTTCCGTCGAGTTTATAGCCTTCATAGGCTCCTTTGACGTACAGAACCAGATCGCGTGCGCATGTGTGTGTAAGGGGTGGGGGTGGGGAGTAGGGGGGAGGTGGTGGGGATGGGTGGGGTGGGGTGGCGGGGGTGGGTGGGGGGTGTTGAAGGGAGGTGGGTGTTAGTGTGTTGTGTTATGATTATATGCAATGCATTGTCTAATGTATTCATTTTCATAGAGATGTATGGTGAGGATACGTGAACCAGTCTGTTAGAAATGTTTGTACGAATGGTGAGTGAAAAGCGCATTGAGTTGCTTTGCAAGATTATGCGCTATATAAGCATTATTAATTATTATTAATTATTCTTCTTCATACCCCCCCCCCCCCTTCCTCATCCTCTTCACATCCCCAACCATTCTACCCAATCCACTTCAATCCGCCCCCTTCCAAAATGGTACAAAGTATGAACAAAATTAGGTAACACACAGAGCCAGTATACGTTTGAGTCTTCCCCATTTCCCACAACATGCTCCTTCATACACCATTCGCTCTTTACACCCAACCGCAGTCTTCCTCAGTCCCCCCCTCCTCTTACTACTATATCTCACTCCTTTCTCACACACATCATCTCAAACCTCCTATTTCTTAGCAGAGTCTGTTGAGTACCTCAACTGATTATTGAATCTGTGGCGACGTTTTCGTTCGTCTGCTGGTTTGCAGCTTTGAATGTAAAGACCAAGAATGTTCTAAACAAAATCGTGAATGTCAATAGCAAAATCGTGGGTAGAAAACAAGAGAATTTGTGCAGTTTGTATGAAAAACTGTGATGCGATAGGCCAGAGTGATTGCGAGTGATGAAAAGCATGTCCTGTGAAAGTGCTATGAACTACTTCCATCTGACAGACGATACCGCTCTATTCGCTGTAGAACGCTTAGAAATGCATCTAGTTTTGTACCCACGATTTTGCTATTGACATTTACGATTTTGTTTAGAACATTCTTGGTCTTTACATTCAAACCTGCAAACCAGCAGACGAACGAAAACGTCACCACAGATTCAATGAAACAGCGATAAAATGTTTGAAGAAAGTCAGCACTTGCATTGAATGATCTAAGTTTTCTAAGGCAATATATTCTGGTTTGGCACTTATTGTGAACCCGGCCTAATAGTTAACTCTTAAAGTCTAACATATTTGCTTCTTGCTTTAATGCCGTAGTTTGTAAAAGGATTAGGAAGAAATGAGGGCAATGGCCGCTGGCATGCCCGACATTGTGTATTTATGTTGTCTTAGGCTTATTTACAACCTTTTACGCTTTAAAAACAGCAACAACTTTCACGAAAACAAATGTTATCCCTGCTATTAAGTTTAGCTGTCCCCCCCCCCCCCCCCCCACTCTCATAACAATAAAAGCTTTGGATAAAACGAGTCTTGTTTTGAAAGCAAACCTGTTTTGTTTGAGCTGGCGCGAAAAGCTTTAATACTGGAGAACGTCACACGAAGTTCGTTATTTAACGTGCAATGGCTTCATTAACCACAATAACGATGGTGGTTGTGACATGAAAGGAGAAAAGAACCAGGCTCTCTGTAATCCGATCAATCCCGCAGGATGTTTACAGAGTGAGGATAGTGTTATTGTCCTCTAAAGAAGTGCAAGTGTATGATGGCATTATCCTCTTCAAAACAGCCTCGTGTTTCTTGTTAGTCTTTTGTTTTTGTCCGTGGCAACACAACTAAACAAGTGTGTCGTCGAGCGGCAGACACAATCCTCCAGTTTCCCTTGGCCACCCACATACAGTTATACAGTCATACACCGAGTGGCAGACACCACCTCACCCCCCACTTCTTAACCTCAGCCTCTTCGCATCCTACATACCAAGTTTGAATATTGTAAGTGCAACGATATAAAAAAACCAAAATGGCCACAAGAAGAAGTTTTGGTTTTCAAGGTCAAGGTCATGGTCACTTTTTTTTTTTTTTGGGGGGGGGGGGGGGGGTGTTATTCATGTTTACAATACACCCATCTGTGTACCATGATATATTACCACACAAAATTTGAAGCAATTCTGTTCAGCAATTCCTGAGATACAGCCCTGACAATTTGTACGTCTTTGAACTTGACTTTAATCAGTACCCAATATCTGGAATTACCATAAGCCAGTGTACTTACATACCAAGTTTGAAGATCAGAAGTCCCACGATGTCAAAAATGTGGCCACACCTGTGTCGCGCCGCACCCTACTGCAGGCAGAACCTATCCTCTCACACAGAAGGAATCAGGAACCCGAACTCTCTGATGAAAGACAACACTTTATTACAACGCTAGACAACACTGTAAACATACACATGTAAACACATAAAGATAATATCAGAAAAACAAAATATGATTATGTATGATGATATAAGATGATTAATTAATCATGCACGAAACACAATGTGACAAACTTTACAAGGATCAACTCGACTTTGCTGAATTGAATTGAACACAAAGCACATGGATTGAATTGATAACTGTTGACACACATGAAGACGACGCTGAAGACGATGATAATTGAAGAAGACGATGACAGTTGAAGATGATGACAGTTGATGCGGTGGTAGAAGGTAGAAGGTGGGAGGAAGAAAGTAGAAGGCTGAATGCCGAAGGAAGAATGTAGAAAGGTAGCATTTCCGCCCGTGCCCCCCCCCCCCCCCCCCCTACTCTGAAGCAGAAGACCAGTAGACGTGAAGGGGCAGAACGGAAACGTTGACTTGCCTCCCCTGCCCTCTCCCTGCAGCAGTTGACCGTAGAACTGGAGAGGGGCAGAAGAGGAAATCTTGACCTCCCCTGCCTTTCCCTGTACTACAAACGTTGGGAGGTACATCAGAAGAGGGACAGGCAGAAGAGCAGGAGAACGACGACTCCCACCAGCCCTTATTGCAAAGGTTGAGCAATAATGGAGGAGGGGCCAGCAGGAAAGCAGGAGAACGACGACTCCCACCAGCCCTTATTGCAAAGGTTGAGCAATAATGGAGGAGGGGCCAGCAGGAAAGCAGGAGAACGACGACTCCCACCAGCCCTTATTGCAAAGGTTGAGCAATAATGGAGGAGGGGCCAGCAGGAAAGCAGGAGAACGACGACTCCCACCAGCCCTTATTGCAAAGGTTGAGCAATAATGGAGGAGGGGCCAGCAGGAAAGCAAGGCGACGTTGATTCACGTTGCTCTCTCTCACAAGATAGATGATAAAACGTCTTCACAGGCGATGATCCCAGCAGCTGATCAAGGGAGCTGTGAAGATGCAGGCCACTCACTGACGACGAAGTCAGCATCTCTTGCTCAGAAGAGACACACACACACACACGCGCACGCACGCACACGCACACACACACACACACACACACACACACACCCACACACACCCACACCCACACACACACACACACACACCCACACCCACACACACACACACACACACACACAAACAGGCCTAAAAGGCCGACGTTCCAAACTAGCCTACTAGGAATGATGCAAATATTGATACAAAAACCCAGGCCTAAAAGGCCGACGTTACAAACTAGCCTACTAGGAATGATGCAAATGAATTCAACAATTCATACACGAGGAAACAATTCATAAACGGTTCACTCAACATTCACACCCAAGATTGACAAACATGACGACATGACCAAATATGGTAGAAACGGAATTGAAACCACAATGAAATGACATTATGAAATAACCCTTGCTGAACCAAAAGACTTGCTCAAAAACAACACATGAGCAAGTTAGTACTAGATTAGAATGACGAAACTAACAACGAAACAAGAGTGAAAAGGGACATAATTAAGAGAGCTTCTCGCAAACACCATAACAAAACCCTTCGAAGATATTACCTCCCAAAATGAAAGTAGTAGAAGCCTAACACAATAGCCTATATAATTAACATTTCAATAAGTACTTACATGGAAGAAGTTATTCCCCTGACTAACGACAACATAGACGTTGCTCAACAACAACAGGTTGACCAACATTAGTCAACACTACAGAGGACACCAAGAGAGGTGTCACCCAACCGAGCCTCAGTTTGCATCTGCAGCAATAGCACAAAACGAAACTAGATGGCTAAACAGAACTCACTCTACTGCAGAAAACCGTACGTGAAAAACAGAAAAAGGATAAAGAGAGAGAGAGAGAGAGAGAGAGAGAGAGAGAGAGAGAGAGAGAGAGAGAGAGAGAGAGAGAGAGACACACACACACACACACAGACACAGACACAGACACACACACACACACACACACACACACACACACACACACACACACACACACACACACACACACACACACACACACACACACAAAAGATATAAAGAGACACACATAATTATGAAAACTAGGACAATCACGATTTGCACGGAAAAATGCTATGAGTAACAAACACAGGATCTCTTTTACGCGACAACCAGATTCCAAGATACAAACCAGACAAGGTATATGTCCTTGACCTTGACCTTGATTGGTACCCAATATTTGAGATAACTATAAACAAATGCACATACATATCAAGTTTAAACATCGTGAGTCCAACGATGTCAAAGAAGAAATTTCATTAGTCTACGTCTTTGGCCTTGACATATCCTTGGCATTGATTGGTACCCAATATTCAGATTTACCATACGCTAATGGACCTACATACAATAAAATATGGGGATGTTTTGCCAAACAATGACCTTTGAAATTAATCCAATTTGGTTGATTAAACATTCCTAGATTTTGTTGCTCGGTTAAAAACAATTGGGATGCCCGAGAGAAGCAAAATGAAATGCATGTCAAAACTACATGTGTGCTCATTTTCGTTTGTAATTATGATACATATACAGAGATCAATAAAAGTTAAGTATCACTTTTTCTTAAGAGCGCAGAACAAAAACGACATTGCCAAATTCCGTGATATTTTACTTATCATTAATTGTATATACACCAGACCCTAAAATTTCATTGCATTCTTGTCGTTAGTTTTGAAGCAATAGCTCAACAAATAACGCAATCCCCAAGTTTAAAATCACAAACAGAGCTGCTTAAAATGTGTCAAAAATGGGTGTGCCCACCCAAACAGCAATAACTTTAACTGTGTAAGCAGCAGTTCCTTGGGACTTTCTGGACACATTGAGGGGGTTCTTGAGACATCGTGTAAAAATGTTGCTTTGCCAACAACAATTGGACACACCCAAATTTCATACTTTGTGTAGCCACGCTTTTGTGATTTTCAAATTTGGGGGTGGTATTGTTTGTGGAGCTATTGTATCGAAAATAATCACACGAATGCAATATAACTCAAGGTTTTGGCTACACCAATAATTTAATCAAACATCTGCAAAATTTGAAATGATCTGGAATGTATGCGCATATAAAATGCACGCGTGTAGTTTCTTTTGTCCAACAGTATATTAAACGACGTTTTTGTTTGTTTGTTTTTTAAGCATGTGCCTTCCAACGTTGAGTCAACTATTCTTGTTGTTGTTGGCGTCCCCAGACGGATCTGCGGAGAATCAAGATCCTATACAACGTGGGTTACGGACTGTCTCTGGTCACTCTGCTGGTGGCCATCACCATCATGGTCTACTTCAGGTCAGTCCTCCTCTTTGTCCATCTTCTGTCCATCACCATCATGGTCTACTTCAGGTCTGTCCTCTTCTTTGTCCATCACCATCATGGTCTACTTCAGGTCAGCCCGCTTCTTTGTCCATCACCATCATGGTCTACTTCAGGTCAGTCCTCTTCTTTGTCCATCTTCTGTCCATCACCATCATGGTCTACTGCAGGTCAGTCCTCCTCTTTGTCCATCTTCTGTCCATCACCATCATGGTCTACTTCAGGTCTGTCCTCTTCTTTGTCCATCTTCTTTGTCCATCACCATCATGGTCTACTTCAGGTCAGCCCTCTTCTTTGTCCATCACCATCATGGTCTACTTCAGGTCAGTCCGCTTCTTTGTCCATCACCATCATGGTCTACTTCAGGTCTGTCCTCTTCTTTGTCCATCTTCTTTGTCCATCACCATCATGGTCTACTTCAGGTCAGTCCGCTTCTTTGTCCATCACCATCATGGTCTACTTCAGGTCAGTCCGCTTCTTTGTCCATCACCATCATGGTCTACTTCAGGTCAGTCCTCTTCTTTGTCCATCACCATCATGGTCTACTTCAGGTCAGTCCTCTTCTTTGTCCATCACCATCATGGTCTACTTCAGGTTTGTCCTCTTCTTTGTCCATCTTCTTTGTCCATCACCATCATGGTCTACTTCAGGTCAGCCCTCATCTTTGTCCATCACCATCATGGTCTACTTCAGGTCAGTCCTCTTCTTTGTCCATCACCATCATGGTCTACTTCAGGTTTGTCCTCTTCTTTGTCCATCACCATCATGGTCTACTTCAGGTCAGTCCTCTTCTTTGTCCATCACCATCATGGTCTACTTCAGGTTTGTCCTCTTCTTTGTCCATCACCATCATGGTCTACTTCAGGTCAGTCCGCTTCTTTGTCCATCACCATCATGGTCTACTTCAGGTCAGTCCTCTTCTTTGTCCATCACCATCATGGTCTACTTCAGGTCAGTCCTCTTCTTTGTCCATCACCATCATGGTCTACTTCAGGTTTGTCCTCTTCTTTGTCCATCTTCTTTGTCCATCACCATCATGGTCTACTTCAGGTCAGCCCTCTTCTTTGTCCATCACCATCATGGTCTACTTCAGGTCAGCCCTCATCTTTGTCCATCACCATCATGGTCTACTTCAGGTTTGTCCTCTTCTTTGTCCATCTTCTTTGTCCATCACCATCATGGTCTACTTCAGGTCAGTCCTCTTCTTTGTCCATCACCATCATGGTCTACTTCAGGTCAGCCATCTTCTTTGTCCATCACCATCATGGTCTACTTCAGGTCAGTCCGCTTCTTTGTCCATCACCATCATGGTCTACTTCAGGTTTGTCCTCTTCTTTGTCCATCTTCTTTGTCCATCACCATCATGGTCTACTTCAGGTCAGTCCTCTTCTTTGTCCATCACCATCATGGTCTACTTCAGGTCAGTCCGCTTCTTTGTCCATCACCATCATGGTCTACTTCAGGTCAGTCCTCTTCTTTGTCCATCACCATCATGGTCTACTTCAGGTTTGTCCTCTTCTTTGTCCATCACCATCATGGTCTACTTCAGGTCAGTCCGCTTCTTTGTCCATCACCATCATGGTCTACTTCAGGTCAGTCCTCTTCTTTGTCCATCACCATCATGGTCTACTTCAGGTTTGTCCTCTTCTTTGTCCATCTTCTTTGTCCATCACCATCATGGTCTACTTCAGGTCAGCCCTCTTCTTTGTCCATCTTCTGACCATCATGGTCTACTTCAGGTCAGCCCTCTTCTTTGTCCATCACCATCATGGTCTACTTCAGGTCAGCCCTCTTTTTTGTCCATCTTCTGACCATCATAGTCTACTTCAGGTCAGTCCTCTTCTTTGTCCATCTTCTGACCATCATGGTCTACTTCAGGTCAATCCCCTTCACCCTTCGCTTGGCCACCTCCTTCCTTTTGCCTTACGCACAGACTCTTACTACATTTTGTGTGCTCAGAAATCAAAGTGTGTGTGTGTGTGTGTGTGTGTGTGTGTGTGTGTGTGTGTGTGTGTGTGTGTGTGTGTGTGTGTGTGTGTGTGTGTGTGTGTGTGTGTGTGTGTGTGTGTGTGTGTGTGTGTGTGTGTGTGTGTGTGTGTGTGTGTGTGAGTTTGTGTGTGTTTGTGTGTGTTACTCAATTTAACAGACTTGTACTCACAGACTTGGCTTTGCTGTCGTCTTCACTTGGGCCATTCGTCTGCCCATCGTTGTTGATAATCATAATGGCTAAACGGAAAGGCCTCCTCAGCTGAGGATTGACATTTGATTTTTCCTCCTCATCGCCGTTTCTTATCGCATTTTCTTTAGCACTTCTTGCTAACAAAACAGGAATACAGCTTCTTCTTACCCTGGAGTTGACTGGTTTGAACTTTTTAGCACGAAACATTGCAGAACCTTCAGCAGCTCTTTTTCTAGCTGCAGTCTGCAGGCGCCATCTTGTGTGTGTGGTGTGTTTGTGTGTGTGTGTGTGTGTGTGTGCGTGTGCGCGTGCGTGTGCGTGTGCGTGCGTGTGCGTGTGCGTGTGGTGCGTGCGTGCGTGTGTGTGCGTGCGTGTGCGTGCGTGTGCGTGCGTGCATGCGTGCGTGCGTGCGTGTAGGCTTCCAATTGTTGGTTGGCGCTCTTTTGCTGTCTCAGGACCGACCTCCTGGAACAAACTTCCTCTTCCTCCGTCAGCGACCGACACTCTCTGCTTTCAAAGCTAACCTCAAAACCCACCTGTTCTCCCCTTGCCTTTAGGTCTGTTTCTGCTGTATTCCAGTTATGTTATACGTGTGTTTTGCATTGCGTTTTTGTTTGAATGCGTTAAGAATGCTAACGTGTGCGCGCGCTTTGATTTGCTTTCTATCAAGATTCAGCCCCGTATGAATACTGTATGTTGTTGTTGTTGTTGTATGTGTGCGTGTGTGCGCGCGCGCGTGTGCTCAATGTGTCTTGCAGGTAAGCCTATGTGTTTACTTCAAGGCCTGATTCAGTGTGAAAATGCGTGTACATATGCATGCATAACTGGTCTGATAATAAGCATCAAAATAACTTTAAGTCCCATGATTCAAACATACGTTCATACAATGAGTACAGAAGGACTAATTAGACCCCAAAAAGCGCTTTTAATTTCAGATTTGATATTTGTGTACCATGGAAGCACATGCTCCAGCTGTGTAATATTTCTTTCTTCTTTGTATCTAATTTTTTACTGGTCCATTCTCCTACCTTCAAAAAAAGAAGATATACATTCGGACACGCTGGGCCTTACTAATTCTTAGTTGGGCGCATAACGGCAGCATGACGCATCTACGCTCATATGACAGGCAACTGTCTGAGCGATCAACGAAGAAGAAGAAGAAGAAGAAGAAGAAGAAGAAGAAGAAGAAGAAGAAGAAGAATACGTTGAAAAAACAAGGGGACTTTTCTTCCTAGGAAGGAGGATTCTACAAAATAAAAAATAAAATCGTGTGTGATAAAATGGTGACGATGATGATAAATACTAATCTTACGATTAGGCTTACGACAAGGCGAATGAAATGAACAAAATGAGGATGATGGCGGTTGTGCATAAGGATGATTATGTAATGATGATGACGATGATGATGACGATGATGATGACGACGACGACGATGATAATGATGACCATGGTGGTAGTAATGATTGATGATGACGGTGATGACGATAGTGCTGTTGATGATGGTTACGACGATGACGACGACGACAACGACGACGATGAATGATAATAGTGAAGATGAAGATGACGATGACAAAGATTATTATAATCCTACACTCGCTACCACCACTAACGTCAATGATGATGGTGATGACGACCATGATGATGGTGATGACGACCATGATTATGGTGATGACGAAAATGATGATGGCAATGACGACCATGATGATAGTGATGACGACCATGATGATGGCAATGACGACCATGATGATGGTGATGACGACCATGATGATGGTGATGATGACGACCATCATGATGGTGATGACGACGACCATGATGGTGATGACGACGACCATGATGATGGTGATGATCACAACCATGATGATGTTGATGGATCACAACCATGATGATGGTGATGACGACCATGATGATGGTGATGATCACAACCATGATGATGGTGATGACGACCATGATGATGGTGATGATCACGACCATGATGATGGTGATGATGACGACCATGATGATGGCAATGACGGCCATGATGATGCTGATGACGACCATGATGATGGTGATGATGACGACCATGATGATGGTGATGACGACGACCATGATGGTGATGATGACGACCATGATGATGGTGATGACGACGACCATGATGATGGTGATGATGACGACCATGATGATGGTGATGACGACGACCATGATGATGGTGATGATGACGACCATGATGATGGCAATGACGGCCATGATGATGCTGATGACGACCATGATGATGGTGATGATGACGACCATGATGATGGTGATGACGACGACCATGATGGTGATGATGACGACCATGATGATGGTGATGACGACGACCATGTTGATGGTGATGATGACGACCATGATGATGGTGATGACGACGACCATGATGATGGTGATGATGACCATGATGATGATGACGACGACCATGATGATGGTGATGACGACGACCATGATGATGGTGATGACGACGACCATGATGGTGATGATGACGACCATGATGATGGTGATGATGACGACCATGATGATGGTGATGATGACGACCATGATGATGGTGATGACGACGACCATGATGATGGTGATGATGACGACCATGATGATGGTGATGATGACGACCATGATGATGATGATGACGACCATGATGATGGTGATGACGACGACCATGATGATGGTGATGACGACGACCATGATGATGGTGATGACGACGACCATGATGATGGTGATGACGACGGCCATGATGATGGTGATGACGACGACCATGATGATGGTGATGATGACGACCATGATGATGGTGATGACGACGACCATGATGACGGTGATGATGACCATGATGATGATGACGACGACCATGATGATGGTGATGACGACGACCATGATGATGGTGGAACTCCTGTGTGTCCACACAGACGTCTCCACTGTCCGCGCAACACGTTGCACGTGCACCTGTTTGTGTCGTACGTGCTGCGCGCCGTGCTGTCCTTCCTCAGGGACAACCTGCTGGTGAACCACCTGGGCCTGCCCACGGACGTCACCCAGCTCCAGCCTGACCTGGTCGTCTTCAACGACAACGGGGGCACGGTAACCTAACTCCAAGCATGAACTGTTGTTGTTGTTGTTGTTGTTTGTTGTTGTTGTTGTTGTTGTTGTTGTTGTTGTTGTTGTTGTTGTTGTTGTTGTCGTACCTTGGCTTAAAGAATCCAGGGATCATCCCCAAACAGCGGAAGCATTTGAACGCTATACGGCGCAATTGCACCAGCTAGGGATGAGAACATTACGTGTGTCACCGTTTTTGATGACCCCGCCACGCCCCGAGAGAGAGAGCGAGAGAGAGAGAGAGAGAGAGAGAGAGAGAGAGAGAGAGAGAGAGAGAGAGAGAGAGAGAGGGAGAGAGAGAGAGAGAGAGAGAGAGAGAGAGAGAGAGAGAGAGAGAGAGAGAGAGAGAGAGAGAGAGAGAGAAGAGAGAGAGAAAACTTTATTACACAAGGATTGAGAGAGAGAGAGAAAGAGAGACACAGACACAGAGAGAGAGAGAGAGAGAGAGAGAGAGAGAGAGAGAGAGAGAGAGAGAGAGAGAGAGAGAGAGAGAGAGAGAGAGAGAGAGAGATCGAACTCGAATATTTTAATTGCACTGACATTGTTCTTACATTGTAAGTTGCAATATCTCCAGACAAACAACGTCGAACATAATAATTGTTATAAACAACATAAATCATGCAGAGCTATAAAACAGACACACACACACACACACACACACACACACACACACACACACACACACACACACACACACACACAAAACAACAACCCAACAACACACACAATATGAAATGTAGGCCACAGCCGTAAGTGAGACATAATTTCATTTTTCATGGACTTTGAGAGACTTCAAACTTCAAATACTGTATTTTTACAAGGAGGGGTGGGTGTGGGTGGTGTGTGTGTGTGTGTGTGTGGGGGGGGGGGGGGGGTGGTTGAGGGGTCGAAACGGTAAAACATCATGTGAAGCCAGAACATGCCACTGCGCATGCATTGCAAATTGTGCTGCGTTGTAGTTGAAGTCTATTGTATAGGCTACAATTCTGCTCGTCTCCCACGAGGAAGACGGATTAGAATGGTAAAAAACAAAGCACCGCTTGAAGTGCAGACGCGCCACTGTTCTTCTGCATGGCGTGGTGTTGTGTGGCATTTGAATTGCATGCGATATTAGCTTGTCTTCAAATGCGCGCGCACCTGTGTGTGTGTGTGTGTGTGTGTGTGTGTGTGTGTGTGTGTGTGTGTGTGTGTGTGACTGTGTGCGCGCGCGCGCGTGTGTGTACGCGTGCGTGCGTGTATGTGCGTGCGCGCGCGACTGTGTGTGCGTGCGCGCGCGCGCGTGTTTATGCGTGCGTGTGTGTGCGCGCGTGTGCGTGCGTGCGTGCGTGCGCGTGCATCTGCGTATAAACATTATGCGCTCCTGCTCATGTTCATTTCTACTATCAAAGAGTCTTTAGCGCAAGGGTCTTTCTTTTTTACCAACCGTGATCGTAGAGAGCGGATTGGTAATGTTTTCACTCGTGTCTGAGGTGGTGTTTGTATGTTTGTATGTATCCTCTCTAGCGTTTGAACGGATGGACTTAGGGTGCTCAAATTTTGCATGCGGGTAGGTAGTAGGAAGATCTAGGCCAAGTGCGATAATGAAGGTTATGGGTCAAAGGTCAAGGTCACTGGAGCCGAATAACGCTGCCGCGCGGTTGGTGATTTAGCGTCTTAACGCTCTAGTTATTAATAAGAGTAACTTTGCTTTCATTATTTCCTTGTGTACCTTGATTTTTGTTCTCTGTTCCTTTAGATTTGTTCAAATTCATGGATATTTTGTTTTCTGTTGCCCTTGTTGTATATCATGAGATCACAATGTAATTTCTCTTGTTGAGATAATAAAGTAATTTGGACTTTGACTTTGACTAACTCCATCCATCCTTCTTTTTTTTACCCCCGCCCAATGTAATTTATCTTATTGAGATAACAGATTTTGACTTTGACATTGACTAACTCCACCCATCCTTCTTTTCTTTACACCCCCTCCTCTCCCCCTTTCCACTCCCATTCCCTTCTATCGTCTATGCCTCTCAGCACTGGGAGTGTAAGCTGCTGTTTGCTACGTTCAATTACGTGGTCATCGCCAGCACCATGTGGATCTTTGTGGAAGGTCTGTACCTGCACACCCTGGTCATCGTGGCCGTCTTCTCTGAACGCAGCCACATGCGCTACTACGTCCTTCTAGGCTGGGGTAAGCCGGGATGGGGGGGTGGGGGGTGGGGGTGGGGGGGGGTGATCACATTAAAGGGACACCCTGACGGATGAATTTTTTTCAAGAAACACGTCGATATCACCAGAAAGACAGCCTTTTCCAAGGATCGGAACACTCACTTTGCTCTGGTTTCCTAGAAATCAAACCGTCAAAACGGCGATTCCTCCTTGGCGGAGTTGCCCCCGGAGAGAGAAGCCATTTTGGATGGGGTGGGTGGAGGACACTCAGAGTGATTGAAGCTTTTTTCTTCTTTGTAGTGCAGTAAAAAGAAAAAAAGGAGCTATTTCCTTTTTTGGTAAACTGTAAGTAAAATGGCTTGTATTGTGGAAATATCCTGATTTCTGTCTAAGCGACCATTAGAAAAGAGAAGGCACTTGTCTTCTCTTTCACTGAAAGAATATGACTTCCAGCACCTCCGACAATGAGGAATCTCCGACTTGACGGTTTGATTTATAGGAAACCAGAGCAAAGTGAGTGTTGCGATCTCTATAAAGGGTGTTTTCCTGGGGATCTCGACGTGTTTCTTGCAAAAACTCATCCGTCAGGGTGCCCCTTTAACCTGGCTGCTTAATATCATGATTATAGGGGATGATGCTTCTTCTCTCTACACCCATTTTTTGTTGTTGTTTATCGGTTAGTTGGTTAATTAGTTAGATACCGCGCGCGCGCGGGAGCCACTTTCTCTATACCACGTCCTTCTAGGCTCTGGCTGCTCGAAATCGAGATAATATAGGGGATCATGCTTCTTCCCTGTAGTGTAGCCTATGTATACCCATTTGTTTTTGTTTGTTTATCGGTTACTTAGTTAGTTAGTTAGTTAGTTAGTTAGTGTGTGTGTGTGTGTGTGTGTGTGTGTGTGTGTGTGTGTGTGTGTGTGTGTGTGTGTGTGTTTCTTACAACAATAGGTGATTATGGTGCGCAAAAACGATCGTTGGAATTTCCAGTCCTTCTCCGTGCGTGCGTATGTGTGGCGCGCGTGTGTGTGTGTGTGTGTGTGTGTGTGTGTGTGTGTGTGTGTGTGTGTGTGTGTGTGTGTGTGTGTGTGTGTGTGTGTGTGTGTGTGTGTGTGTGTGTGTGTGCGCGCGCGCGCGTGCGCGTGTGCGTGTGCGTGCGTGCGTGTATGTGTGTGTGTACGTGCGTGTGTGTATTTATGTGAATGTGTGTATGTGCGTGCGCGCGTGCGCGAGTGTTAATCAGAGCAAAACAATTTGACGAAGGTCCTTGAACTGCTTGAAGCTGCTTTCTAAAGAGCGACGCATTGCACCTTTCTCTGCTTGAGTATGTCACCATGTGAGCCGGGGTGGTCCTGGTTCCGTTTTTTGAGCCACCCGGGATACTCATCTTAAATCTCAAACTTAACCTATCCTGATAAAAAAAATCAATCGCAGCCATAACTCCGACAGTAAAGATCAATCATGTCAAACCTACAGTGCTTCTCAATCACTCTGGCGGAGCTGAGATGAACCCGTTCTGGCGTAGCACACGCCCGACCAACGTTTAGTCTTCTGGCCTAACCAGAGTGACACAGAGGTAACGCGTTCGCCTCGTGTACAATAAACCCGAGTTCGAACCTAGGTACAGGGGATTTTCCCCACTCACTCTGCACTAAGACTTACGGTCTGAACGTGGAGTCTTGATAAACCGAGATCCCGCGTGCCCATGCACTTAGCACACGTTAAACCCAGTGGCAACAAAAAAGTTTGTCATTTGGTCAAAATTTATACCCCCTTTCCTTCCTCATCAGTCACACAAAAATCGCATGCCAAAAAATAAAAAAAATGGGTGGCGCGCCTCTGGCTGCGACGCGCTCTCCAGGTGGGAGCAACCCTCTGTGACTACAAAGTACCAGATACCAAATATCAACATGACAAACAAACAAAATGATGAGGAAATTCTGACCTGTAGAGGAAGTCATCGAGGAGATTTCGAACTTGTTCTTCGTCGGCAGGCAGTTGGGAGGAGAATGGTAGATTGGGACCAGGAAGGGATACAATCAGGTGGGGGGTGGGGGGTTGGGGGGTGGGGGGGGGGGGGGGGGGGGGGGGGGGGGGGGGGGGGGGGGGGGGAGAGGGAAGCGATTTTAATGTGATTTGGTCTCCATCATTAAAGAAACATATTAATGCTATCGAGAATGTCCAAAGGCGATTCACTAAACAAATGATCAACATGAGTAATATGAGCTATGAGGAAAGACTAAAACTTCTTAATCTACCTAGCGTAGAGTATAGAAGAGCACGGGGAGATAATTATGATTGAAACTTTTAAGATCTTAAATGGATATTATGATACTAGAACTACGAACACACTTTTTTCTCTTAGTAACTCTACCACTAGAGGACACTCCTTAAAACTAACAAAATCATTAGTTCATACTAATATTTATGCACATTGTTTTCACAAACAGGGTTATTAACAATTGGAATTCTCTACCAAATGATACTGCAACCGCAGGAACACTCAATAGTTTTAAAAACAAATGAGATAATTTTTGGGAAGATTATTGCTTCCATACTAACATAAGTATTCAGTAATTAATTAGTATGCAGATCAGTTTGCTTGTTTTCACTGTATGTTGCACTCTTTTAAAATAATAAAATAAAAATAAAAATAAATAAATAAATAAACCAAAAGTTTTAAATTGAGTTTCCTTATAAACTAAAAGGAAACAGCAGGCTAAAGGCTATAACAGCCTATTTGCCGTATATGATATGATATGATTGTTGGCGAATGGGAAGGTGAGCACAAATCAGTGTAAAGACCGAAAAAAAAGAAGAGGAGTTGTAGAGGTTAAGGGCTAAAGAAGTAGAAAAGCAGAACAGTGAGTATGAAATAATATAAATGCAGTTAGTAGTGTTGTTTTTGGGGGGGGAGGGGGAGGGGGGAGAGAGAGTGTGTGTGTAAGGGGGTGGGGTGGGTAGCACTAGGGGCACAGGCCTAAGTTTGAAGGGAAACCAATCACACCGAACAGACCTATACACAACTGGTTGAGACACACCCAGGTATGCACACTCTCTTTATCTTCCATACACAAACACAAAACAGAATTTTTTTAAACTTCATTTTGGATCATTATCCAGTAAGTGTTTTAATAAGTTTAGATTAGGTGCTAATTTAATGTTAGTCGGTAGGCTTAAAGGGGCACCCCTACGGATGAGATTTTGCAAGAAACACGTCCAGATCCTCAGGAAAACACCCTTTACAGAGATCGCAACACTCACTTTGCTCTGGTTTCCTAGAAACCAAACCGTCAAATCGCCGATTCCTCCTTGGCGGAGGTGCTGGAAGTCAAATTCTTTCAGTGGAAGAGAAAAGGAAGAAAAGGAGTTTCGCTCACAACAAAGGAAATAGCTCCAATTTGTGTTACTGCACTACAAAGAAGAAAACGCTTCAACCACAATGTGTGGCCTCCACCCACCCTATCCAAAATGGCTTCTCCATCCAGCATCTCTGCCAAGGAGGAATCGCCGTTTTGACGGTTTGATTTCTAGGAAACCAGAGAGCAAAGTGAGTGTTCCGATCGTTGAAAAGGCTGTCTTTCTGGTGATCTCGATGTGTTTCTTGCAAACACTCATCCGTCAGGGCGCTCCTTTAATCCCTTGACTGCCACCAACGTATTACGTACTGACCTGATTACATCACTGATGATGTCATCAGATGAAGAGGAATAACCCTGATATGTTGGATTTTGATATCTGACATAATCAAGAGAGTAACATCCCCTGACCATTTTCTTAGAGTGGCTGTATTAGTTGTCTTTTTCATGTCATGATTTTCCCAATTATTTTGTTTCTTTATTTTTTCTGGCAGTCAAAGGGTTAAGTCATTCTTTCAGCAAAGACCAACACGGTTAGAAAACAACATTTTCGAATACAGTGTATTTGTATTACACATCTTAAGAAGATCAATGCTTCTTGCGTTATGGCTTTTGATATGTTTTTGTGTGTGTGTATAAAGCTTATGAACACGTTTGTTTAATTTAAAATGTTGTGTCAGGGGGACCTTTGCTGTTTGTCCTTCCTTGGGTGATCATCAGAGCCACTGTGGAGGACGAATAGTGAGTATATCGTGTGAGGAGTTTCAACACTAGACTTTTTTTAACTTCACGGTCAAGCATGAGATGCGTTACGTATCGTCATTTCTCGTGTGAAAAAAGCACGCAAACGGTGGAAGATACGTACGTCATGACGGTGGAGGCGTACTTCATGCGTGATCGATTCCGCATCTCAACGCATTTAAATTAAAGCAACGCAACATGCAAACACACATTTAACAATTTCATTCAAGTTTTCTTCTTTCGTTCAGATTGCATCTTGTTTCGGAAGCCTTCATCATTTTACTGAAAATTGCATATTTTATGAGGCACCCTATTTGGCTGTCGCCTTTGGCTGACGGTTACGTATCTAAATTCAGAACGAGATTTGGTTTTGAGCTTTCGATTCGGGTCAAAACAATCCATTAACTCTGGCCCCTGAAGATGTTTATGGAACCCAGCCTTTATTTCAAGGTGTTCAAGTAATGAAAACGACAATAGGGGAGGACGGGGTAAAAAGCGCATGGGCGGGTAAGAAGCCCACCCCAATTATCTCATGAAATAAAGAAAATTTCAGTCAAATTTGCCCATGAGACGAATGCTAGACATTAACGCTCGTCTCATGGGCAAAATGAGACTGAAATTTTCTTTATTTCATGAGATAATTGGGGTGGGCTTCTTACCCGCCCATGCGCTTTTTACCCCGTCTTCCCCTATATATATGCACTTTGTGTTTTCCAGTAATCAATAATTGATCACAAAACAGTGTTCGTTTGAGCTGTCATAGATCATTTCAATAGAACTAGACACACGACATACACACGGGCGCCTAAGCATCGAGTCAAAAAAATTAAGCTTTACAATTTTTACTACAGATAAAATGAAAACAGGTAAACTTAATTCTAAAAAATAAAAACTCCAACTGACCTGACTGTAAACAATTCCAACTTGAGAAGATAATTTTCAGCGTTTGGAGTATACTTAATAAAATTGGGAAAGAACTTAGGACAATACATTGCAGCAGACGACATGAAACTGACAATAACTTGAGGCGAAATATGTGTCAGTGGGTGATGGGCCCTGTTAGGGTTAACTCAGCGACGCTTACAGCAAATTATGTTTTTTTGGGAAGTAAACAAAATAGCCTAACCAACCTAAGATGAAATTTCCTAGTAGTGATACAATCTCTAAATATAAAATAATTTAGAGAAATAGGTAGCTACACCAAATGTGATCGAATTAACACCAACAACTATGAAGCGAATGCGTGAGACAGGAGAATGGACCGGAATGGCAAAACGTAGATGACAGCAAGCAAATATCATTATTGTACTCTCCCTGTAATTTCAACCTTCAATTTCAGCAAATAGAAGAGAGAAAAAACCAACAACACACACACATAGTTTCAATATTTAATCATTACGTTCTTTTTGCTAAAATACTTTATCAAGTCAAATAAACCCATTGAAAACAAGAGTCGAGCTGTACTAGGCTACCAAGATCTGTAGGGAGTGAATCCAACACAAAACATAATAGATTGCAGGGGCGGACCACTTTATTCGTAGGGGGGGGGGGGGGTCTGCGGGAAGTCCAGGGAGCTGCATAAGTCCTGGGTTAAGGCGTAGTGGCCTTGTGGGGGCCCAGTCGACCCCGGATAATGTTGCAATGTAGTGAGAATTAAAGCAAAATGTGAGCCATTTTCTGACTTTTTACCCTTGTATAAGGAACATGCTTGGGGCAAGGGGTGGTGGTGGATCCGGAAACCCTGGAAAACCCCCTCCCCATCAGATCCGCCCCTGGATCATTGGTAGGCCGACAAATGTTTGGTCCGAACGTTTTCAAATACGCTACGCCACTCTACTAATCAATACAATACATAAACAGCGAAAGACAAGACTCTCAGACGAACAAACAAAGGGACAAACAAACGGATGAACAAACGCAACAGTGGGACAGACAGTAATTCGCGTCACTTTCAGGCTTGGCGACAAAAACAATCTCAGTTGCCTGGTAGATATCCTGTGGAATTAGGCATGCCAGTCAGTCGTTTCCGACCATGACTGCCAGATAGCGGAGGGGGCAGATACTATTCTGGCGAGCTGAGTTAGAATTTGTTTATAGCGGAGATGCCTCGCCCAGGGTACATCCCCACT
>CM065683.1:63910568-63938068 GCA_017654935.2 Phymorhynchus buccinoides | reverse complement strand
GTATTCAGGCTACCATTATCAACGCTTAACAATTAGGCCGTGTACACACATAAGCGGATATTCCATGCGGAAACCCGTGCGCAATCCATAAATAAGTGAAAGAAAGAAGGGAAAAGATTTGCGCACGTGTCCGAATTTCCCCTATATGCGTAAACTGTTATCCTTCTTTCTTCCACTTATTGAGGGTTTTCCGTACGGAACTTACGCGTCTAATGTGAACCCGGCCCTATAACCGTGGTAAATGATTATTAGTGGTTTGACATTTGAAGAACAGGCCTGTTTGAAGTGTTAATACATGTAGTATAATAATGGATAGCATTTTTAGTAGCGCCTTACAATGGTTCATTTACACTCAAGACGCTTCCATTCACTTATTCACACGCAGTTACACCAAAGATATTCTGAAGGGGAAGATAAGCATCCGGTCTCTTTTCCCTATATGAGTAGTGAGGACAGAAACACTGGTTATGTCCCTTTTAAACAGGACACATTTTACACGGCGATAGGCCAGTTGAATTCCCCGTTCAAATTACAGTCTGAGTTTTTGGATAGCCTCCACTGTGAAAAGTGTACTGTCCCCACTAACGATAACTCTATCAGCCCGGTTCGCCGAGCTCTTAAGTAATCCATCTTACCCTTTTAGAATATTTTTGGTTACACTGAAACATTCCCACACATTCATGGAAAAGGTGACAGATACTGATCATTATGAAAGTATTGACAACGACGATGAATGACAAGAAGAAGAACAAGAAGAAGAAGAAGGTGAAGAAGATGATGATAATGATTAGGGGAAGACGGGGTAAAAAGCGCATGGGCGGGTAAGAAGCCCACCCCAATTATCTCACGAAATAAAAAAAATTTCCGTCAAATTTGCCCATGAGACGAATGCTAGACATTAACGCTCGTCTCATGGGCAAAATGAGACTGAAATTTGCTTCATTTCATGAGATAATTGGGGTGGGCTTCTTACCCGCCCATGCGCTTTTTACCCCGTCTTCCCCTATGATTTAAAAAAAAAAAATTGAAACGAGAATTTCCGAGAACAGATTCAATTATCAAAAGCCAGACTGTTTTATTGGCGTTGTTTTCAAGAAGAAGAAGAAGGTGAAGAAGATGATGATAATGATTATGATTTAAAAAAAAAAAATCTGAAACGAGAATTTCCGAGAACAGATTCAATTATCAAAAGCCAGACTGTTTTATTGGCGTTGTTTTGGTCTCTCTTTGTACGGGTATTAAGGCTCTATATATATCCAATAATTTTGGCTGTGTGATGATGACAATGACCACCATCACCACGACCTTGATAGCGACGATGACGATGATGATCGTGGTTATCAAAACGTCGGCAGCCAGTATATATAGGCGACACCGACGTATTCGTTGGTGCCTGATAATGATGGTGATAAATCATGGTTGCGGTGTTTGTGGTGGTGTTGGTGATGATGGTGATTGTGATGAAGAAGAACGGGAAGAATACTTCAGGTGATGATGACGATGATGATGACGACGGTGGCGGTGATGATGATGATGGTAGTGATGATGATGAAGAAGATGAAGAAGAACGAGAAGAAGACTTCAGATGATGGGGACGATGCTGCTGCTGCTGATGATGATGACGATGATGATGGTGATGATGACGAAGAAGAAGATGACGACAACGAAGAAGAAGAACGAAAAGAAGACTTCAGATGATGAGGACGATGATGTTGATGACGACGATGAAGATGATGATGATCATGACGATGATGGTGGTGATGATGACTATCATGACGATGATGGTGATTATGATGATGATGATGATGATGATGGTGATAGCGACGACGACGACAATGATGATGATGAAGATGATGATAATGTTCACTTATTCTTGGATTGTGCTTAATGTATATGCTTACTCATTTGTATTCTAGTGTTTAGTTCTTTGTACAGCGCTTTGAGCTCCCTGCACGGGAGTAAAGCGCTTTACAAGTATCCATTATTATTATTATTATTATTATTATTATTATTATTATTATTATGATGAAGAAGACGATGATGACGATGATGACAACGATGGTGGCGTGTCATCCTTCACAACTACTTTCCTTAACCCTTTCACCGCCAGCCATCTTTGAACCAAAAATGTCCATATAATTTATTTGGTTGCAGAAAAGATTTCATCTGCAATATTTGTGGGATTTCTCTGTGACACATTTAGAATAGGGTCAATCCTTACTGCCCAAATTTAGAAACACAATATTATTGAATAACAGACCCTGATTCAAGAGTTTTTTTATGACACGAGTGTTAAATCATTGTGGTGCAAAAATGCGATATTGGCGGTGAAAGGGTTAATAACGAATTTTGTTCGGTGGCTTTCAGACGTCTGGGCAAGTCGACCCTGGTGCTGATCCCTCTCTTCGGGGTGCACTACGTGGTGTTCCTAGGGGTGCCCGACCACGTGCACCCCCCCACCCTCATGCTGGTCAAGCTCTACTATGAGATGTTCTTCAACTCTTTCCAGGTCACTTTAAAGACCCACCACGTCACGTGCCAAAATCACGGTTATCACGTGTTTTCCCTCTTAAGAATTCTTAAGAAATCTTCCTAGCATAAGAGGGAATGTGACACGTGACGTGGGGGGGGGGGGTCTTTAATGACACGTGACGTGGGGGGGGGGGGTGTCTTTAAGACACCCCCCCCACGTCATGTGTCACATTCCCTCTTATGCTAGGTAGATTTCTTAAGATATCTTACCAGCCATAAGAGGGAAAACACGTGAAAGCCGTGATCTTGACATGTGACGTGGTGGGTCTTTAAAAAAAAATCATCAACAACTAAAAACACACACTCCCATTTGGGAGCCTCTCTCTGTTTTCTCTGTCTGTCTGAAAACTAAAAAATGTCTGTTACCCCTCCCTTGTCCTCAGACCTTCTGTTGAGGTAATGACAATACAAAATGTTCACTGTTCTGTCCGTCTCTTGTTCTCTCTCTCTCTCTCTCTCTCTCTCTCTCTCTCTCTCTCTCTCTCTCTCTCTCTCTCTCTCTCTCTCTCTCCTCTCTCTCTCTCTCTCTCTCTCTCTCTCTCTCTCTCACACACACACAGAAGCGCTTGTGCGTGTGTGCACAGACAGACATAAAGACTTACACACACATACACACTTTCTCACTTTCTCTCTGTCTGTCTCTGTCTGTCTCTGTCTGTCTGTCTGCCTGCTCTGCTCTCTCTCTCTCTCTCTCTCTCTCTCTCTCTCTCTCTCTCTCTCTCTCTCTCTCTCTCTCTCTTTCTTTCTTTCTCTCTCTCTCTCTCTCTCTCTCTCTCTCTCTCTCTCTCTCTCTCTCTCTCACACACACACACACACACAGAAGCGCTTGTGCGTGTGTGCACTGACAGACATAAAGACTTACACACACATACACACTTTCTCACTTTCTCTCTGTCTGTCTCTGTCTCTGTCTGTCTGTCTGTCTCTCTCTCTCTCTCTCTCTCTCTCTCTCTCTCTCTCTCTCTCTCTCTCTCTCTCTCTCTCTCTCTCTCTCTCTCTCTCTCTCTCTCTCTCTCTCTCTCTCTCTCTCTGTGCTCAATGTCTTGTGTTATGGATGTTCCCCATTTTTTGGTTTGATTTAACAATTTCCCCTTCCCTTTGACATGGGCAGATGGCCCGGTTCATTAAAACATTCTTGTTCTTGTTCTCTGTCTCTCTCTCTCTCTCTCTCTCCTCTCTCTCTCTCTCTCTCTCTCCTCTCTCTCTCTCTCTCTCTCTCTCTCTCTCTCTCTCTCTCTCTCTCTCTGTCTCTCTCTCTCTCGATCTCTCTCTCTCTCTCTCTCTCTCTCTCTCTCTCTCTCTCTCTCTCTCTCTCTCTCTCTCTCTCTCTCTCTCGCTCTCTCTCTCTCTCTCTCTCTCTCTCTCTCTCTCTCTCTCTCTCTCTCTCTCTCTCTCTCTCTCTCTCTCTCTCTCTCTCTCTCTCTCTCTCTCTCTCTCATGCTCTGAAGATATTGCATGTGCCTTCATCTTTATCCATGTTAATCATATCAGTATTGTTTCGACAGTTTCAAATTAAAGATAACCTATTCCACAACCGTTGCACATAATTAATCACTACTACTGCTACCTACTGTTATTGATTGATATCATTATTATTCTGACCCCATTGATCGATATTATTATTATTCTAACCCTATTGATCGATATTATTATTCTTACCATCTTGATCGATATCATTATTATTCTTACCCTATTGATTGATATCATTATTATTCTTACCCTATTGATTGACATTATTATTATTCTTACCCTATTGATTGACATCATTATTATTCTTACCCTATTGATTGATATCATTATTATTCTTACCCTCTTGATCGATATCATTATTATTCTTACCCTATTGATCGATATCATTATTATTCTTACCCTATTGATCAATATCATTATTATTCTTACCCTATTGATCAATATCATTATATTTCTTACCCTATTGATCGATATCATTATTCTTCTTACCCTATCGATTGATATAATTATATTTCTTACCCTATTGATCGATATCATTATTATTCTTACCCTATTGATTGACATCATTATTTTTCTTACCCCTTCACACTTGAATCGTGTTCAATCTGATACAGCTGTTATCGGCAAAACTACCCAAATAATGCGAATGTGTTTAATTAACTCTGGTGGCTTGGCCAGGTTTGTTGCCGATTTGGGCATGTTTTGTCCTTTGTCCGTCTACGGTCGGCAAAAGATTATAAGTTTGTAGCGGTGGTTTTTGTTTGTTTCTTAATGTGTACTTTTACTTGTGGCGGTGCCATAGCCGATGAGGTTTAACCGAGGCGTGGTCATCGCTACAGCTATCTGTATTAAAAAAAAAAATCAAAAAAAAAATCGGGATTTTACTGGTTTCGTACTGCCTCCGGGCACTGCCTCCAGTATTGTTCCCACCATATTTGTATTTACAAATGTCCCATATGTGTCTGATTCAGACCAAGAGGACGTAAAACTCAATTTTCTCTCTCTTGTTTGTTTCTTTCTTTGCTTCTTTCTTTCTTTCTTTCTGTCTTTCTTTTCTTTTTCTTTCCTTCTTTGTTTGTCTGGGCTCTAACTCGTAAACCGGTGGACAAAATCGCTTCAAATTTTGTGTGGTGGTGTATCACAGTATACAGATGGTCCCATGAAAAAAGAAGTGATCGTGCTCATGTTGACCTTAAAAACCGAAGATTCTTTTTCTTTTTGCTGTGTTTCATGTCTGAGCTGTATCTCGGTTTTTCTTTCTTTGTGTCTGTGCAGGGATTTATCATCGCCTACTTGTTCTGTTTCCTGAATGCAGAGGTAAGTAATAACAATAACAATAATAATAATAATAATAATAATAATAATAATAATAAAGACATTTATAGAGCGCACATTCTAGACGAACTACTCATGGCGCTTAAGAAAACTATATAAAAAAACAACAACCACTCGGCATGCAAGATTACATCATACATATCGAACATACTCAGACGCGCTCGCATTCCCACCGTCACCCCCACGCAAACACATACTCATAGATATACAAACATGCACACGAATATATACACATTGGTATGCACAAGCGCATCCTTCCATCCCCACACACAAACACACTCACATCAACGCACACAAACACACACACATGTACACACACATATGCGCGTGCATACACACACACAGACACACACGCGCGCGCAAGCGCACACACACACAAACAAACAAGTTCAGTTACTACATGCCCCGTTCCCCTCATCCCATCTAATCCGCGCATTCTTCATTCATGCAGACCCATCACAAGCGTTAGCGTTGAGAGAAGAAGTGCGTTTTGAGATTAGCCTTAACCCTTTTACCGCCAATGTGGCATTTATGCACCACAATGGTTCAAACCAGGGCCGGTTATTCGAAGACCCTATTTTCTTAATTTTGAGAGGCAAAGATAGGCCCAATGTTATACATGTCACAGAGGAATTCCCAATAATTATTGCAGATATTTTTGTTTTCTCTTCCCAGTTCAAGTTTAATGGACATTTTTTACTGAAAAAGGCTGGCGGCGAAAGGGTTTTAAAGACTGACAGATAGTTGGAATGTCTGAGAGATGGTGGTAGTTTGTTCCAAGAAGCTGGGAGCTCAAACGGATCGACTAACACGTGCAACATCAGTCGTACGACTGTCCAGCTGTGACATTTTTGTGAGGCACGATTCTCGTGAAATACTACTGTCTTCTTTCTCTTCTTCTTCTTCTTCTTCTTCTTCGATCGATCAATTATGAGCGCAGATACGTCATGCTGCCGTTATGCGCCTAACAAAGAAATAGTTTGGCCCAGCATGTCCGACTTCGGCTGAAGAAATCTTTGTAAGAATCTATAGAAAAAAGGCAGGAGAATGGACCAGTGAGATAGAAAGATAGCAGATGACAGTAAGCAAAGGGAAAAGGCAGAGTCAAAGAGAATGACAGAATTAGAGGAAGTTACAAGCACGGAACTTCCAGAAGGTGGAGGAACTATTTGTACAAAAGATCCCCCGGTATCCCCACGGGGGAACGTGTGACTGACGTGACTGGTGACTAGTTTCGTTCATTGCATTTGTAGTTCCCCATACACGAACGAATCCGATGAAATATCTGTATTTTTGTATCAGACATTATTTTTTACAAATAATACTCGTGTATTGGGGTCTATATGAAATACAGTGAACTAAAATTCGTAGAATTTCATCGGATTCATTTAGACAGTTCCCCCGAAGTCGGAGTGTGGCTGCTCACGTGGCGGGGTAATCAAAAACGGTCACACACGTAATGTTCTTATCCCTAGCCGCTGATGCATTTGTGCCATAGTGTTCCAGTGCATTAGTGGCTGTTCGGATGATCCCTGGAGTCCTTTAGCCAGGGTACGAAACAACAACAGCAACATTTAGACAGTAGTAGGGGAAGACGGGGTAAAAAGCGCATGGGCGGGTAAGAAGCCCACCCCAATTATCTCATGAAATAAAGAACATTTCAGTCAAATTTGCCCATGAGACGAATGCTAGACATTAACGCTCGTCTCATGGGCAAAATGAGACTGAAATTTGCTTCATTTCATGAGATAATTGGGGTGGGCTTCTTACCCGCCCATGCGCTTTTTACCCCGTCTTCCCCTATGCATATTTCATGAGAATCATACCTCACAGACGTCGTCACTGCTGCACCCTTGTGTTGTTGTTAGCTCAACACACTGCTTCTGCGTTTGCGCCTTTGGGTTACTAGTAGACGTTTTAACATTATAGGGCTTGTGTGGTTATCTTTTATTACACCAATGTTCTTTCTGAGCTATAATTCCTGTCTTTCTTTGTCTCTTCCTCTGTCTCTCTCTCTCTTTCTGTGGATGAACAAAGCAATGCTGCTTAACCTATTATCCTCAATAAAGAAAAGTTATCCATTCCTTCCGTCATTCTCTCTCTCTCTCTCTCTCTCTCTCTCTCTCTCTCTCTCTCTCTCTCTCTCTCTCTCTCTCTCCCTCTCTCTCTCTCTCTCTCTCTCTCTCTCTCTCTCTCTCTCTCTCTCTCTCTCTCTCTCTCTCTCTCTCTCTCTCTCTCTCTCTCTCTCTCTCTCTTCTGTAATTATTTCCCTGCCTGAACTTGTGCTTGTCATTATCAGCTTCATTTGTCCGTCTGTCTTTATCTGTCGGTTTGCTTGTCCATCTTGGTATCTGTCTGTCTGTCTGTCTGTCTGCCTGTCTGTCTCATAGTGTCTACCACCACTACCTCTTCTAGCATTACTACCACTACCACTACTACTACCACTACTACTACTACTGCTGCTGCTGCTACTGCTACTGCTACTGCTGCTGCTGCTGCTGCTGCTACTACTACTACTACTACTACTACTACTACTACTACTACTACTACTACTACTACTACTACTACTACTACTGCTACTACTACTACTACTACTACTACTACTACTACTACTACTACTGCTGCTGCTGCTGCTGCTGCTGCTGCTGCTGCTGCTGCTGCTGCTACTACTACTACTACTACTACTACTACTACTACTACTACTACTACTACTACTACTACTACTACTACTACTACTACTACTACTACTACTACTACTACTACTACTACTACTACTACTACTACTACTACTTCTGCTACTACTACATTTGTTGCTACTACTAGCTGCTGTGCTCTAACTGTTCACTCACCTCGCTTTTTATGCCCCTACTACCTACCTACCTCTCTTTCCTTCCCTGCACTTTTCCCTTCCCTTTTCCCACCTCCTACTTCTCCCCCCCCCCCCTCTCACGACTCCCTCCCCCCTTCCCTAGGTGAGGTCGGAAATCCGGAAGAAGTGGATCCGCTACAAGCTGCACTCCAACTCCAAGCGGTTCCAGAAGGTCTACTGGCACACGTCCTCCTCGCACCTGACGCGGAAACGCACCGGTTTCGGGGGAACCTGCCACTGCGCTGCTGCTGCTGCTGCTGCTGGGGACCACTCCAGCTCTGGCGGCGGAGCCGGAGTGGACCCTCCTGGGGCCCGGTTTGACGGACCCTACTGCTACGGCTCCGCATCCTCCTCCACCACCTCCCGCGGGGGTAGGGACCCCAACAGCTGGCCCAGTTCCTCTGAGAGGCGGCAGCTGCGGGTCAGCATGCGGCAGACAAGGTTCAACTACCGTTCCTCCGAGCGGCCCCTCAAAGGCGAGGCGATGGTGGTGGGGGGTGGGGGTGGAGGTGGAGTCCTCACGACGCCCCATTTCAGGCCCATCGTCTTTGTGTGCAGTTCCACCAGTAGCCGCATTAGTAGCAAGAAGAGGAACAGCCTCGTGTGACTTAGGACGTAGAGAGGGTGTAAGAGACTCGATAATATACCGTTGTAAAGTACTACTGTTATAAAGTATCTACTCAGATGACTCTGCCATTGAAGATCTGTCCAACTCTGATTCAGTCTGTTTTAATGAAGTACAAACGTTCTGCTCCTGGTGTAAAAAACGATTACTTAGATCAACCAGTATTGTTGTCAAAACCAAAGAGATGCTCATTGATTTTCGTAAAGATTCGTTGCCTGTGCCACAGCCTGTGATTGATGGTGAGAGTGTTGAGAAAGTGGAGGAGTGCCGATATCTGGGTAGAGTCTTCGACAAAAAGGTTACATTTGACAGAAATGTTGAATTCCTGCATAAAAGATGTAAATCTAGAATTCTCTGTTTGCAAAGGTTGCGAAACATCGGTGTTAACCCAAGTGTTCTGAAAACTTGTTATCGATGCTGTATTGAATCTGTTCTCACCGTTTCTTTTATGTGCTGGTTTGGAAGTCTGAGTGTAAGCAAAGACTGTATAGGGGAAGATAAGCATCCGGTCTTTTTTCCCTATATGAGTAGTGAGGACAGAAACGCTGGTTATGTCCCTTTTAAATAGGACACATTTTACACGTCGATAGGCCAGTTGAATTCTCCGTTCAAGTTCCAGTCTGAGTTTTTGGATAGCCTGCTCTGTGAATAGTGTACTGTCCCCACTAACGATAACTCTATCAGCCCGGTTCGACGAGCTCTTAAGTAGTCCATCTTACCCTTTTAGAATATCTTTGGTGTAAGGAGTAAGCGTGTGCTGAGTGACATGGTGAATATGTGTAGCTAGGTTGTGAGCGAAAGGCAAAAGAGTCTGGAAGTGTTGCATGCTGAGCGAGTGGTATGGAAGGCCGAGTAGATTGTTGATGATGAGATTCATTCCACTGTTGTTATCTGGAATAGGTGGCGCTGCTCGATGCGGCGACACGGTACTTTCACAGGCTCTTATGAGGACGATCATGACTGACGAGAGACACACCCCTGACATTACGACATTGACAGCAGACGATCGGACAGAAGCGACAGACTGCGAGCCCCACGTGCAAGAACATATGTGATCTTGCATGGCAAAAACCTACATAAGTCGCTCAGAAAGTTTTAGCAAAAGCCAAAAATAGTCAACACACCCACCAAAATATCAATGTTCCCTTTAGGGCATTTTAGGTCTATTTGTATGTGTTCTACCAGTAGCCACAACATGAAAGACAATTTTGAATGAGTTCTTTGTGTATTTGATTGTTTTCTAACTCAAGTCAATAGAAACAAAGAGGCAAAAATGTATCTTCTATGCCCGATTTCTGCAAATGATCTATTTCGAATACCAAACTTCTAATATAAAATAAAAGCTAGACAAGATAACTCAAATCGGGTTTCTGTGTATCAATAAGGAATTTTGACTCCATCACGAAAAATTAAAGTTTCAATTTATGCCAAAATTCCATTATATCTGTTTTTCACATGTACTGTCACATATAGGCACTTCTCTTTCATTCCCTCTGCCATCCGTCTGTATAATTCGAACGCAGACCAGCTGTTTTAACTTGTCACTGTGTGTGTGTGTGTGTGTGTGTGTGAATATAAACCGACTTCGGTGCTATGCTTTGTTGCTGTCGTTTTTAATTTGTGATACTTAAGTATATATTATAAATTAATTTATTTGTTTATTGATTTGTGGTGAAGTTTAACGTGGTGACAGCCCTGCCATGGCCTTGGTCGCTGACGGGGCTGTAATTCCGAATCTTGATATTAATCTTAATTAGTTCATCTATTTTAAGGAAATATTAGTAGAGTTTATTTGAGTGTACGTTTTCAAGTTTTTCACACAATTCTAATTAAATTATCTCCCTCTTTTAATCTCTTGATGATGTTTATCACCCGCGGAGCTTACGGAACGAAGGTGATATGGTTTTTGTTGTGTAAGTGTCTGTGTGTGTATGCATGTATGTATGTATGTATGTGGGTTTGTTAACAGCATATCACCATGAAGGAATAAAGATAGGAAGATGAAACTTGATGTGCAAGTAGGCTAGGTACTGTAGATGTGCCTTTTGGTGTCAAGGTCAAGGTCATGACCTTGACGTATGATCTTAGCCATATCTCGGGCATCAGTCGACATATGATGCTGAAGCTTGGTATGAAGGTGGTTTGGCTTATGCTCCTTCCGAATATTGTTGACCAATTAAGGTCAAGGTCAAGGAGATCGCTGGACCCTGAAAATCGGGGGGTCGGAAAAATGGAGTTCCCAAGATAACAGCATATCACCATGAAGGAATAAGGATAGGAAGATGAAACTTGATGTACATGTAGGCTAGGTACTGTAGATGTGCCTTTTGGTGTCAAGGTGACCTGGACGTATGACCTTAAAAACTGAATTTTTTTTTTAAGCCATATCTCAGGCACCAGTCGACATAGGATGTTGAAACTTGGTATGAAGGTGGTTTGGCTTATGCTCCTGCCGAATATTGTTGACCAATCAAGGTCAAGGTCAAGGTCAAGGAGATCGCTGGACCCTGAAAATCGGGGGGTCGGAAAAATGGAGTTCCCAAGATGAAATCAGGTGGGAATGTTGGCTGGGTATTGTAAATGTGCCTTTTGGGGTCAAGGTCAAGGTCAATGTCATGACCTTGACGTGTGACCTTGAAAACTAGCAACGCGGGTGATTCTCGGACGCTTTTATGGGAAATCTACTCAGCAAGATAGGGACAGTCAGCAGCAGAAACAGCAGCAGCAGGAAAATAATCACAGTCATCCTCCGAAGTCGGGGTGTGGCTGCGTAACTCCGCGGGTGATTCTCGAATGCTACATTCGATGACTTTTCAATCTAGTATATACATCTTATTGTCTTAATTGTGGTGTTGTCGATTTATGTAATCTGAATGTTTTTAGTATTGTTTATTGAGCCTGTGGTTGCACAATTTAATTTCCACAAGGATTAATAAAGTTGTTTTGAATTGAATTGAATTGATAGTGACTGATGCTAGTCAATGACATGTTCTAGCCCACCATTATGAACTCAGTTTGCCATCAGGACGCAGGTACCGGACTCTCAAGCTGAAATCACAGGCACAAAAACCTTTCATACCACGTTCTATCATCTCTTAAATTCATGATTCAGATTCATTCTACTCTCTCTCTCTCTCTCTCTCTCTCTCTCTCTCTCTCTCTCTCTCTCTCTCTCTCTCTCTCTCTCTCTCTCTCTCTCTCTCTCTCTCTCTCTCTCTCTCTCTCTCAATGTGCGAATGACATTTTATCTATGCTAAAACGTATTGGTTGTAATTCTTCATATATTTTCTTTAAATTGTTTGATGCTCAGGTGGTTCCTTTAGTTCTTTATGGTTCTGAAATGTGGGGACACAAGGCGTAACAGCAGTTGGAACAAGTTCATCTTTATGCTTGTAAAAGGTTTATGCATGTAAGGAATAAAACTGTCAATGACATAGTGTATGGATAATTGGGTCGTTTCCCTTTATGTTTGATAGCTAAAACTAGAGTTATCAAATATTGGTTTAAATTGCTAAAGCAGTCAGATGATAGATACTCTAAGAAGGCTTACAATATGTTACTTTCTATGCATGAAAAAGGTCACACTACTTGGGTAACACATGTCAAGAATTTATTATGTTATCATGGTTTTGAAGATGTTTGGATCTTTGGTTGTGGAAATGAAATTGAATTTGTGAAAGAGTTAAAATTGAGAATGTATAGTAATTTTTGCTTTAACTGGCGAAATCATATTGATTCTAGTCCTAGATTATCCCAATATGGCAAAATTAAAACCTTGTTCCAACGAGAAACATATATTAGTGTATTATATGTAGAATCGTATAGAAATATTCTGGCTCAGTTTAGAATGGGCGTGTCCCAAATAAACGTACATAGACATCGTGTTTTACTAACGCCAGAGAATGCTGCTTGTCCTGTGTGCAAACATGTACAGGAAAATGAAGTTCATTTCTTGTTCCAATGTCCTTTATATAACCCAATTAGAGACCAACACCAACTAACTTGCAGATCTAGTGAAAATTTAGAAGAAAAAATGTTTAGAATTTGTTCATGTGATGATAAAGATAAAATAGTATTGTTAGCAACATTTTTGCTTGGCGCTTTTAGGATAAGACAGAACTTCATAGACAGTTTAAACTAAAATAATATCTTAGGATAATTGTTCCTTGTTGTAATGCGGTAGCACATTTTATTCTTTATTTAGTGTGGATGTTGTCAATTATTTGTTGCATGTTCTTAATGTTCATTGTGTTCGCTCCATGGAAGGGGCTATGGCCTAGTATCCATTACATTTCCGAGTTCCGAGTTCTCTCTCTCTCTCTCTCTCTCTCTCTCTCTCTCTCTCTCAGCACTATAATATATGCACTGTATATGCCTAGCACTGACTAGGGATGTGGAAAGAACTAAAACCAGTAAACTAGTAGTCCTTCCTGAGCACTTCTGGCTAACACGTCTGGCTTCTCTGGGATTCTGGCGCGTACTGGCTGATCTGGGCGGGCGAGCATCTCAAGTTATCCCTTGGTCAGAGTGTGTGTGCCTCAGCATACGAGATATAATAATAGGTTTGATTTTGTTATTGATGTTTTACAATATTGGGATGTTTTTTTGGCATGCTTTATATTACTTTGTTTGTGCTTATGTGCTTATTTCGTTTTCCATTTTTCTACTTTTATATAATGTATTTTGTCCAGAGGGCTGGATGTAAAAAAGCATAATGTTGCTTACTCTATTACCCTCTTTAAATAAAATTCATTCATTCTCTCTCTCTCTCTCTCTCTCTCTCTCTCTCTCTCTCTCTCTCTCTCTCTCTCTCTCTCTCTCTCTCTCTCTCTCTCTCTCTCTCTCTCTCTCTCTCTCTCTCTCTCTCTCTCTCTCTCTCTCTCTCTCTCTCTCTCATATATGCTTCCAATGTTTAATGTCGAGTATATTGTTATTTGATTTGTGAGAAACAGGAGTGGATGAATGTTCTTTCTCACGCTTTCTCTTTCGTGTCTATTTCGATGTTATCGTCTCTTTGTTTATTTCTTTGTTCTCTAGTTAGTTGCTTTGTTTTGAGGACTAGATGAAAAAAAGCATTATTTTTGCTTAATCTACTATCCTCATTAAAGAACATTATTCAATTCAATTCAGTTCTCTCTCAGTCCTTCTTCTTCCTTGTTCTGATTGGATATTGATATTAATACATGTAGCTATCTGACTGCAGTAATTGTAATGTGTGGAGATACTATTAATTATCATGTGTATTGATTGTTGATGATGAGATTTATTCCAATGTTGTTATCTGATGAATTGCTACGAGTTAATAATGGCTGTTGATCTATGTTTGTTCACTTCCTCTTCATAAGTGGCCTTGGCCTGTTTGAATCAAATTATTCGCATTTGCACTCTCTCTGTCTCTCTTTCTCTCTCTCTTCTCTGCCTGTCTGTTTGTCTGTGTCTGTCTCTGTCTTTCTGTGTGTGTGTGCGCGCGCGGGCGCGGGCGTGTGTGTGTGCGTGCGTGCGTGTGTGTGTGTGTGTGTGTGTGTGTGCGCGTGTGCGTGTGCGTACGCGTGCGTGCGTGTGTGTGTTATTCTTTAATATCTATTTGTGTTTAAGTATGGTTATGTATGCTTATTCGTTTTATGTTTGCGTGCAATAGGTTTCTCTTTTATATATATATATCAGAACAAAAAAAGAGAATGAAAACTAACAAGAAAGAATGTAGACTATTCCCAATTTTAATCGTAGCAATTCATCAGATAACAACATTGGAATATATATATATATATATATTTGTTTGTTTTCTGTGCGTGCAAAAGTGTTTTCTTGTGAACTTCTTGACTTGTACTAAGAAATGCAATCAAAGAGTCGAGTAAATGTCCAAATACACGTTGTTCATTTTCACCCTTTCCCCATGGCAACACAGTGATGCTCTAGTAATCATATTACTGGCCTATCACTGTGTTGCCATGGAGAAAGTGTGAAAACTAGCAACGTGGATTTCGTCCTTTATTAGTATTAAGGAACACTGGTATCATCATCAAGAACAACAACAACAAAACAAAACAACACGGGGTTTTTTCACGTTCAACAGACTGGCGGGCTTATATGTCCGGGGTAGTACAGTGGAACCTCCCCTATAAGACCCTCCCTTATAAGACTCCCTCCCACTTAAGACCCACTTCTCTGAGACATAGCCCTTCTTTATGGAAGAATCTTTATAACATTTCACCTCGAGTGTGGCACACACAGCTTATGTTAATTTAGTCCATGGTTGTGTTTGATAAAGGGAAGTAAATTTCAGAAATATTACCAGCAACAACCTGGGCGTTCGGGATTTGTGTTCAACGTAGCCCTTCTTTGTAAGTATTAAAAGTACCTCCTTATTACAACTCCCTCCCATTTAAGACCTTATTTTGGTCTTAATAGGGAGGTTCCACTGTATTTCGTTATACCTGATTGTCGTGTATGATGCAGTGCGACCAAAAAGCCTAAATGTCACAGAGAGTGGTTACTTCGCAGCCTACCAACCTTACAAAAGAATGAAGCCAACTTTCTCACTTGGAAGGTGGGAAGTGTTAAGTATGGAAACAGAGGCAGTGAGTGAGTTCACAATGATCCCCACCTGTAGTGTAGGTGAAAGGGTGGGAGTGAAAAACCGGCTTCAGTCAGCTGCGGAGTGCGAACTCTTTGTATATTCATTTTGTTTATATTTTTTTTTGTTGGCTGTCGCATCTTCTGGGCTGTACAGTGGCGTTGCTGCCACGCCACTCGTTCCGAATCCCAATTCGCAGCTACACCCGGGTTTGTTCAAGTCGCAGAAACCGAGACCAGCAGTCCAAGGGGAGCGAATCTATGTTAGGCCGTCAGGAGGCAACCAACCGAGGAGACACTGCACTTCTGCTGAGTCACTTCGGTGGAGTTCAGTGGAGCCTGTTCAGGACACCACCTACTAAGCCCCCTACTGACAACACTATTCTCTTAGTCGCGGAGCCAGCGTGAGTGAGGTCCTCCTCCGAGGGCGCCACCACGACCGTCCACCGACAGCTCCCCAGAACACACTGATCCCCATGACTTTGACCCGAACGCACCAAGGCATAGACTGGATTGGAAACCGAAACTGAGGTCACCATGAGAGCAGGGCATGCAAAGCCACATAATTTGAGACATTTTTTAATTTTATGATTGATGGAAAATGAGGCCGATGATAACGATGATGATGATGCTATGGAGTTCCGTATAGGTCTGAGACTGCATGGCAGGGCTGTGTTCTACGCTTCCTTTCATAGGGGAAGACGGGGTAAAAAGCGCATGGGCGGGTAAGAAGCCCACCCCAATTATCTCATGAAATGAAGCAAATTTCAATCTCATTTTGCCCATGAGACGAGTGTTAATGTCTAGCATTCGTCTCATGGGTAAATTTGACTGACATTTTCTTTATTTCATGAGATAATTGGGGTGGGCTTCTTACCCGCCCATGCGCTTTTTACCCCGTCTTCCCCTAATGATATCCCGGCGTTAACCAGGCCCGAGAACTACAGACACCTGCAGTGTTGGTCTTGCAATTAGAGCAACACTCTCAGAAACGCATCCGTTAAGCGGATGAAACTCGACTGTGTGGCTTCAGTCTTCCCATTGAGCCCATAGCCACTCACTGTGGGTTGGAGTCGGTCCAGGACCGAAAAAAACCTCGCCTCTGATGGCGTATGTTCATGCTTTTTGGTGTTACTGTGTCTAAGATGCAGGCACACGATGCCTAATGTGTTTTTGCTTTTAAATATGTTGAGTAAACACGTCTGGTATATATTTGCATCTACTTGTAGAACTTGGCGTTTGTGTTCTGCATTTTTCTGTGATGTCTTGATATCATGTATACGAGAGAGAGAGAGAGAGAGAGAGAGAGAGAGAGAGAGAGAGAGAGAGAGAGAGAGAGAGAGAGAGAGAGGGGGAGAGAGAGAGAGAGATAGAGAGAGAGAGAGAGAGAGAGAGAGAGAGAGAGAGAGAGAGAGAGAGAGAGAGAGAGAGAGAGAGAGAGAGAGAGAATACGTACGTTCGTGAGCATGTAATTAACAGTAGAGATAATAAGATGCATTATGGAGAATATACAGAAGGAAGATTAATGACAAGAATAAACGCTTTACATTCTTGCCTTTAGGTTGGCTGCATAACAATATTAGGGCAGGTCCAAGGTTTATGTCAACAGGCTTCAAAACTTATTGCATTCCTTGAGTGATGATGATCAAAAATAAAATATATTATGGTTTGAGAGAAAGAAAGAGAGAAAGGCAAAGAAAAAGGTTTGGGGCCAATCAATGTTATAAAGGGTGTCCTATACTTTGCACTACACATGATCTTGAGCCAATTTACCATATTTATTCAGAGGTTGAAACTGTACAAAGTTGAACATATGTTAACCCTTTCACCGCCAAAGTCACATTTTAGCACCACAGTGATATAACACCTAGGTCACTAAAAGGCATCAAATTGGGGTATATTATCCAAAGACCCTATCGTCTTAGTTTTGGGAAGTAAGGATAGATCTTATTTTATATATGTCACAGAAGAATCCCCAATACTGCAGATGGATTTTGTTCTCTAACCAGGTTAATTTAATGGACATTTTGGCTGAAATATGGCTGGCGGTGAAAGGGTTAAGGCGACAATTTGATGTCTAAGGCCAACACATTCGTTACTCAATATTCCGCATTAACTTAATCTATAACAGGCCTACCAACATACTAAGATTGGAGACTGTAAGCTGAAGTCCAAATTGTCTTTTTCTAAGGACAAACTTCATTGTCAATGTCACCAGCTCTATCAAAATGTGAGAGATCGCAATGGAAATAGGATATCGCCCCGTCTTTAAAATTGATCAACGTCTCTGTACACGTGAACATTTTTCACTCTTTCCCCATGACAACACCGTGAGTGTAAGTCATATTGTAGCTGGATTGATCTTGCCTGGATACTGCGAAATAAAGGTCGACGGTCCACTTTTTATTTTTTTAAAATAAAAATCCTACAGATCCACACTACGTTTTAATGTATGTTTACTTTCCTTTTCCATTACTCTATATCTCCCCTATTTTCTAACTTCTTGTCTTCTTACTACCCCCCAAAGTGCAGCAGAATCTTCAGCCTGATGAAATTGGCTGCCTGGGGCGAAGAAGAAAAAGAAGAAGAAGGTCTGAGGCAGGGGCTATCATCGTGTTGCCATGGTGAAATAGTGAAAATGTTCACGTGCGTTGAGACCATAAATTCCACCCCGAAGTTTTTTTTATATAAATCGTATCACACACACGCGCACACGCGCGCACACACACACATACGGACAATAAACACATCGAATAATGGTTATATGTGCGCGCACACACACGCACATACACAGACAACTACATACGCACAGAGAGACTTACTTATCAAACGTTAATACATTACAAAATATAAAATGTACTGTGCATAGAGAATGCACACAGAAACACAGACATGCACACACACACTAATGCCCACAGTCGCACATACACACACACGCGCGCACACAGACAAACACACATACACACAAAATACACGCACGTACGCACGCGCGCACGAAACGCACACATACATAGGCCTATAAACACACACAGAGAAAGAGAATATGAATTCACATGTTTTATTGATGGTAAAGCTTCTTTGCACCATGCCCTCTCACACCAGAGAGTAAGCATAGTCTTCTCCAGTCTCTGCTCACACACACACATTCATACTAGGGGAAGACGGGGTAAAAAGCGCATGGGCGGGTAAGAAGCCCACCCCAATTATCTCATGAAATGAAGCAAATTTCAGTCTCATTTTGCCCATGAGACGAGCGTTAATGTCTAGCATTTGTCTCATAGGCAAATTTGACTGAAATTTTCTTTATTTCATGAGATAATTGGGTGGGCTTCTTACCCGCCCATGCGCTTTTTACCCCGTCTTCCCCTATGCATCCAGCGAAGAAATATATGAACAAAAATCAGGCAAATGAAAGGTGCGCACACAAGTTTAAAAAAAATGAATAAATGAAGAGAGAGTAACAAATGACAATGACAATTATTTATTGACAATAGTTATACAACCCTTATGCCAAGGGGATACATGCGCAATATTGTAGATAAACTAAGAAACACAATATAATAGAGTTAACACACACACAAAAGTAAATACATTGTACATAATAAAGTAACAACAACAATTCATATCTAGAAAACGTCTAAGAAATGCGACCATCCATCAAACAATTGCATTTAAATGAATACTTTGAAGAGAGAGAGAGAGAGAGAGAGAGAGAGAGAGAGAGAGAGAGAGAGAGAGAGAGAGAGTCATTGACCGTCACTCTTGCATAATAATGCCTTATTATGCAGAGGCCTTCGCACAGGCGTTTACATATTGACAGATATACGAATAGTATAGATGAATGAAAGTTAGGTTTTACGTCCACTCGGCTGCAGAACAGCACATATGGGACAAACCATCAACCAACCATCATTCAATGTTCGGAGCAGATCCTGGAGGTACTGCAATACCAGGTATAGCATGTATACGCATAGATTTGCGCACAGTAATCCATTTATAAGGGGAAGAAACTTTCGTTTTGAGCATTGCAAAGCAGACGAGTTTATTTACAAATTCTACAAAACATAATCTCATCTTTCTTAAGCAAATATGAAAAATATAAAGTCTTACATGATCACATTTTGTTAATGACATTCTCTTATTTATCGTATGCATACTGCAAACTGCATTGCATACACTGTAATACTACAGGGGATAATACAAGGTCTACACATGATCGCATTAGCCCATCATATTCGATGACTTAATTAACGCGTAGGCCTACATATTACAGAAGCAGTGGTGAAATTCTCCCGAAGACGGGGTGTGGCTGCCAACGTGGCGGGGTAATTCAAAAACGGTCTTAATTACACGTAATGTTCTCATCCGTAGTTGATGCACTTGTACCATAGTGTTCAAATGCTTCCGCTGCTGGGATGATCCCTGGAGTCTTTTAGCCAGGGTAAGCCAACAATAACAACAACAGTGGTAAAATGAATATAGCCTGTTGACTATTGGAATGCTGAACAAATTAAAAAATAAAGAAAAAGCACCGATGCAATGCAAACATTCCAATTTCAAGATTCAATATTCAAATGTCTTTAATTATCCCATGCATCACTGTACAAAGGAAATCGTTTTGGTTTTGCACAAACACACAATCCAACAACAACGAAGGCATGCGCATGGATGGACAACCAATATTATTATAAGAGAAAACGAAAATACAAGGTAACAAAATCAGGTAATAAAATCATGTATCTCTCCCTCAGATTCTCTCTTACTCTCAGACACACCTACACATACACCAACGCACACACATAGGCCTACACATGTGCATAGGCCTACACACTTAGACCAACGCTGTGACCCGCGAGCGCGCACACACGCACGCATGTACGCACGCACACATGCACGTACACATACACACACACACACGCGCGAGATTAGAGCATTCGAAAAACGTGACTTTTCGAAAAGCGCGATCCAAAAAGCGCAAACTACAAACCAAACGAAAAGCGCGAACTTGTAATGACAGAAAGCGCGAACTTAGTTGGTCGAAGTGCGAAGTTTATAAGCAGCATTCGGCGACTCATACGCGAGTAAAATTCATTTGTGAATATATAAAAAAGAGAGAGAGAGAGAGAGAGAGAGAGAGAGAGAGAGAGAGAGAGAGAGAGAGAGAGAGAGAGAGAGAGTATTTGGGCAAAGGTTCTAACGCCATAGTAACTGAACTCGATCCTCAATGGTCCTCTTGTATTTGGATGAAATCACAGTAGGCCTACACTATGGAACATAATGAACCACAATCTTTCTCCTGTATCAGTGTTGCGCGAAATGTACATCAAATACAAGATGGCAAGACAGTCAACCATGATTTGCGCTTTCTGTCGTTCACATTTGCCCTATTCGTTCTTTGTGGATGCAGCCCACGAGACCGCGAGCATGCAAGCACACCGATGGACACATACCAACTTTACTGAGCAAATTACGATAAAGACTTCCTCTAGGGGAGTGAGCCTACTGAGTGTTGATGGCTCTGACAGCAGAAGGGTAAAAGCTGTTCTTCAGGCGGTTAGATTTGCACTTAAAAGAACAGAACCTTTTACCAGAAGGGAGAGATTGAAAAAGATGGTTGGCTCAGTGATAACTCATCAGACTACTAGGAATCTACATGACAGCATGCACAGATGATTTGGTGCATCACAGCACATAATTGAGAGAACTGAGGATCATCAAAAGAACTCCCACCACCATAACTGGGCAGAGAGTCACGAGAAGATCCAAAGCACATCGTATTGTCCCCTTACGTTGTGCGGGCTCCAGCCATTTCAGCAGCTGGTGAAGGTGGTCCCCCATTGACAGATTGGACGATGTCCAGTCATGGACCGGAAACTTCTGGAGCCAGAGTGGAATATCACACGGATTCAGCCTGATCAGAAGAATTTCGTCTGTTTTGGGTGAACGGTCAGACAGCGTTTCAAAGATCATGGCAGCTTCAAAGTCGTTTCTGAATCTGTCTCTGAAATAATCCTGAGAGATGAAGATAAGAAAGCGTTTGCTATTTTCTAAAGCCTTTGAAATCGTTTGAATCTCTGGCATTCCAGGATGACCATCCCTGTTTCTGACATGTACCTTCAGACCTTGGCGTTCAAGAAATTCGACAGTGTCATTAACAATACGTGCATCATAGTCTGCCTCTGAATAAGACGGGTAAATGTCATAGGAGTTGCTCGATTGCTCTTTCACCGGATCAGGTCTCATTGAAAAAGTCATCAAAGCTGTGCAGCGGATCCCCATTGAACCGTGCAAAGTGAGGCATTTGATGAAACGGCCAAGTAATTTGAAAAACATGGGAAGTTTGCATAGAGCATATACAATAACTAAACATAGCAAAGCAATGTACAGAAGCTCTTTCCAGTGAAAAAAATCAGAAGCAAGTATCGCTAGTTCGTTAAATAAAACACCAGCACATGATTCTGTGTTGCCATTCCCGAACTTCAGATTTGCGCAGCAAGGTGGTGCAGTTGTTGACGAGGAAGCGGAAGAATTGACAAAGAGATCCAACATTTTCTGCTCCCTTGGAATCACAAGCAGTGTATGAGGATGCTGGATTTCTATCAGCTCTTGTCGATGGTTCGTGCGGTTGTAATACTGTCTTACGTAATGAACAGTATGGTGACCATAAGATTTGCTGCACAGACAGTGAAATAAATGGAACTTCTCAGCTGGCTCCTTCCAAATCAAAAAGAGATGCAAAGGCGGAATACCAAAATGCCAACCAATGTCATCTCCAAAGAACCAGTACAACAACAGGAACTTGGAGCAGCCGTGAAATAAGCCCAATCCTGGACACAAGTCATGGTAAGAGTACCCGTTGATGCTGTAGTCCACTTCTACGTCTTTTCTCCAGCCAAGGTGCCAGTAACTGGTAGTGAAAGACAGAATAGCCCCAGGTGCTACTCTGAGGGGTTCCTGGTGTCTTGACAGACTGATTAACCTGAATTCATGCACACAGGTGTACACATCTGTCCATTGAATGCTGGCTGCTTCCGCATGGCGATATTTTGATGTGTGTGAGTTTGCACGTTTTGTCTCATATACGCTCTTTCGGCTGTCCACCGGAGTGGGTTTGTTCATCATTTTAATGTAATCCTTTAGCTTATTTTTTGCAAACTTTGCGACATGACAAGTGTAACTACCGAATTCAGAATCTTTTAATAGCTGAATCGTGAGTGTCGATTTGATTTCATACATGCTGATACCGTATTTCCTTAGCTTTGAATCCAGTAGCGAATTGTCCTCATGTACCTCTGTAAAAGTAACCTTGATGCTATGTCTGTCTGAAAATGTTAAAGGAACACCATTATGATGCCATACAAGTTGATGGTTGAATGGGGATGCCGATGAAAGCCACGGCAACCGATGGACACATTTCATTCGAGCATCTTCCATAGAATAGCGAAAGAGTTTATGAAAGGTCTTGGAGTTGCGCTCACCTTTCGTTACTGGGGGCTTATCGATTATTTCAAAATACTCACGATCTTCCGTGATGCGATGTATGTTATCTTCAAACCTCCTCACCAATTCATCCTTTGACACACTACGCACCACATGTTCTGTGGCTTCTGCCATGTTAACCAAAAGGTAGCCTGCCGCAGAGACAGTTATGAGAAACAGGAGACAGCGACGCCAGCCAAACCTGTCAATGTAATGAGATGTTCTGAGAGCAACTCGGGTCACATGATCACCATGCATATTTGCCAGAAAGACAAATGTAAATAATGCTGTGCAGAGGTTGTAATATCCAGTATTGATGTCATCTTTAGACCAATGTTGCTCTGTCTTTAACAGGTGAACGTAATATGCAAAAGCTGCGACATAAAAAACACTCAAGACATACATATTTGATGCCAGTTTGAACAACAGTTTTCTAAAAAGACAGACGAAAAGAAAACAAAATTGAGAGAATGTCAACTTTGTGTGAAGCGATTGTTGACAATATACACTCCAGTTCTGCTTTAAAGTGATGGAAACAGATTTTTTAAATGGGACAAGCTACATAATAATCTTTCTAGTTACGTGTAAGCAGAGTAAAACACAATAGAAGGAATCGCATGGAAATACTAATTGCTGTGCAACTACACACCACTTTGGACAAACATTTAACATACTTTTAACACATGGCATAAAGATGAAAAATTGATGTTAGTGAAACAATTCAATAAGACCTTAGGTGAACTCCTGGACAACAGCCTAAGGAATGCTGGTTTTCTAATCAACCTATCAGAAATTGTTCGCCTTTTTTTAGTATCCACTTTTGAGCAATTCTTCATATGAATTAAATATTCTCAATTAACAATAGTTGTGAACGTGTGTCTTCTTACGAATATATAAGTTAGCAACAGCTCTAACCGCAACCAATAAGAGCAATTGACGTCCAGCAGCAATTACCACCAAGCAATTTTAACCAGCACAATAAAACGCACAAACACAGCCTACACAGTAAGGTTACAATCCACCACATTGTTAGCGTCTCATTTTGTTAAAATCAAGTTCAGTAGCTATAAAAGAAGTGACCTTTTTTCTGTTGCCTAAACTGTCTTTGAAAGGAATCAAGTGCTTTGGATGGTGTTGTTTGGCAATGGCTTAGAATCACGTGAAAGGGAGATACGTACAAGCACCTTCTGTATGTTCAATGTCAAATATGACTCGCCACTTGATTAGAAACCGTCGAAGTCAGGTCAAAAGCTCTAGTCATTGATTAGGTTTGAAACAGTTCTGTGATACAAATGTTTATTGTTTTCACAGGGCTCTCACAGATTAGTTTTGCACGAAATGAGTTTTGTTCCACGAAAAATATATTGTACCACAAGGAACGATTAAACTCTGCTCTCCAGTACATGGCTTATTCTGCCACATGACTGTATCGTATGAAATACCTATAGGCTTAATATGTTGTTAACTCAATATAATAACAAAATGTATCAGTAACAAGCAAATGCAACCAAACAACATTCGGAAAATAGATTGACAAAATCAACATGAAAAGTACGTAGATTTACACATTATTCTATTTATAATTGTTATTGTCCGAACATGGTAATATGGTGGTGTTTTTTCGAAATTGAGTCCGTTTTAAGCGGTCACACACGTAATGTTCTGATCCCTAGCTGGTACATGTGTACCTTGGTGTTCAATTGCTTCGACTGTTGGGATGATCCCTGAAGTCTTTAAGCCAGGGTATGACGACGACAACAACAACAACAACATGCACGATGAAGAAGCGACACAGGTCTGTATCCAATCGGTGTATGGCCAGGATAGGTTGGAATACAACAGATCGTCCTGGATTCTGAAACATTTTGGGGGCACACTCAGTAGCCTACCATTATAATCACGACCACTACTGCTACCACAGCAAACGACTACATCTACAACTGTCACCACTCAGTGGCGTAGGAACATGTTGACGCCAAAAACCGGGGGTGCACAGACGAGATGAATGGACAGGTTAAGTTACGCGTCTTAGTAAATGCTACAAATATACTTTATTATTAGTTCTCGAGTGGGAACTATTGTGATCGGGTCCGCGTGTCTGTTTGTCTGTAAGACAGATATATCTCAACAACTACTGGGCAGATTTTAACGAAATTTGGCAGAAAGGTAGGAATCTTACTTTGGAAGGTTACTTTCGATATTCAAAAAACTTGCTGATTGTTGTTGGCTTTTTATTGATGTTTTGTGTTATGGGGGCTATATCTAAATGTCACATTGTGTACTTTCACATAAATGTCATACCAAAAACAGAAACAAACTTTGACTGGAATATTCTGTAAAACATATTTTAAAAAAAGGATAATGGACACGAAGAAATTGGCTAGTATGTGTACTCGCTTTATATTATGGGAGATAGATCTAAATGCCAGATTGTTCACTTTCAAAAACACTCCAAAGGTCAAGGTCAAAGGGTACAATTTCTATACTGGAGACACCAGCTTGATGTGGTATACCACCATACAAAATGTTAAGCAATTCTGCGCATCAGTTCATGTGATATTGCGAGACAAATATCCAAGGTCAAAGGTGAAGGTCATCAAGGCCACAGAGGTCAACAATACTTAGCATTCCATTATGATCTTAAGCTAGTCTACGTACTTGCCAAATTTGGAAACTGTATCTGCCATAATGTAAAAGATATGGCCCACACAAATAATTGACGACGTTCAAGGTCAAAGGTCAAGGTTAAGGTTAATAGGGTAAAAGCGACCCTGCATTCCTAATCACCTTGAGCTAATACACTAACATGCTAAATTAGGGGACCATAACAGCAAAAATGTAAAGATATGGCCAAGGCAAAAATGGCATGTTAAAGGTCAAAGGTCAAGGTCATTAGTTAATTTTATTATGCAAATAATATTTCTTGAAAGCTTGCATAAACATCTATGTGTTGCAAAGTTTGAATAGTGTACGCGTTTTAGTTCCCGAGAAAAGGCCAACATTAAAGTTTTGGACCATGGACGCAACACACACACACACACACGCGCGCGCGCGCGCGCACTCACACACGTGCGCGCACACCACACACACACACACGCGCGCGCACACCACACACACACACACACACACACACACACACAACCGAACACTGATGAGAACATAGACTCGCTTCGTTAACACAAGTGAACCAAAAATATATGAAGGAAGGAAAACATGATGTGCATTGAAAAAGGACAACAGAAGAACACAAAAATATATAACCATGTGCAGGGGTGGATCAGTTAGTCAATAAAAGAAGGGGTAAGGTTTTGCCAAGTGCCAGTTGAGGTGGGGGATCGGGGGGTGGGGGGCTTGCCCTCCCCCTGATGCTGACGATAATGTTAATGTAAAAGATACAACCAAGGCTTCTCATGGGAGAATAAGCTAAAGCTATAGCATCATGGGACAACATTTCTCCCTCTTTTTCTTTTCTTTCTTTCCTTTTTTAATTTTTTTTCTTCTGAGGGGGTGGATCCCCTGTAACCTCCCCCCCCCCCCTTCAATTCCATCTTTGATATAGTACCCAAGTCCAAAGACATGTAACAAAATAACAACAATGAGGCAAATAGACTACAACAAAGAAAGGGAAAAGGAACATATTTGAACCCTCTAAACGTCATGTCAATTTATACTAAGTCTTAGTTTGGTGAGGATTGGGTTTAAGAATAGCCAAAAGCCATAAAAGAACAACAACAACAACATACAGTATTTATACGGCGCTGAATCTTGATAGAAATCAAATCAAAGCGCACACACACGTTAGCATCCATAACGCATTCAAACAAAAATGCAATACAAAGCGAAACATACACGTATGACATAAATGGTATACAGCAGAAAAAGACCTAAAGGCAAGAGAGAGAAGAGAAAGAGAGTGGAGCCTCAATGACGGGGGAACAGGTGGGTTTTGAGGTTAGATTTGAAAGCAGAGAGGGTCGGTCGCTGACGGAGGGAAAGAGGAAGTTTGTTCCAAGATGTCGGTCCTGAAACAGCAAAAGAGCGCCGACCAACAGTTGAAAGCTTATACCTAGGGATCTGGAGAGAAAGAGGGTCAGAAACTGAACGTAAAGTGCGAGCTGGTACACGTACATGGTGTATAATGGAAATATTATCGCAGAGGTAAGATGGAGCAGCTTTATGGATAGATTTATAGCAAAGGGTGCTTAATTTATACTCAATTCTGTCTGCGACAGGAAGCCAGTGCAAAGAACGGAGAAGAGGGCTAACATTGTCGAACTTTTTCTTCCTAAGGACAAGAAGAGCAGCTGTGTTTTGAATACGCTGGAGACAAGATAGAGAAGAGACTGATAGGCCAGAAAGGAGAGCATTACAAAGAACAAACGAAGGCCTACTTACTTTACTCGTATCTAAAAGCAAGAAGTGTACTTATAGAGTAGGGGAAGACGGGGTAAAAAGCGCATGGGCGGGTAAGAAGCCCACCCCAATTATCTCATGAAATAAAGAAAATGTCAGTCTCATTTTGCCCATGAGACGAGCGTTAATGTCTAGCATTCGTCTCATGGGCAAATTTGACTGAAATTTTCTTTATTTCATGAGATAATTGGGGTGGGCTTCTTA
>CM065683.1:63893068-63898068 GCA_017654935.2 Phymorhynchus buccinoides | reverse complement strand
GTATTTACGAAATGTCCCATACCGTGTCTATGACGCGAGAGGACGTAAAACACCATTTTTCAATTCATACTAACTTGTGTGGCGGTAGCCAATAGCCGATGAGGTTTAACCGAGGCGTGGCCACCGCTACACCTATCTGTATTTAAATTATTTTAAAAAATCGGGACATTACTGGTTTCGTACTACTGCCCTCCGGGGCATTGCCTCCAGTATTGTTCCCACCATATTTGTATTTATTAATGTCCCATATGTGTCTGATTCAGACCAAGAGCTACGGTAAAACACCATTTTTCGCTCGGATAGTAAGGATATCCAAATGTGATTGTGGCGGGTACCCATAGCCGATGAGGTTTATCCGAGGCGTGGTTACTGCTACGCCCCTATCTGTATTTGTTAAAAAACTCAAATCGGGACTTACTGGTGTTTGCACTGCCCCCGGGCATTGCCTCCAGTATTGTTCCCACCATGCATCTTTCTATGCTACAAATGTCCCATATGCTGTCTGTTCCATACCGAGAGGACGCAAAACACACATTTTCAGGAGTTAAGTAGTAAGGATTGACCCTATTCTAAATGTGTCCCACATATAAATCCCACAATATTGCAGACGAAAATATTTTCTGTAGCCAAGTAAATTTAATGGACATTTTTTTAACTCAAAGATGGGTGGCTGTGAAAGGGCTAAAAAGGAAGAAAACCCACAACTAAACATAATTATGCTTAGAAATTAATCATCGGTTTCGACCATTGGCGCGATGTGTGTGTGTGTGTGTGTGTGTGTGTGTGTGTGTGTGTGTGTGGTGTGTGTGCGTGCGTGCGTGCGTGCGTGTTGCGAGGGCGCGCGCGTGCGTGTGCGTGTGCGTGTGCGTGTGTGTGATGTTTATGTGCATGTGTGTGTGTGTGTGTGTGTGTGTGTGTGTGTGTGTGTGTGTGTGTGTGTGTGTGTGCGTGCGTGCGTGTGCGTGCGTGTGTGTGTGTGTGTGGATAACTTAATTCAGTTCAGCTTGATTCCATAGAGGGATCTGATTACCTTCAGCGTGCATAAACAGAACTGAAATGCAGAGACTTGAGTTCCGAAGCATGATGTTCTGGGGGCAAAAGTATAAGGATAATTTCTGTCTTCTCTGTATTTCATTGTTGCTGGATGCCATGTTGTCCACTAAGCCTATATTCAATGTCATGCGCCAGTTCATTTATAAAAAAGGAAAAGAGTGTAGGAGACATAATACAACCCTGCCTCACTCCTGCATTCATATTAAACTTTTTTTGTCAAACTATATAGGAACACTTAACATTAATGCACCTAACATTAATGAATTCAAATTTGAAATCAAAATGTAAAAGTTTTGATGAATAATGAACAAAGCAATTTTTATTTAACACTAGTCGTCGCAGGATCAATCCGACCAGATTCAAGGGGTTCCAAACCACTAACATCTTGGAAAGACAGGCCGTAGGCCTAAACCATTCCCGTGGGTTTTGTGTCCCATTAAAAAAAAAGCCATCCTTAAGGGAGAACGGAGCAGTATCGTAGCTCCTTCTTCGTCAAGACGGTGTATGCCCGAAATGGTCGCGGTCAAAAATGGTCGCGTTCGAATGGTCGCGGTCCCGCGGGTAAGGGATAGGGTTAGCACAAGGTTAGGGTTGGGTTAGAGTCAGTTTCCATGAAACAACGTAAGTGATTGAAAAAATGGCCACGGAGTGGATGAGGCTTCTGTCACCGCAGGCTCCGTCAGCGCATTTACATCAGCGCTGACCAGCCATCTGAGCCTGCGTCTACTGACCACTGGACCATTAGGTGTTTTTTGTTTTGGTGTTTTTTTGCTTGCTTCTGGAAGTGGGGCCTGGGCCTTTCCGGCTGAACTGGGGGGGGGGGTGGGGTTAATGGTCTTATCCCAGGGTAAGCAGTAGGTCTTTCTCCTTTCTATCTTTAAAAAAAATTCTAATAAGGAATGCGCCCTCCTAGTTCCGTCGCGTCTATCGTCAGAAGTGGCGTATGCGACGCATACATCCAGATCCAGATATCCAGAAGTCAAACTCACTGAGAAGGGGTGTAAATGAGCCAAGAGGCCTGTAAATAGCTATATTATATGCTTTTTCCATGATGATTCTTGTTAATTAGTTATGCAGCTGTTTTTTGTAATTTATAAATGCGTTGCGTAGCCTACTTCGATAAGCTTTAGCTTGTTGTAGGCTATACTCTTGCGCTGAGATATATTTGCATCTGCATGAAATTGTGATAATAAAAATTTGTTTAAACCAAATAGCTATAATAGCAATACCCCCTATATAAAATATACCTACCTGAGTCTAATGGATAAAAAATAAACCTGCTTTCATAAATAAGATGAACATTCCATTACGTAGGCTACACATACATGAGGATATTCCGTGCGGAAACCCGTGCGCAATCCGTAAATAAGTAAAAGAAAGAATGGAAAAGATTCGCGCACGTGCCCAAATTTCCCATTTTACCCTTCTTTCTTTTTCTTAATTACGGATTGCGCATGGGATTTCCGCATGAACTGTGTATGAGGCCTTATATCACCTAGGCCCTATTGCATTTCAGTGTAGGCCCTTTCTGATATTGGGATAGCTCTGTTTTTGTTTGTGGCTCAAAAAGCCACAAACCTATAACTCACTTTGTCGGTCGGTCGGTCTGTCGGTCGGTCTGTCGGTCTGTCGTTCCAAAATTGTCGCACATTTTGACAAAATTGTCGCACTTCAAATCGAGGCTACACTTCTGGCCGCTCTTTAAAATGATGTAGGGGAAGACGGGGTAAAAAGCGCATGGGCGGGTAAGAAGCCCACCCCAATTATCTCATGAAATGAAGCACATTTCAGTCTCATTTTGCCCATGAGACGAGCGTTAATGTCTAGCATTCGTCTCATGGGCAAATTTGACTGAAATTTTCTTTATTTCATGAGATAATTGGGGTGGGCTTCGACGTCGAAAATGGTGTTTTACGTCCTCTTGGTCTGAATCAGACACATATGGGACATTTGTAAATACAAATATGGTGGGAACAATACTGGAGGCAATGCCCAGAGGCAGTGCGAAACCAGTAAAGTCCCGATTTTTTTTATTAATGCAGATAGGTGTAGCGGTAACCACGCCTCGGTTACACCTCATCGGCTATGGCACCGCTACTTGCTGGGGTGGGCTTCTTACCCGCCCATGCGCTTTTTACCCCGTCTTCCCCTATTTTAAAAGCGTACAAAATAATAAACATACGTAATACAGACACTACAACAGACACGACGAGTATGCGGTGCTTCTTTAGATGAGTATAAGTAGGATACATAGTTTTAAATGTTTTCCAAAAGATATAAAAAGTTACGAAATGGTGCAGAGATAACATTCTGGGACGGTATTCATGTCGAGATAGCATGAGACTTAGCATGATGCTAACTTAGAAGCTCTTCCAATGTCCTATAGGATTTAATAGGACTTTTGGAAGAGCTTCTAAGTTAGCATCATGCTAAGTCTCATGCTATCTCGACATGAATACCGTCCCTGGTTTACAGATTAAAATTATTGAAAATCCAGGGGAGGTAACTCATGATTGGAGTGGTAAAAATAGACCGCGTGCCACAAACTATTGCGATTTCGCGCTTGTTAATTTTAAGGCCCGTTTCATATAAGAAACGGTAACAGTTCGGTGTCGTTCCTACTGCGCGAATTCAGTCCTACAGCGCGAATTCCAAACTGCGCGCATTCATACTGCGCGGTTACTTTAACGCGTGTGTGTGTGCGTGCGTGCGTGCGTGCGTGCGTGCGCGTGCGCGCGTGCGTATGGAACGAGCAGCATTGGTCCTGGGTTTAGGTGTAGTGGTCTTGTGGGGGCCCAGGGGGCAAAGACAACGGAACATTTTGCAATTTAGTGATTATTAAGCAAAGATTGAGCCTTTTTTTTTTTTAACCCTTGTATAAGATACAGGCTTGGGGTAAAGAAGGGGGGGGGGGGGGGGGTGTCCGGAAACCATCAGATCCGCCCCTGAGTGCATTAGCAAAACAGATTAAAGAAGAAAAATCTGTTTAACGTCATCCGGTCTGAAACAGACACATACGGGACATTAGCAGATACAAAGTTGGTGGGAACGATCCTGGAGGTAATGCCCGGAGGCAGTGCAACACCAGGAAAGTTCCGAATTTTTAGCAATACAGATGTGTATGAGTAAGACCCATAAACAGTAAACAGACTAAAGGTAACCCATGAATACCTAAATAGGTGCCAGCTGGGACGGTATTCATGTCGAGATAGCATGAGACTTAGCATGATGCTAACTTAGAAGCTCTTCCAAAAGTCCTATTAAATCCTATAGGACATTGGAAGAGCTTCTAAGTTAGCATCATGCTAAGTCTCATGCTATCTCGACATGAATACCGTCCCTGGGACGTCCCTACAATAATTATTATGTTATTCTCGGGAAACTTTTTTTATATGCTTAAATCCCAGTAGTCTACTCTCCCGTTCGTACAAGTGGTGTACAATAACCTACGATTCTGCTTTTGATTCTTAGATTGTATTATGTAAGAGGAATTCAACATTGCACAGTCAACAGAGAAAATGTTGTAAGCTTACTTTCGGTTTACTCTCTCTCTCTCTCTCTCTCTCTCTCTCTCTCTCTCTCTCTCTCTCTCTCTCTCTCTCTCTCTCTCTCTCTCTCTCTCTCTCTCTCTCTCTCTCTCTCTCTCAGCATAAGTTACGTGTAAAATGCCTTTGGATGTAGACTATTTGTGCGGTGTGATTGTGCTGTGCTGTGTGTCACGAGTGTGTGTGTGTGTGTGTGTGTGTGTGGTGTGTGTGTGTGTGTGTGTGTGTGTGTGTGTGTGTGTGTGTGTGTGTGTGTGTGTGTGTGTGTGTGTGTGAGAGAGAGAGAGAGAGAGAGAGAGAGAGAGAGAGAGAGAGAGAGAGAGAGAGAGAGAGAGAGAGAGAGAGAGAGAGAGAGAGATTTCAGGATAAAAAGGAAAAGCCTGTAGCTTTATTGTACCTTGC
>CM065683.1:63868068-63888068 GCA_017654935.2 Phymorhynchus buccinoides | reverse complement strand
AGGGTTAGGGTTAGTAAACACTAAATGGTTCAAGTACGGAAAAAGTGAAATGTGTGAATGTCGCAAATACACACCGTCATAGTAGCGAGCGACAGATTTGCACGAGCGACAGATGTGCACGCGACACAGCAGGCCCCTGAAAAGAAGTAAAAAATACCGGGGTCGGCCCTATGGCCTATGACTATGTCAGTATGTGTCCCAGGCCCGTTGTGTCCCAGGCCCATTACGTCCAAGACCCGTTGTGCCCATTAGGTCCCAGGCCTGTTGTGTTCCAGATACTATGTTTTTGGTGAGGGTGGGGGTGGGGGTGGGGTGGACCCTGTGTGTGTGTGCGTACATGCGGAAGTGTGTGTGTGTATGTCTCTGTCCGTCATCTTTCTGTCTTTCTTTGTCTCTGTTTCTGTATCTCTCTCTCTCTCTCTGTGTCTGTCTCTCTCTCTCTGTCTCTCTCTCTCTCTCTCTCTCTCTCTCTCTCTCTCTCTCTCTCTCTCTCTCTCTCGCACACACACGCACACATGCACACACACACACACACACACACACACACACACACACACACACACACACATGTATAGTTAATCTCCTATATATACACACATACACAGATAGAGAGAGAGACAGACACATAGAGGCAGAGAGAGAGACAGAGAAAGAGACACAGAGCAGGGACCCCCATTTGGGGGTCTATAAAGTACTAGAATCCTAAAGGACCCTCTAAAAGAATATGCAGGGGGTCCTAGGGATGTACTATTAAAATGGGCAAGATAAACCATAGTCTGCATTCCAAGTTGTGACCTATCAAGGAACACATCCATTGTTTTTACTACTAGGCCTAAATCTTTGAAATAATTTTCCCAATTTTTCAGTCTCTTCTCTCTTCCTGACTGTCATAGACCTATTCTTTGCTTAACCCCCCTACCTCTCTCTCTCTCTCTCTCTCTCTCTCTCTCTCTCTCTCTCTCTTTCTCTCTCTCTCTCTCTGTGCATGAGTGTCAAGTCAAGTCAAGTCAAAATGATCTTTATTGATGATAAAGGAATAACTCAATAAGCTAAACCAAGCTTTTTTTCATCCTGTCATCATAAATAAATGAGAAACACAACTGAAGCAAACAAGATGAAAAACAGAAACTGTAAACAGAAAATCAATTTGGAATGAAAAATATGCATAATATGTTCTGCAAGCACAATATGATAATAATGTACAAAATACTGACAAAAGTAATCAGAGTGTGTGTGTGTGTGTGTGTGTGTGTGTGTGTGTGTGTGTGTGTGTGTGTGTGTGTGTGTGTGCATGCATTCATTGACATTCTAAAAACTTCTGTCTAGCTACTCATTAGGTGCACTTGAAATATTCTTTTTAGCATTTGCAAATATAATTGGGACACTCTATCCCTTCTCTAGGACCCTCTATTAGTCTAAAACATCAGTGAAGGGGTCCCTTGGACCCTTTGCAATGAAGGACCCCTTGTTTTGTGAGAAGATTGGGAGCCCTGCAGAGAGATAGTCATATACACTCACACACACACACATGCGCCCATTCATAGTTAACCCCCAAGAGCCAACACGCGCACACGTGCACACACGCAGACCACCACCATCAACACTATAACCACAACACACAATGAGACACAATGGGCCTGGAACATAGCGGGCTTATCCTAAAGTACCCTTCCAGTCCCCCCCTCCCCACACCCCCGTCCCTTCTCCTTCTCACACGCACACACACAGAGTCACACACACACACACACACACACATACACACACAAGCATGCACGCACACACATACACACAAGCATGCTCGCACACACACACACACATAAAAAAAACACCTCACCCAACAACACACAAACATACACATAAACAACCTCCCTCTCTATCTCTACAAGTCTGTCTGTCATATTTTCAAGTTGTGGAATTTAATTATATCGAATGCTTCTACTGTCTCCACATTTAACCTCGAAGAACAGTAAGAGAAAATAATCAATTGAACTAACTAAGGAAGAAGCCTTGGTTGCACCTTTTTCTGTAATAAAAATGATCATTTTTTACTAACTCAGAGCTTCAGATTGTCAGCGGGCCCAGGTCATTGACCCGTATGGATGGTGATTTGACCCCTCATTTTGTGCATCAAGGGGTCTGGCCCATGAAGTCTGCATAAAGATTAAGTTTAATACTAGTACAATTGGCCCATTATTTTGGAAAATGACCCATCATTTTCTGTAATCAGGGGTGATATGACTGATAAAGTTTGAAAACGGTCTCAAGCTCTGCTAACTCTTACGGGGTTTACTTAAAGGTGGATTGTTGCCAAACTTGATTTCTTTCCCCTCTCAGAAACATTTACATTTCTTGTAAACAGTGTTTATGAAATTGAATGATTTACCCAGAGAGCGGTGCCAGCATGCAGTGGCTGTCGTTCGATTCATCGCCTGCCCATTGATGAGGAATGGAAGAAAGGGGCGGCCAAAGAGCTCAAAGGAAAAGACGTGGATGAAACGCTGATGTGGAAAACTGCGGAGGTACTGAAAAATAAAAGTTGCTAACAAAAATGTGTGTGTATAATTTCCAAGTTATTGAAATAAGAATTAAACAAGTAGTTTTATACAGTGGAACCTCTCATATAAGACCTTCAAAAATCATCCAAAATGAGGTCTTATAAGGGAGGGGTCTTATAAGAGAGGTAATTTTAATACTTACAAAGAAGGGCAATGTCTCAGAGAAGTAGGTCTTATGTGGGAGGGAGTCTTATAATGAGAGGTCTTATAAGGGAGGTTCCACTGTACTTCAATCCATTCTATAAATTGTTTGTTTTCAGTGTGTGGGTGCAGTGGACTCAAAAATGCCTGATGAAGTTTTTGTAATAAAACAAAAGCGCTCGCGCAATAAATAATATTCCAGCGTTTGGCTCCGGTTGATTATCTTGAAAATAATTGGAACAAAAATTAAACAATTATAGTTTGTCAGAATGTAAAAAAAGTGAGAGATTTTTTCTTCTTCTAAATCTATGTAAGTTATTGAAATAATAATTGAATAAACAGTTGTTGTCAATATCAGCACACTATAAATGATAATATTTTTTTCTCAGAGATATTTAGTGATTGTTTAAAACATTTTTTATAACATATTGACATTTCTTTTAGTATCTTTTCCTACTGTACACTTGTGCTTGTACTTTGTGTGTGTGGTGTTTGTGTGCATGCGCATGTGTGTGTGTGAAGGAATGAAGGATAAAGAGGGAATTGGGTGTTTATCATGTACACAAAATAACACAAAATGTGTGTTTCACTATTTTGCTGTTAACCCAACATAATGTCTATGTCATGCTACAGTCATTTATCTGTTACCATTTCGTTCAGGGCATCAAAATCAAGCCCTTGTACACAAACGACGATGTGAAAGACACACAGAAAGAAATCCCTGGCCATTTCCCCTTCACCAGGGGGCCTTACTTCACCATGTACACACATCGGCCTTGGACCATTCGACAGGTGACCGAAGCTATGTGTGTTGTTCTTCTTGTTGCTGGCTTACCCTGGCTAAAAGACCCCAGGGATCATCCCAACAGCGGAAGCGCTTTTACACTGGTTCAATTGCATCAGCTACGAATGAGCACAATACGTGTGCGACCGTTTTTTATTACCCCGCCACATGGTCAGCCACACTCCAACTTCGGGGGATTTTGGAGACTGATGATGCTATTCTAGGAGCTTGTCATGGCTAAAGACAATCCCCGCATAACTATGCATAGCATAGCAACATTTTGATGTAGCCTTGGTGTTCTAGCTTATGTCAATTGGTCTGACACAGCCTTAAACCAAGGCATGAAACTATGAGTGAAAGACAGTATTGTTACCCTACTCCTTCATGGGGAATCTGTCAGTACAAATAGCTCCCCCACCTTCTTGAAGTTCTGTGCTAGCAACTTTCTCTAATCTATCGCTCTCTTTGGCCTTACCCTTTCCTTTTCTTACTATCATCTACAATTTTCTGACTTACTGGCCCATTTTCCTGCCTGTTTAAAAAAAAAAATCTTCCATATAATTTTCTCCTTTGAACTCCTCCGAAATTGGGAATGTGTTGGCTGAATGCAGCGGGGAGACCAGTAAACAGTGAAAACCGGACACATACGTACCTTACCCATTATGGTCTGGGAACGCAGAAGAAGAAGAGTTTTCTTCCATTTCCTTTTTTAATTGTTTGAAGCGTTTCATTGTAAATGAAAAAGTAGCTGTGATGTGTAGGAAAGGAAGGTGGCAAGAAAATGCAGATGGGGGGCACAGTTACGCATTCATTTGTCTGCCTATCCAGTGGGTCAGTGACTGGGGTTTGAATCCCAGCCTAGCCTGTTCATGTCGAGTGTCCGATGAACGGGCCCTGACTGGCTGGGTCACGTAACTTAGGTTTTTTTTGTTTGTGTTTTTTCCCCCTCCCATGGGTCTTCACTTGTGTTCTTCTATATAGGGCCTACGGTAGGGCATTAATTCTGTGTGCACCTCCACAGAACCTCTGAAAAAGTGAAATATAGTGACATCATAATCAGCAAGTGATTGTTATTACTTTATGGAAAGGAGAAAACGAGGAGGTAGGATTGTTAAGTTTGCCCAAGTCCAATACAGCCATTATTATGTTGCTGTTCAAGACTCTTCTGACTCAGGAAATCAACGTTGACGTTTTTCTTGTACCTAAGCAAAACTGATTTGTGTCTTCCATTCAACTTTCAAGTAGTAGTAGGAGAGAAACCAGTGTAAAGCATTCAGAAGACTCCAAAAGGAAAATATAACTGTGTTTTTGTTTTTCATACTAATAACTATGAATGTAATTTTCTTATGCAGCTTTTTGATTGTCATCGTTTTCTGTTTTTTTTTTGGTTTGTTTTTGTTTTGTTAGTATGCAGGCTTCAGCACAGTTGAGGAGAGCAACAAGTTCTACCGAGACAACATTGCAGCAGGCCAACAGGGGCTGAGCGTGGCCTTCGATCTGCCCACACACAGAGGGTAAAGGGACAGATGCACTGCATACGATTCCATCCCAGTGCGATCCAATTGTGATGATGTTTGTGAAACGTGATTCGCATGAAATACTTCCGTCTAAAAAATAACTCTACACTTTTCGCTCACTATACTCAAGTGGACTCCGATGTATACACGAATCGGATAAAATGTCTGATACAAAAATACAGATATTTCATTAGATTCGTGTGCGGAGGACTACAAATATAGTGAACATAACTAGTAGGATTTCATCAGATTCATTTAGACAGTAGAGTTTCACGAGAATCATGCCTCACAAATGTCACACTCGGATCGCATTGGGATGGACTTGTATGCAGTGTGTCAACCCCTGAAGGTTTTGATCCCTGTTCCTCTCCTTATCTCCGTTGATGCATCATTGCTGTCGCTTTTGCTAGTTGGTTAGCATTTCGATTGATTTATTTGGTTGCATGTTTGTGTGTGTATGTCTCTGTATATTTGTGCATGTGTATGCCTGTGTTTTCAATAATTCGTAAGTTAGAAATTGACATAATAATGATAATCATGGATGGCATTTTTATAGCGCCTTTCTATAATTAATTAACCCCTTGACTGCCACCAACGCATTATGTACGTACCTGATGACATCACTGATGATGTCATCAGACAAAGAGGAATAACCCTGATATGCTGGCTTTTGCTCTTGCACAATCAAGAGATCTATATCCCCAGACCATTTGTCCAGATTGTCTCTATCAGTAGTCTTTTTTTTCATGGCACGGTTTGCCCAATGATTTTTTCTTTAATTTTCTCTGGCAGTCAAGGGGTTAAGGTGCTTCCATTCAATGATACATTCGCAGTCACACGAAAACATTCTCACCCATTCATTCATTCATATCCCTTTTTTGTGTCTTAAATTGATTTAGAAGTCTCACGGTGCCAGCTGTTATTTATCTTCCATTACAGTGAAATACATCAAGTTCAAGTTCAAGTATACTTTAATACCTCCAAAAGAAAAATTCAGCTTAGGTGCAACAACATGACAGAGATACAACATAACTGAAAGAACATTAATAAATTGTGTGAAACGAAATTATACCAACCAAATAATTATCATTAAAATTCATTACATCAACTTAGAAATGTGCACATTTAAAACAGAGAGTGAAAGAGAGAGAACTTGAAAACTTGAAAACTTAAACTTTATTTTCCAAGGATATAGATTTTAGGCAACGCCTATTCTTCCAATCTGTCCTTGAGAGAGAGAGAGAGACAGAGAGAGAGAACGAACGAACGAACGAACGAACGAATCTTTTTTATTGAGGGAAAAGACTAAGCACTATACAGGCTTGTTTGCATCCAGCCCTCATAAAAAATGAAAAAGGAGAAGAAAAAACAATAACCACCATTAACAATAAATGGAACATTTAAAAAAAGAATGAAAGTGAAAAAGCATGCACATACAAAATTCATACTTATCAAATAACCATGAGAAAACATCAAACACATTGAAATTAAAGTTACCCATTAGAAGCACGCACACACACACACGCACTTACGTTACAAATGCACGCACGCACACGCACACACACGCACACGCGCACACGCGCACGCACGCACACACACGCACACACACACACACACACACACACACACACACACACACATTTGATCTCTCTCTCCCTCTCTCTCTCTCCCTCCCTCCCTCCCTCCCTCTCTGTCTCTCTCTTTTACACACACACACACACACACACACGCGCGCGCGCAAATTCCTGTCAAGAAGTAAAAGGGACAAAAGCAAAGTTACATTCACATCGGGTATCTTGAGGAAACAGGTGGTGGAATCTGGGAGAAGGTTTAATAATATGAACAACATGTTATAGAATTGAATTATAAAATTCGGTCATTAGAAATGTTCGATAGTTTTTTTTGAAAGAATTAAAGCTTGTTGCAATTGCGAGATTGCCCAATATGGCATTCCACAAGGCCCCGCCAGAATAAGCTAAGCATGTTTTGAAAAGGTCGATTCTAGGCAAAGGCAGCATGAGTTTGTGAACATGGCGTTGATCATTGACAACAAACCTATTGGTAAGTGATGGTGGGGCATTGCCTGATAAAATTTTGAACATGAAAACAGCTTTGTTGAATTTTAGTTTTAACTTGAAAGGTAGTATGTCCAAGGCTTTGTAATCATTAGGTGTTAATGTAAAAGATTTAAGAAGAACTAACTTTAATGCCCGTCTATGAAGACTAGAGAGGGGTTTTAAAGTATTGTCACTTGCACCATCCCAGATAGTTGAAGCATAGTTAATGTGGGATTCAATAAACGAGTGAAAGAATATCTTACGCGAGTGGAGGTTTAGGAAGTGTTTTATTTTGGACAACTGATAGATCTTTTTTGAAACAGACTTACATACCTTAGATACATGATCTGACCAAGAAAGATTATTGTCAATGACAACGCCAAGTATTTTATGACTGCTTACTTCTTCAACAATGTTACCATTAATAGAGAGAGTTAAAGAGCCGAGAGGAAGATTCTGACGTTTTTGTCTAGTTGTTACCATCATAAATTTAGTTTTTATAGGATGCAGGCTCATGTGGTTTAATTCTGCCCAGTTTATGAGTTCGTTGATGCTGTTCTGTAAATTTCGTAATACTACTTCATAGTTAGAGTGATTAGTGTGTAACGTTGTATCGTCAGCAAACAAATCGCACAACGTACTTAGAACTAGAGGCAAATCGTTGATATAAACGGAGAAAAGCAAAGGTCCTAAGACGGAACCCTGAGGAATGCCATACTTTGTTGTTCTAGATGAAGACACGTGGCCGTTAACAGCCACCACCTGTTTCCTCTCCATTAAAAATGATGATATAAGTTCTATTGTATTACAAGACAATCCATATAATGTTAGTTTTTTAAGCAGAAGAGAATGGTCTACAACATCAAATGCTTTAACAAAGTCAACTATTAGAGCACCAGTTATTTCATTATTATTGATATTAGTAAGCCATTTATCAACAAGAGTTGTAAGAGCTGTTTGACAAGAGTGCTTCGTTCGAAAACCAGACTGACACGGATGGAAAAGATGAAAGTGGTCAAAATGATTAAGGATGTGTTTGTTCATGTGACTTTCTAATGGTTTTGATAAGACAGACACGATGGAAATGGGTCTATAATTACAAGGGTCAGAACGATCTCCTGATTTAAATATGGGTGTGATTCTCGCTGTCTTAAAAGCTTTAGGAAAATGGTTTTTAGAAATACACAAATTATATATGTAAGTGAGTGATTCGGATATGACTGGAGCTGATAGTTTAAGAATTTTGCCATCTATATCGTCTAGGCCTCTGGTGTTTGTTTGTTTTAAATGAACAAGATAATTAAAGACTTCGTATACCGTTAAATAAGGTATAGTTAGTTCGGATGAAATTTCTTTACACAAACAAAAGTCATGAAGATATTTAAGATCATTTTCCTCGGATCTATTGTTTTGTATAATAGTGTTGGCTATTTCAGAGAAATAAACGTTAAAGGTTTCTGGAGATAGTTCATTTGTAACATTTTTTTGTGAACTGGATTTTTTGTTATTTAGCTGGTTAATGGCTGACCATATGGATCTACTGTCTGATTTGTTAGTTATTAAGTCTTGAAAATAATTGCTTTTTGACTTTCTCTTCAAGTGATTTACATAATTTCTTTGCTTGCGAGCACCTCCCTCATCCCCCATAGCAAAAAGTGAGTCTCTTACATTCATAGCTTGTCTTACATTATCCGTTAACCATGGCTTTTTGGGGGTATTTTTTACACGTTTGGTTTTTAATGGCGCATGTTTATTATAGACATTTAAAAAGTTGTGGTAGAAAATTTCAAAGGCTTCATCTGGATTCGTGAATTGATATACCAAAGACAAAAACGAGTTATTAAGATCAACTAGGAATTGGTCAGTATCAAAGTTAGAAAAGTTTCTATATGTTATGAATGTATGACAGTGTTTTGGAATTTTGACACCCTTTTTTGACCACGTGAAGCAGACAGGGAGATGATCGCTGCAATAAAAGCTAGGTGAGCAGACTTCGACTAAATGTTCTGGTTGGGATGTGTAAATATGATCGATCAGGGTTTGGGAATTAGCTGTAATTCTTGTAGGCTTGTCAATAACTTGAGTCAAAAGGGATAATTCAAAGGAACGCTTCCATGTTTGGTTCGGTTTTAGTAAATTGATATTGAAGTCACCTAACAAGCAAGTCTCATTAGATATTAAAGAAATTTCATCCATTAAAAGTGTAAAGTTATTAATCCAGTCTACATGTTCAGCGGGGTTTCTATAAATAAATCCTAAAGTAAGGGGAGAAGATCTTTTGAAGTTAACTTTAATAAACAAACATTCTATGTTATATTTACCAGAGAGTGTAATGCAGTTGTAATTTAAACTTTCATGCACGTACACTATGATGCCAGTCTCTCGTGGCCGCTTAGGGTCTGAACGAATAAAGTTATAACCAGATAATTCTACCTCAGAATCAGAAATGCGGTCGTTTAACCGTGATTCTGCAAAACAGAAAACATGGAAATGCTTACCTGAATTATTTAGGATTTCTGAAACATCATCAATTTTGCTGTATATATGATTAATATTTAAAAATCCAACTCTAAGTCCGTCCTTAGAGGGCCAGGAATCTTGCGTAACAGGCATAATATAATATAATGTTATTACATAGAAAACAATTATCGAAAAAGGAGCAATAATGATAGACACAACATACAATCAACAAGAAATGCGCAATATAATGAAAATACAACCGTTACAAACGATTCTCAAGTCACATGTAAGGTCAAATAATAAACGTTATCAAGTAAAGTTGCCGCCAAAACGCATTAAACTTTCCCCAACGGCACAAACTCCTAGTACACAACCTCTTTAGAGGGGTAAACCAGAAAGAAAACACACGCACAAATAAGCAATATATCTCAAACTCCAATCAATCGAGCGGCGTCCCTTGTCCGAGCATGATTACATCAGAAGGCCATGTGCTTTGAGGATTCTAATTATGATTATTAAAAAGAAAGTACAATGAAGATGAAAAACACAGAAAGAATAACAAGCGAATATTCATCATTCATACAATAAAATGTGGTCATAGCAAGAACCATGGGTGACTCAATGTTAAGCCTGCATCCAATTGGGAGGCAGCCCTGGCTGTTCATGCTGCGTTGCCAGCTGTGAGGCTAGGGCCATCAGTTGCTGCGCACACTGACCAAGGGCAATGGGGGGAGGCCAGCTCTGGCTGCCAGCGTGCCTCTCATGAATGAAAGAGTTAACAGCTGGGGCTGTTGAAACCGGGGGAAATTGGAATTGGGGCTGACCAAAGCTTCTGCCTTGATAGGCATTGTGAATGGGGAAGGGGTAAGGGGCTCTTGGGTACGAAGTGTCAGGAGCCATGATATTATTAGAGTAAGAGGTATGGGGCGGGAACTGGGGAGGAATATTGGGAGGGGGACGTGAAAAAACACTGTTTTGTGGGTGGGTCTGTGCAGTGATTGGTTCAGTGGACTGATCTGACCTGACAATGTCAGACTGAGTTACAAGAATCTGGCGATTAGCTTGAGAACTTAGTTGGGGAAAGTCAGCTATAGATGACATGGGTGGTGGTCTAGAATTGACTGGGCCGTCTTGGTCATGAGAAGTTGTATTCATTACATTATTTCTCATGTTCTGCCTTTTGTCATATCGGGACACAGAAAGATCACTTTGGGCAAAGTAGGAATTACCAGCATTGCTGACACGGTCGTCCACAAATGAACGCCCAGACTGAGGGAGAACCATCTTGAAGTTTATGGCCAGGCATGCTGTGCCTCTAGGACTGGGGTGGATGTGGTCATTGTACAATGCTTTGCGAGGGAGGCCTTTAAGTGTGACAAAGGAATTGTGGTTGTCAATCAAATCAACCTGCATATTTGTACAAATGGCGTAGAGATTTTTGTTGGAGGGGGCGATAGAGTTATTCAATTGATGCCTACCATAGGCAGGGACAATAGAGCTCATTGCTATATAGGCAGATGGGAATCGTTTTTTGCATAGACCAATGAGTTCACGCCACTCCTTTGTAGTAATGGGCCCAGCTGGACAGTCATTTACCCCTACATGCACAATCAGGGTGTTGACATGATCATGACCATCTAAGTCATTTAACCACTGAATAAGGTGCTGGACTGATAAACCAGGAACACATATCTTAAACATGGGGTCATCATGTGTTTCCAGTCTCTTTTGATTTACGTACTTCGTAACAGAGTCACCAATAAGTAGGGAAGAACATTTGGGAGGTATGACAATGTTGCTTAGAACTTGTTCGGGAGTCAACTTTTGTCTATTGTCAATAGATGGAACATTTTCATGGGATTGTTTCTTCAGTGATCCATTGACAGTTTCACCTGAGACACAGTCCCCGTTATGAGTGGGGTCAGAATTACCATGATCAGTTATGCCCGAAAGGACATCAAAACGATTCTTGGTAGGAACCTGTACCTGCACCATGCCATCCTGATTGTCATGGGGTGAATGCTGTGCGTGAGGTGTACGGTTTGCCTGGCCATCAGTGTTTTCTGTGAAGGAGGATATACGAGAACTGGAAGGGGGGGCATTGACTGGGTTGTCATCAAGTGATGGGGAAGAGAGTGAAATCATGTGCTGAGATACATTGGCGGGTTTGTCAGCATGCAATGGATACGAGAAGGTAACCATGTGCTGAGAAACAACTTTAGGAGAGGTGTCTTCTGACTGTTCATTGACATTGGGTGGGGGCAGTTCACACTGTGTTGCAGTACTGACCAGGGGCAAGTTGCACTGTGTGGACACACCTGCTAGGGGCAAATCACACTGGATGGATACACATGACGTTGAACGAGGTAGACGTTTCATGTGTCCAATGTCCGAATGGATAGCACCCAGAGAAGATTTGAGGGACGTGTTTTCTTTCATTAAGGAATTTACAGTTGATTGGAGATTTGTCAGAGTAGATTGCATCTCTTCAACAGTTGATTGCACTGTTTCTATCCTGTGGTCAATGTGGCCTTTCAGGTCATTTTTCAGGCACACTTTTGAATCTTCTAATCTGGAAAAGGTGTTGCTTTCAAAATCAGAAAATACATTGAACATGCTATCCAGAGAGGTTTCTAAATTGTCCAGTTTGTCCGTCACACATCTGCCAATATCTTTTAATGGACAAAGCGTCAGTCTGCGACGACGCTTAGCACTTCTAGACAGCTTTGGAGTTGATTTACGGCCCGTGTTTTTAGACCCACCACTGGCATTGTCCGAATGCTCATCTGCATGAACAAGTTGTTCTTGATCACTATTGCTTATTATAGGGAGATTGGTTTCCATGGATTCGGGAAGAGGGAGATCAGAGGGAGAGAACTCCGGGAACTCTGATTTCCTCTCATCACCACCAGGCAGTTCTTGAAACAGAGGGGATTGAGGGGTTGTAGGAGATTCACTATTACAGTAACATCAGGTGAAGACAAACATATGTCTTGACCATCTTCTGTCAGGAAAGTCAGCGGAAGAGACATTAAAACCCTTTTAACACTACTAGTGTCTTCAGTGTCACACGACTGCACCACGACATCTTTCAGTTGCTCACACTCCTCACTGTCCCATTTCGGACAGTTAATGCCCTGGCATAATAAAGTTCCGGTGCCTTGGTTAGTGAAATACAATGATATCGTGATGTACTTAATTTCATCACAATAAATACGTATTACTGACTTTGCTAAAAGGGGCTGGAGGGGCTCGCTGATCCACTCGGGGAGATTAAGCACATTGTCATCGCAATCAAAGTCAGTTTTCTCAATAGTTACACACTCATCTGTGATAGCTGCATAACGGTACCACAAACCATTCCTCCATGCAAGCAGTTCATTTGTTGAACATGTAAAGGTTTTCTGCAAGCAGTCGAGAGTGGGCTTTAGCTTGTTTTCACTGGGACCCGGTGAGACATCCATATTAGTTGATATACATGGTAACATAAATTAGGCATGACGTATTGGCCTGTTCACTGTGATCACAACTCAGACATGGGACCGAAGAGAAGGTTGCCTACATATTCACGACGAGTATGCACACTCAGTTGACGAAAAAACCCGCACTAGGCCATTTTGCTGAGAGAAACACACGTGCAATCAGATGCAAAATATTTAGGTCAATCGCTGTATCGTAGTGAATAGTTTTCTATACACAGTTCTTAGTAAGCTTTGTATTAATTTTCAATAGTTAATTATCACCTACCGTTACACTTTTCAGATACATCTACATCACAATAATAGTCACAGGGTCTATGTAAGGTACCACACAAAAAATTGTAAAGATTGGTACAGTATGTCCGTCACAATAGCACTCGATTGTGGGACAACACAAAAACACGTCATTCGCCGCCAAACTCAAACTCAAGAGAGGACTCTGACAAGAGAGAGAGAGAGAGAGAGAGAGAGAGAGAGAGAGAGAGAGAGAGACAATGAGAGAGAGAGAGAGAGAGAGAGACAATGAGAGAGAGAGAGAGAGAGAGAGAGAGAGAGAGAGAGAGAGAGAGAGAGCATGTGCAAACATATGTGTGTGTGTGTGTGTGTGTGTGTGTTCATAAACTCTGCAGTGATATCTTGAAGGTTTTTTTTAGTGAACACACTGTGACTATATGCTGCCCATGTGAAATACTGCCCATGTAAAATACCTAAGACTCTGACAACCCGCGTGTGATGGGTGAGGAAGGTATGGCTTGGGAGGCTATGAAAAGAAAGGTTTCTAGAATGAGTGCTATGTGAATAGCCATTATTATTATGATGATGGTGTGTGTTTGAAACAGCTACAACTCGTACAACCCTCGAGTGACGGGTGACCAAGACATGGCTGGGGTGGACATAAGTAGAAAGGTTTCTTCTTCTTCTTCTTCAATCGCTCAAACAGTTCCCTGTCAATTATGAGCGTAGATGCGTCATGCTGTCGTTATGCGCCTAACTAAGAAATAGTTAAGCCCAGCAAGTCCAACTTCAGCTGGAGGATATCTTTTTGAAAGTGTTTCGTAGAAAAAAAAGGCAGGAGAATGGACCGATTAGGCAGAAAGATAGTAGATGACAGTAATCAAGGGGAAAAGGCAGAGTCAAAGAGTGACAGATGAGAGGATGTTACAAGCACAGAACTTCCAGAAGGTGGGGGAACTATTATACAAAAGACCCCCCGGGTATCCCCACGAGGGGGGGGGGAAAGATTTTTAGAACAGCGCTTTACAAATACCCATCATTATTATTCAAAACGGCTACGACTCGGACAACCCGCGCGTGACGGGCGACGTGAGCATGGACAGGGTGGCTATGAAAAGAAAGGTTTCTAGAATGAGCGCTGTATGAATAGCCATTGTTATTATTATTCGAAACAGCTACGACTCTGACAACCCGCGTGTGACGGGCGACGTGGGCATGGCCGGGGTGGCTATGAAAAGAAAGGTTTCTAGAATGAGCGCTGTATGAATAGCCATTGTTATTATTATTCGAAACAGCTACGACTCTGACAACCCGCGTGTGACGGGCGACGTGGGCATGGCCGGGGTGGCTATGAAAAGAAAGGTTTCTAGAATGAGCGCTGTATGAATAGCCATTGTTATTATTATTCGAAACAGCTACGACTCTGACAACCCGCGTGTGACGGGCGACGTGGGCATGGCCGGGGTGGCTATGAAAAGAAAGGTTTCTAGAATGAGCGCTGTATGAATAGCCATTGTTATTATTATTTGAAACAGCTACGACTCTGACAACCCGCGCGTGACGGGCGACGTGGGCATGGCCGGGGTGGCCATCGACACGGTGGAGGACAGCAAGCTGCTGTTTGACGGCATCCCCCTGGACAAGCTGTCCACCTCCATGACCATGAACGGGGCCGTGCTGCCCGTCATGGCCATGTACGTCGTCGCTGCCGAGGAGCAGGTCACTCACTGCCTGTGCACATAACAAAAATTGTGACGCAGCACCATGAAAGGGACATTAAGTGTCAAAATGACTGTTCTGAGAAAATTATATAGTTGGAAACTTCATACCATTCTCATTCTAATGATAGAAGGGTCATTCTTGTATCTTTTTTCGTTCCAGAGTTATGAGCATTTCGAGGTGGTAGGGTGAGTATCGGCCATTTTGAGAAAACACAGTCTAAAATCTAGCCTAGCTGTTAAAAATGCATTGGCCTACTCGTTTGAAAGCACTTTTAAGTGTTTTGAGAGACCATAATGAAGATTATCCTTTATAGATATGAAAGATTAGATGTTAGAGAACATAAAAATACTCATAACTCAAAATTGATAAAAAAAAGAAGATATTTTTTATTTTCAAACCTGTTGTGAGAAACTAGCTGAGCGACTTAATGTCCCTTTCGTGGTGCTGGGTCACATATACCGTATATTTTGGACTATAAGGCTATTATATTTATAAGGAGTACCCCCCAAGATTTCACACAAAATTCAGATTTTGTTATGATATTTTCTTACTACGTTATAAGTCATATTATAAGGCGCAGGGGTCTCAGTCTGGGGGAAAAGTATCGCTTTATGCTTGTTATAGGTTGACAAATATGGTACACACAAAATGCGGATGGGGATCCGAGGGGAGAATCCGTATGGGCACTGTACTTTTCTGACTATAAGGCACACCTTATTATAACGTGCACCCCCGCAATTTTACACAATATTCAGATTTTGTCACTATGTTATATTACTATATTAGCAGTCATATTCAGATTTTGTCACTATATTATATTACTATATTAGCAGTCATATTATATAGGGCAGGGGTCTCACTTTGGGAGAAAAAAAGTATCGCCCTATAGTCTGAAAAATACAGTATATGGATTTGTTTCCTTGCCGAAAATGCTGAAGGGTTCTCGTGTGTATGTGTGCTCAAGCCTTCATGTTTCTTACTTCCAGATTTTTAGTTTTGTTGTGGATTACAGATGGGGTGTGTGAATGTGTTCCTGCTTATTATATGTGCCCACACCCTGAATTCTGTCTTAAAAACTCAGGGTCAGAGTCAGTGCACGAAGTATATGTCTAGATTTGTAGCGGGTCACCTGAATAGTTAAGGGCATCTTTCTTTATAACTTTTTAAAACATTAGAAAAGAAAAGAAATGCATGAAAGGTTGTCGTTGTTGTTGTTGTCATACCCTGGCTAAAAGACTCTAGGGATCACCCCAACAGACGAAGCACTTGAACACTATGGTACAAATGCACCAGCTAGGGATGAGAACATTACGCGTGTGACCGTTTCTGATTACCCCACCACGTGGGCAGCCACACTCCGACATTGGAGGATTTGGTATATTCTAGTCACAGAGACTTATATCTGTGAAATTTGGGCTGCTCTCCCCTGGAGAGCGCGTCGCCGCAAGTGCAGCACCTACCTTTTTTGGGGGGGAGGGAGGGGGGGGGGGCACAGGGTGAGGAGGGGGTGTGGGCACACTTGGAAAACCTAGCTATCAATTTGGCCATACCAGGCAGCGGGGTTTCTCCCTGCTCTTACCGATATGGGCTGTCTGCTTGATTTCTGGCGTTGTTGATCAGGGTGCCAAGCAGGAGGAGCTGACGGGCACCATCCAGAACGACATCCTCAAGGAGTTCATGGTGCGCAACACCTACATCTTCCCCCCGGGTCCCTCCATGAAGGTCATCGGGGACATCTTCCAGTACACTTCCAAGGTTAGTTCATCTTCCAGTACACCTCCAAGGTCAGTTCATCTTCCAGTACACCTCCAAGGTCAGTTCATGGTGCACAACACCTACATCTTCCCCTCCATGAGGGTCATCGGGGACATCTTCCAGTACACCTCCAAGGTCAGTTCATGGTGCACAACACCTACATCTTCCCCTCCATGAGGGTCATCGGGGACATCTTCCAGTACACCTCCAAGGTCAGTTCATGGTGCGCAACACCTACATCTTCCCCTCCATGAGGGTCATCGGGGACATCTTCCAGTACACCTCCAAGGTCAGTTCATGGTGCACAACACCTACATCTTCCCCTCCATGAGGGTCATCGGGGACATCTTCCAGTACACCTCCAAGGTCAGTTCATGGTGCGCAACACCTACATCTTCCCCTCCATGAGGGTCATCGGGGACATCTTCCAGTACACCTCCAAGGTCAGTTCATGGTGCGCAACACCTACATCACCATTAACTCTTCTAGCGCCATGTATTTTTTGACATTCTTGGTTGCCCGTTGCATCTCAACTGACAAGAGGGGAGTAACTATTTTTTTGAGTGCGTATGCTTTGCTTTAACGGAAAAATCACTGACATAAGTTCTAAAAATAGACAGACACATGGCAGGGTGCTTGGCAGCGAATGGCTTTGCATTTGGTGGAGTGTAGAGATGTACTAGAAGAGTTGAGCGCTTTTAATCCCTTGATTACACCAAGAGACAATATCTCCTGAAACCCTATACAGACAAACCTCTATTTTAAGACTTCCAAAATGTCCGGAAAAATTGGTCATAAATTGGCGGGGTCGTATGACGGAGGTTTTCACTGGCAGCCGTAGAAAGAAAAAGTTCAGCACAGTTCATACTCTCTTCTTCATGCACACATACAATGACATATTAAAACTGGATTTGGGTCTTTCCAACTCCATAGGATTGTGCAATCGATATTACAGTTTCACTTTGCCGACTTCTGTTAATCACCTCCACTCTCGTCCAAAGTCAGTGGTTTTCTTTTTCAAAGTCAGTGGTTTTCGTGCTTTTCCTACGTTTTCCACCATCTTTTCAACAACAAGGGAAGCGACTCCGCTTTCAGGCCCTTGACCGTGGCTGTTTCCCTTTGCACGAAGTCTATGCAGACGACAACAACGGTCGTAAAAACCAACAAAATGGCGGTCGTAAGTCGCGTTTTAGAGGAAGTCGTTTAAGAGAGGTCGTTTACATAGTAAAATGCATCCGTGCCAACAAATCCGGTCTCAAATGAGAGGTGGTCGCTTAACAGAGGGTCGTAAAATAGGGGTTTGTCTGTATTATAATAATATTTTCAAAGAAAAAAATGGAAAAGTGAACTCCTAACGTGTGACCGGAAGTAAAGGGAGATCATACGTACCACTGACTCTCGTCCAAAGTCAGTGGTTTTTCTTTTTCAAAGTCAGTGGTTTTCGTGCTTTTCCTACGTTTTCCACCATCTTTTCAACAACAAGGGAAGCGACTCCGCTTTCAGGCCCTTGACCGTGGCTGTTTCCCTTTGCTCGAAGTCTATGCAGACGACAACAACGGTCGTAAAAACCAACAAAATGGCGGTCGTAAGTCGCGTTTTAGAGGAAGTCGTTTAAGAGAGGTCGTTTACATAGTAAAATGCATCCGTGCCAACAAATCCGGTCTCAAATGAGAGGTGGTCGCTTAACAGAGGGTCGTAAAATAGGGGTTTGTCTGTATTATAATAATATTTTCAAAGAAAAAAATGGAAAAGTGAACTCCTAACGTGTGACCGGAAGTAAAGGGAGATCATACGTACTTCTGGAAAATGAGAGTTATAGTCCTTTGCCTTTTTGTTTTTAATGTTGCTAGGGTATTGGTTTCCAAACTGAAGTAGTCTTTGCTATTGTTTGAGTGTTGGTAAGCATTTAGTTACTAAAAGGCATTATCTAGTATCCAGTGACTTTATGTTCTTAATTTGGGGATGTAAGGATAGGCTCTATTTAATGCACGCCACAGAGGAATCCCCATTAGTAACATGGGTGTCAAATCATTGTGGTACCAAGAGGCGACAGTGGCGATGAAAGGGTTATCTTCCATTATCGTGCGGTGTTTCAGCACATGCCCAAGTTCAACTCCATCTCCATCTCTGGCTATCACCTGCAGGAGGCCGGGGCCGACACCGCCCTGGAACTGGCCTTTACCATAGCTGATGGGCTGGAGTACGTCAGAACAGGTGAAAACAGTTTAAGGCACGCCAATAGCCGTTTGTGTCGTTTGGACAAGCACACATAAAAACCATGCGTGTATAGACAAGTTATGCATATATGCATTATGCACACACACACACACATTCACGTTAGACATTAGCTTCCTGATATCCTCAAAAAGTGATGTTCCTAAGTTTGAAGTAAATCTCTTGTGCCGTGTGTTGACAGGGGTGTCTCGAGGTTTGGATGTGGATAAGTTTGCTCCGCGCCTGTCTTTCTTCTGGGGCATTGGCATGAACTTCTATCTGGTACGTGTTCTCACATTCTGTTTGTGAAAAGATGTTTGTGCGGAAAATGAAATGTCATCAAAAAGCTTGAGGATTTGTTTGTGTTTGGCAAGTGTGTATCGTGTGTAAGAAGTATGTATGTTTGTGTACATATTTTGTGTGTTTCATATTCTTTGAATATTAAAATGTGTGTGTGTGTCAGTGACAGACCCTCTCTGCTTTCAAATCAAACCTCAAAACCCACCTGTTTCCCCGTCATTGAATCTCATTCTCTCTTTCCCTTCTCTTTCTTGCATTTAGGTCTATTTCTCAAATGTGTGTGTGATCTTGTTCGTCTTTGTATAGTGTCTTTGTTTGAATGCGTTATGAATGTTTAACGTGTGTGTGCGCTTCGATTCAGTTTTTATCAAGATTTAGCGCTATATGAATACCGTATGTTGTTGTGTGTGTGTGTGTTCTTCAGTTTAACGTCCTTCCACTAAAAGTGATTCAGACAAAATTATATTGCGCTGTTTTTTTGGTGTGGTTGAGTTGTGAGTAGATGTGTCTGTAAGTGAGAATCTGTATGAATATATTAAGTAATAAGCTGGTGATGTAATCATTACCCCCACCCCACCCATTAAATAACATTTATTTTCACTTAAAGAATATAAACGATAATGAACAAGGTTAAAGATAAATACTAATTGAACTACTTTTTTTTTTCTTTTCTTTTTTAACTAATTGAACTACTTAATAAACATATGTGTAGGTGTGTGTGTGTGTGTGGTGTGTGTTGCACTGTCTGTGTGCAGGAGATAGCCAAGCTGCGAGCGGCTCGC
>CM065683.1:63861086-63867568 GCA_017654935.2 Phymorhynchus buccinoides | reverse complement strand
TAAAGAACACATTTTAGGACTTTCAAGAACACAAATACTGTAGGTTTTTTTAGTACAGTGGAATCCGCTTTATCGGCCTTCGGATAATCGGCCAAAGCCGCTTAATCGGCCAATTTCCTAATATACAGAATTTTTTCTTCTTAAGCATGTGTTATTTTGTTCGTTTTTACGGCCAAAGCTGAAATCTTCAATTTCGCTTTATTGGCCACTTTTTCTCTCTAATTTTTCCTCTTTACCCCTTTTTTTGAGAGGGAGAACAACAGACAAACTGACAACACGCTTTTGACGTTTACATGGTTGAGTGTGAAGTTGGAAGGTGAGCTGTTGTCAATTGAAAGACCCTGCATGGCGTTAAAATCACTCAAGAAAACAAAATCATTGTCTTTTACTCGTGCTTCTGTCAAGTTGTAGGATTAATAAAGTGTTCACATACAGTACACATACACTGTACTGTATGAACACTTGTGTTTTGACAGATTTTATTCATTTCAATTTGTCTCTCACACTGGAAGTCACTTCACACTAAGAACTGACAGCTGACAGGATGGCTCGTTTAAGCGAGAGATTTTAATGAATCTACATGTACATCTGTAATCAAAATAAAATTGTTGTTTTTAACATAGCGATTCGTCTTTAATTACATGTACAGTGTATGTATCCAGACTCAAAACACACACACACATCACAAAAAGGGAAAGAATTTGAATTTGAACTGCAACATTTAATTTTGACGTCATTGCTTTTGACTTGCATAATTGCGTCATACAGTATCTCGATGTTCGTTTTATCGGCCGATTCGCTTTATCGGCCACATTTTGCCTTGTCCCAAAAGTGGCCGATAAAGCGGATTCCACTGTATATTATAAGAAAACGTTTTTTTACACATAAGCCAGCTTTTGTTATATTTTCTTACTCTTTTATTAGTTAGTTATAAGGCGCATGGGCCTCAGTCTGGGGAAAAAACGTATCGCCTTATAGTCAAGAAAAATGCGGTATTTTTAATATTCTTTTTAAAAGTAGACACACAGGAAACACTTGTCAATTGTCTCAGGAAATTCTTACTGTTGGTTTGAGAAATAAAACCCACTTTTATTTGTGTAGAGCTTGGCTGACAGCACAAAGTCACTAATTCAGTAAATCACAACCACCACCAAAGATAGAGAGAAAACAGGGCTATCCTATTCTACCATGTGGTGAATAAGTCATACCAACTTTTCAAAAAACGTCTTGCATTTAAACATCAGCCAAATAAAAAATTGTGATATAAATAAGCCAGTTGTTAAAAGAACTCCTACCTGAACCAAAGTCAATTGTCAATGACAATATCAGTGGGTTCAGTCAATTAAAGTATTTAATATATAGATCCATACCACCTCCAGTAGAAGGGGAAATGGTTCCCCAAAGCATCGAGGTTTATTTTATTTTATTTATTTAGTATATCAAAAGAAAAGAAAAAAAGTGTGGCATAGTGTTTTCTGGTGCAGATCCTTGGATTCGTTCTGTACTGAAGGGAAAAAGAGAAAAAGCTAGGGGCACCACTCTTCAGCTTTAAACATGCCACAAGTATAAAAGTTATTTAGGGACATAGAGTAAATGTAGCTCCAAGGGAGAGAAGCTAACTACCGACCTGGAGCAGAGTGCTCTCCCACAGGCGTGCTCTCATGGTGATGACGACGTAGCTCAGCGCCCCCTTCAGGTTGCCCAGCTTGCAGCGCACCTTGTAGCATCGCGCGCTCTTCTGCTTGCAGCCCTGTAGGCAGCAACACGTAAACATAGGGATACCATTAGCATCGCGCGCTCTTCTGCTTGCAGCCCTGTAGGCAGCAACACGTAAACATAGGGATACCATTAGCATCGCGCGCTCTTCTGCTTGCAGCCCTGTAGGCAGCAACACGTAAACATAGGGATACCATTAGCATCGCGCGCTCTTCTGCTTGCAGCCCTGTAGGCAGCAACACGCACACATAGTGATACCATTAGCATCGCGCTCTTCTGCTTGCAGCCCTGTAGGCAGCAACACGTAAACATAGGGATACCATTAGCATCGCGCTCTTCTGCTTGCAGCCCTGTAGGCAGCAACACGTAAACATAGGGATACCATTAGCATCGCGCTCTTCTGCTTGCAGCCCTGTAGGCAGCAACACGTAAACATAGGGATACCATTAGCATCGCGCTCTTCTGCTTGCAGCCCTGTAGGCAGCAACACGTAAACATAGGGATACCATTAGCATCGCGCGCTCTTCTGCTTGCAGCCCTGTAGGCAGCAACACGTAAACATAGGGATACCATTAGCATCGCGCGCTCTTCTGCTTGCAGCCCTGTAGGCAGCAACACGTAAACATAGGGATACCATTAGCATCGCGCGCTCTTCTGCTTGCAGCCCTGTAGGCAGCAACACGTAAACATAGGGATACCATTAGCACCGCGCGCTCTTCTGCTTGCAGCCCTGTAGGCAGCAACACGCACACATAGTGATACCATTAGCATCGCGCGCTCTTCTGCTTGCAGCCCTGTAGACAGCAACACGTAAACATAGGGATACCATTAGCATCGCACTCTTCTGCTTGCAGCCCTGTAGGCAGCAACACGTAAACATAGGGATACCATTAGCATCGCACGCTCTTCTGCTTGCAGCCCTGTAGGCAGCAACACTCAGGGAGTCTCTCCCCGTGGGGATACCGAGGGGTGGGGGGGTGTCTTTTGCAAAAATAGTTCCCTCACTTTCTGGAAGTTCTGTGCTTGTAACTTCCTCTAATCTGCCACTCTCTTTGACTCTGCCTTTTCCCTTTGCTTTCTATCATCTACTATCTTTCTAACTTATTGGCCCATTCTCCTGCCATTTTTCAAAAATCTTCCAAATAATTGTTCTCCTTTGAGCTCCTCCGAAATCATAAAGTGTCGGCTGTACGCAGCAAGGAGACCAGTGAAAACTGAAAACCGGACACATACGTAACTTGCACATTATGGCCATATGGCCTGGGAACGCAGAAGAAGAAGAAGAAGAAGATAATGTTTAGATTAACCTGTTTAGTCTTGTACTTGCTAGCCGCCATTCAAAAATTCATGCATAGTACGTTGGCACAGTATAAGCTTTAAGCTTGTTGTTGCCGTTATGCTTGCTTAACATGTATGTAATGTACGTTTTGATAAATAAAAATCATTTAAACCAAGAAGAAGAAGAAGTCAAAGAAAACCACCTACCAGCACAGTAAGCCCTCCTCTGTCTCTCTTCACCCTTGCTTCGCTCCTCGCCTCTCGTTTGGGCCGATCCCCTCCTGCCTTGTCCAGAGGCTGGATAGACTCCACCTGTATGGGAGGTTCAGCAGCCACCTTCTGCAAGGAATAACAACACACCTGTACACCGCTTCCAGGTGCATTTCACTGGAGAGACTCCACCTTTATGGGAGGTTCAGCAGCCACCTTCTGCAAGGAATAACAACACACTTGTACACCGCTTCCAGGTGCATTTCACTGGAGAGACTCCACCTTTATGGGAGGCTCAGCAGCCACCTTCTGCAAGGAATAATAACACACCTGTACACCGCTTCCAGGTGCATTTCACTGGATAGACTCCACCCTTATGGGAGTTTCAGCAGCCAGCTTCTGCAAGGAATAAAAACACACCTGTATACCCCACCACGTGGGCAGCCACTCCGTCAATGGGGGATTTTGGAAACTGATGTTATGCTAGGAGCTTGTCATGGCTAAACACAATCCCCATGCAGCTATGCATAGCGTAACAACATTTTGATGTAGCCTTGGTGTTCTAGCCTATGTCAATAGGCCTGACGCGGCCTTAAGCCAAGGCGAACATGTAACAAAGTCATATGCCCGTTTATACAAATGCTTGTCTGCATAAATGTTTCATACTTGGTCGGAGTAAACGTATAAGCATGTGTGTATGAAAACGAAAATGGGTTCCAATCGCCACAGCATTAACTCCTGAATTGATCATATAGAATTGGCTTAATTGTCCATGATAGTCCAACGATAATGTCTAAATTCATCGAAGTACCAAGCCACGTCAATGAACTCCAATTATAACCAACTTTTGAAGACAAAGTTAAAGAGACTAAACCCGATTGCAATGAAAATAACTAGCAGAATTGCCCATGATGTCTCAACAATGATGGTCATTATCTCAGTTCGTCCAAACGGAAAGCCATATAATAATATATATCATCAGGGGTGCTAGTGGGAGGATGCCCCCCCAAAACTAAATTCTTGGAAACCCCCAAACCTGAAATGAAAGATAGTGAAATCCAAAAACCTGAGTTTTGTAGAGCGGGAGGAGGGGGGAGGTGTCTCAAAACCTTCAGCCCACAATCTTCATGACCATCAAAACGTTTGTTGAGTGGGGGATGGGGGTTGGGGTTGGGGGACTTTTCCCCACAATATCAACCTGATTATCACAAATTGGCTTCCAAACTCAGGTGGCCAGGAGTCTTTACACTCCAAATACCGGAAACCACAGGTTTTCACACTAAAAAACAAAACGAAAGCCACGAGTCTTTACACTCCAAATACCGGAAACCACAACTTTACGGCACCCCCAAAACAGGAAAATACCTTGTATTATAATTATGTGAACACCCTGAGAAATTGATTTGTAATGGCAATGCATAACAAAAACTTTTTAACCATCTAAAATGATCGCACCATTCTTCTACACACATAATGACATACAGTTAGAATGTTCTTTCTCTACATGTAAATACTATACAGCTACATTACGTTCTACACCTCTGACTCACAGCGATGTTCAGGGGGTTGACCAAGCCTTCATCTGCAGTGCAGCTGGCCTCTCCCTTCTCAACCTGCCAAACAGAAAGTGTATAATTATTGCTTATAGAAATGCTGTATGGCATATTGTTAGTATGTTATATTTCTCAAATTATATTTTCCCCCACATGATGAAAGGACATCTCTCTCTCTCTCTCTCTCTCTCTCTTTTGTTCTCTTTTTCTCTCTCTCTGTCTGTCTGTCTCTCTCTCTCTCTCTCTTTCTCCCTTTCTCTCTCTTACTCAGTCTCTCTCTCTGTGTGTCTCTCTCACTTTCACTCTCTCTCTCTCTCTCCCCCCCTCTCTCTTACTCATTCTCTCTCTCTCTCTTTCTCTTATTCTCACCCTCTCTCTCTGTCTCTCTGTCTCACCCTCTCAGTGTCTCTCTGTCTCTCTCTGTGTCTCTCTCTCAACCACTTGCTTTTGCTTCCTCCCCTTTTACTTCCATTCTCTCCTTTTGCCTCCTCTCCCTCTCCTTCACTTTTCTTTCTATTCCTTTCTTTAAAAAAAAAAAATGTAAATCCCAAGCATGTGTCAAATGTGACCTATATTAAGGCTGCATACACACATAAGCGGACATTCCATGCGGAACCTGGTGCACAATCCATAAATAAAAGAAACAAAGAAGGGAAAAGATTTGCGCACGTGTCCGAATTTCCCCTATATGCGTAAACTTTTATCCTTCTTTCTCCCACTTATTTAGGGTTTTCCGTACGGAACTTATGCGTCTAATGTGAACCCGGCCTAATACTTACCGTCTCTTTTGCTACGTAGTTGCAATGCTTACATCAAGTCAATGGCTGGTGTTTTACAAAGGTCATCCGAAATATTACCAGGCTACAATCATGGGCGTTTTTTCTTTCTACTAAACAGAGATTGTTTCGCTCTATTTCCTGCCAAGACAACAAGTCAGTCTCTTTTGTTTTTGTTTTTTACATAAAATAGTCTGCCGTGCATGTACCTGTACATCTTTACAAAATGCAAAAAAAGACTGAACAGAAGGTCCCGATTCTGTTTCATACAGAAAAAAAACCCCACTGATAATAAACAAGAGAGGAACAACTGGAAAAAAAAAACAAAAAAGTTTGACTCAAAGGACAAGTAACACTTCAAATCCATCTTAATGACTTTGTACGCATACATTCGCTCCTGCTTGATTTTCATGAGTCTTACACATTACAGCCTTAAATCAAAATTGTTCTGGCGCCCCCCCCCCCTCCCCCTACTGATTAGTATATTCATAGTGGAATAATAACAAACAGATTCATTCTTATATTACATTACCATAGAAAGAACGCTTCAGAAAGTAGTTTTCTGGAAATTGAAAAAAAAGAAAAGAAATAGGAATAGGAGTGAACTACAAAAATGAGAAAGGATAATTTTTCTCTGAACTCACAATGGGCTCCTCCATGAGGTAGAGCAGGTATTTTCCACTGGACCCCTCCCCTCCCACCTCCAACGGCCACTCTATGGTCAGCGTCGAGGAGGGCACATCACTGGGCCCATTGTTGGTTATCTGCACACACACACACACACACACCAAAAAATATAAATGCATGAACACACACATACAGACAGACCTGGTTACCCCCTACACAAGTCTTGGGTAGTCTGGATAGCTGAAATGAGTAGTTTTGGTGCTGAATGTGTAGTCCTGTTCATTAAAACCATCAAACACTGTTCACTGAAAATGAGTAGCAA
>CM065683.1:63716086-63856086 GCA_017654935.2 Phymorhynchus buccinoides | reverse complement strand
ATTATTTTTGTCTGCATGGGTGTTTGTTTACAACGGCCGCCGTTTTGGAAAAAGGCCAAAGCAAGTACATCGATTTCTCTGTAAATTGTAGATTTACATCCTCCCGCTCAATTTCTCGGGTCTTTCCGTGTAGATTGAGCACTTAAATCTCAATCTTTTTTTTAAAATAGTTGACTTATTTCTCATAGCGATCGTGAAATAGGTCATGGTTCTAGCATGCATGCGCATGGGCACTTATTTCATGGGAGGACTTATTTCTCATGACACCGGTAATGTGGTTCCTCTTGCTATGCCAATTCACAAGATGTAAGAAAGTCGATGTTTAGCATTCTTCCCTAGCATGATAAACGCTCCTTTTGCTGGTTTGGGGTCGTTTGACAGTTACTTTCTTCTTTCGGGCAGACAAAAAAATCAAGTTAAATGGTCAGAACTGATACTCACAACGTGTGAAATCCAATCCTCTGAAAACTGCGGTAAAAGGGCCATCAAGCTCTAGACTGAAGAGGGACAACACTGGAATGTGTTCCCAACATGACCAAAAAGGCTTAATACAGTGAGAAATCACTTCAAAATGCTATTCAACAGAAAAGATAACTCAATAAAAGAGCAAAACCTCTGACAAGAGAAGCCAATCCTCTGTCAGAAATTCTTAATCCTCTGAAATTTGCAGATCCTCTGACAATTCTGATGCCTGTTAATCATCATCTCAGGTCTGCCATTCTTTTCAAAACACTCTACTAAGGGGAAGACTTCTTCTTTGATCACTCAGACAGTTTCCTGTCAATAATGAGCACTGATGCATCATGCTGCCATCATGCGCCTAACTAGGAAAAAGTTTGGCCCGGCAAGTCCGACTTTGGCTGGAGGTAATCTTTTCAAAAGTGCTTCTTGAAAAAAGGCAGGAGAGTGGACCGGGGGTAAGGCAGAAAGATAGTAGATGACAGCAAGCAAAGGGAAAAGGCAGAGTAAAAGAGAGTGACAGATAAGAGGAAGTTACAAGCACAGAACTTCCAAAAGGTGGGGGAACTATTTATACAAAAGACCCCCTAGTATCCCCACAATAAAGTTATTTGAATTTGAAGTGAGGAAAAAACAGACAAGAAAGAACTGGAAACTCCATGACACTTACAAAGACGTCAACAAAGGATTTAACCCTCTTGCATTCGCATTTGTTACAGAAAAATCTTCTAGTTATGGGGAGCTGTCGGTGGACGGTCCTGGTGGCGCCCTCGGAGGAGGCCCTCACTCACACTGGCTCCGCGACCAAGAGAATAATGTTGTCAGTAGGGGGCTTAGTAGGTGGTGTCCTGAACATGCTCCACTGAACTCCACCAAAGTGACTCAGCAGGAGTGCAGCGTCTCCTCGGTTGGTTGCCTCCTGACAGCCTAACATATATTCGCTCCCCTTAGATTGCTGATGTCGGATTCTGCTGCCCGAACAAGCCGGGGTATGGCGGCGAATTGGGATTCGGAATGAGCGGCGTGGGAGCAACGCCACTGTATGGCCCAGAAGATGGGATAGTACCAAAACAAAAAAACTTCTAGTGTTCAGATTCTTTCACACATTTTCGGGAATATCTGTCTTTTGAAGCACACAGAGCGCCATACAGTTACTATCACATCATTGCAAATGAGAATCTTCTTCATAGTGTGTGTATAACAAACCAGAACTTAGTGCGTGATGAAAATGCCATTAGAAGGGGTCTCAGAGTGGGGGCAAGCTACGGGCGGTTTGCCGACTTGAATGCACAGGAGCAACTTCCGGAGGGTCAGTTTTGGCCAGAATAAATGCAAGAAGGTTTTAAAGTTAAAAAACCACAAGGTACTTACAATATAGGAATGGTTCACGGCTGCTCCAATGTCCATCTCCGTCTTCATGGCACTGGCTCCGCGGGGGTCGCCTGAACACAGGATCTGGTCGTCAGGCCTCACATTTCTGTGTAAAAGAGAAAACATGGAAAGAATCACCACCTTCATATATACTGTAGATAGCAAATGTTAGTAGATCATAACAGTAGTTTGAAATTCTTGGTCTAAAAGAAGTCAGCATTTGTTTGATTGCGTTATGCAATGATACATTTTTTTAACCATATGAAATGAAACTTGCAAAAGTTCCCTACTCCAAAAGAAGAAAGGCTTAAGCTGGAATTCCATATGCGCAATTTTAAAGGTGAAATTTAAAGGCGATAATCGTCCGCGATTAAAAACTTATCGCCACTAACAATAAAGTCATTATGTACACCCCCACAGGCACAATAATCGTAAGCAGTCAGTCGTCTGGTGAAGCTAAACAAATATTTTTGTCGCAGTCGAAAATAGTCTGAAAGTCGGCGGAACTAAACATCACGCCGTTTTTTCAACCAGCATGGCTTTCAAAAGTGTGGAGAAACTTGTGGTACTGGTGAAAAACGTTGCTTGCAGTTCCGAAGGCGCAATCGGGATTTTTAGCACAATGTTTGAATAGTGCCACGAAAATCGCCGGCAATATTAGCGTCGATGGAATTTTTATCATCGCTGTCGAAAGTCGCGGGCGATTTAAGCCAGCGAAAATGGCGCATATGGAATTCCAGCTTTTCAGTGTAATAACAGCGCACATACACACCATGGGGGGTGGGGGGGTGGTATGTCCCTAAAACTAAAGAAAAAAAATTGAAGTATTTTTCAAGCATCTCAAGTAAAAATTCAATGCCAGGCATGTATGACAGATATAAAAAGATGGGGTTGGAGTTGTGGTCTCTCCACTTTCTCTTCCTATTCTCCTTGTTTCTACCTTACCTTACTCAAGCCCTCACCCCACCCCCACCTTACTCAAGCCCTCACCCCACCCCCACCTTACTCTAGCCCTCACCCCACCCCCACCTTACTCTAGCCCTCACCCCACCCCCACCTTACTCTAGCCCTCACCCCACCCCCACCTTACTCTAGCCCTCACCCCACCCCCACCTTACTCTAGCCCTCACCCCACCCCCACCTTACTCAGCCCTCACCCCACCCCCACCTTACTCTAGCCCTCACCCCACCCCCACCTTACTCTCTAGCCCTCACCCCACCCCCACCTTACTCTAGCCCTCACCCCACCCCCACCTTACTCAAGCCCTCACCCCACCCCCACCTTACTCTAGCCCTCACCCCACCCCCACCTTACTCTAGCCCTCACCCCACCCCCACCTTACTCAAGCCCTCACCCCACCCCCACCTTACTCTAGCCCTCACCCCACCCCCACCTTACTCTAGCCCTCACCCCACCCCCACCTTACTCAAGCCCTCACCCCACCCCCACCTTACTCTAGCCCTCACCCCACCCCCACCTTACTCTAGCCCTCACCCCACCCCCACCTTACTCTAGCCCTCCACCCCACCCCCACCTTACTCTAGCCCTCACCCCACCCCCACCTTACTCTAGCCCTCACCCCACCCCCACCTTACTCTAGCCCTCACCCCACCCCCACCTTACTCAAGCCCTCACCCCACCCCCACCTTACTCTAGTCCTCACCCCACCCCCACCTTACTCTAGCCCTCACCCCACCCCCACCTTACTCAAGCCCTCACCCCACCCCCACCTTACTCTAGCCCTCACCCCACCCCCACCTTACTCTAGCCCTCACCCCACCCCCACCTTACTCTAGCCCTCACCCCACCCCCACCTTACTCAAGCCCTCACCCCACCCCCACCTTACTCTAGCCCTCACCCCACCCCCACCTTACTCTAGCCCTCACCCCACCCCCACCTTACTCTAGCCCTCACCCCACCCCCACCTTACTCAAGCCCTCACCCCACCCCCACCTTACTCTAGCCCTCACCCCCACCCCCACCTTACTCTAACCCTCACCCCAACCCCACCTTATTCTAGCCCTCACCCCACCCCCACCTTACTCATCCCCTCTTTTTGACCTCCATCATTTCACCAGATATCAACTGAAGGTCAAGCTGGAAACCTGTTAAATATCAGACAGCTTTAATAGAGTCAATGTGTTGTGTTGTGTTGTGTTGTGTTGTGTTGCGTGTGTGTGTGTGTGTGTGTAAGATAGGGAAGATAACTCTTGCGACCTAATGATTGCTTGGACCCGAGTCCACAGATCGAATTTTGGCACAGACTGACCAAAAGGCGTCAGAGATAAAACAAAGAGTTATGGATCTCTACAGCCAAAATATTTTCTTCCGGCAAGCAGACTGACGGGACAGGTTCGAAATTGCTGGAATTCCGGCTTCCGCCAGCCCCACATGCACCCATGACACACACACACACACGCACGCGCGCACACACACACACACAAGCAGAAGAAACAGATTTTTTTTTTAATTCAATAAGCAACACACAAGCATCAACACTTTCAAAGACAGCACAATGACTTACACTCTGAGAACCAGGTCTGCTTCTTTGATGACTTTGAAGGGAAAAACAAAGCGGTCATTGTGAGGTGTGATTTCAGTGCTGGTCCTGAAACAGCAACAATACACACGTACATTTATAATGCATGCATACACACACACACACACAATCAACATCATTCAAAGTGAAGCTGTTAAAGAGAAGAACGCGAACGAATAAAACACACATACATACCTTGTTTATTTTTCACTACAAGTCATTCATTATCAATTCAGCAACTTAATTGTAACAAAACTATCAATTTCATTTTAACCTTTAGCACACTGCATTTTTACTGACGTTCCGTACTCTGCCACTGCATTCTTCAAACAGTGGTTTGACTCACGTGTTGACCCATACAGTGATGTTGTGCAGTGTATCAGAGGCCTCCATTCTGTTGAGCAGTGAAGGGGTTAATAAGATAAACAGTGGTTTGACTCACATGTTGACCCATACAGTGATGTTGTGCAGTGTATCAGAGGCCTCCATTCTGTTGAGCAGTGAAGGGGTTAATAAGACAAACAGTGGTTTGACTCACGTATTGACCCATTCAGTGATGTTGAGCAGTGAAGGGTTAATAAGACAAACAGTGGTTTGACTCACGTGTTGACCCATACAGTGATGTTGTGCAGCCTCCATTCTGTTGAGCAGTGAAGGGGTTAATAAGACAAACAGTGGTTTGACTCACGTGTTGACCCATACAGTGATGTTGTGCAGTGTATCAGAGGCCTCCATTCTGTTGAGCAGTGGAAGGGTTAATAAGACAAACAGTGGTTTGACTCACGTATTGACCCATACAGTGATGTTGAGCAGTGAAGGGTTAATAAGACAAACAGTGGTTTGACTCACGTGTTGACCCATACAGTGATGTTGTGCAGCCTCCATTCTGTTGAGCAGTGAAGGGTTAATAAGACAAACAGTGGTTTGACTCACGTGTTGACCCATACGGTGATAGGCCTCCATTCTGTTGAGCAGTGAAGGGTTAATAAGACAAACAGTGGTTTGACTCACGTGTTGACCCATACGGTGATAGGCCTCCATTCTGTTGAGCAGTGAAGGGTTAATAAGACAAACAGTGGTTTGACTCACGTGTTGACCCATACAGTGATGTTGTGCAGTGTATCAGAGGCCTCCATTCTGTTGAGCAGTGAAGGGTTAATAAGACAAACAGTGGTTTGACTCACGTGTTGACCCATACAGTGATGTTGTGCAGTGTATCGGAGGCCTCCATTCTGTTGAGCAGTGAAGGGGTTAATAAGACAAACAGTGGTTTGACTCACGTGTTGACCCATACAGTGATGTTGTGCAGTGTATCGGAGGCCTCCATTCTGTTGAGCAGTGAAGGGGTTAATAAGACAAACAGTGGTTTGACTCACGTGTTGACCCATACAGTGATGTTGTGCAGTGTATCGGAGGCCTCCATTCTGTTGAGCAGTGAAGGGGTTAATAAGACAAACAGTGGTTTGACTCACGTGTTGACCCATACAGTGATGTTGTGCAGTGTATCGGAGGCCTCCATTCTGTTGAGCAGTGAAGGGGTTAATAAGACAAACAGTGGTTTGACTCACGTGTTGACCCATACAGTGATGTTGTGCAGTGTATCGGAGGCCTCCATTCTGTTGAGCAGTGAAGGGGTTAATAAGACAAACAGTGGTTTGACTCACGTGTTGACCCATACAGTGATGTTGTGCAGTGTATCGGAGGCCTCCATTCTGTTGAGCAGTGAAGGGGTTAATAAGACAAACAGTGGTTTGACTCACGTGTTGACCCATACAGTGATGTTGTGCAGTGTATCGGAGGCCTCCATTCTGTTGAGCAGGCTGAGCTGGATGCTGACGGAGGAGTTCTGCTTCAGCGGGTTGCCGATGTCCTCACACTTGATCAGCGTGTCGTCGCCCGTCACTGGCCGGCACGACACGTCTCGTTCCTGTAACATTCACATATTTGTCACCCGTCTCCACAAAATGAATCGCAATATCCCCAGGGGTCATTGTTGAGTTACTTATTAACAAATTCTTATTTTGCATTGAAAGAGCTTTCCAACAATAAAAATTTAGTTGTCCGATGAAGAATTATGGAGTCTGCTGAACGATATCGTTGCCCATTACGGCGATTTTGACGGCTTTTTAGCGACGTAACTTGCAGAAATTGAATAGTTCCCCCACCTTCTGTAAGTTTTGTGCTTGTAACTTTCTCTAATCTGTCACTCTCTTTGACTCTACCTTTTCCCTTTGTTTACTGTCATCTGCTAACTGTCTGAACCATTGACAAAAAATAAAAAAATAACTGCTTTTTCATTACAAATTCAACAGAATGCATAGAACATAAACAGTCCTCAAGAATTTTGAAACAAAACTCCGATTTTTAAGACTTTCAAGCCAATTTGAAAAAGGAATACTTTAAATCAGACATTTTTCAGCACTCAAGCATTCCCAAGTTCTCTTGCAGTAGGCGGTGGGATAGACATGAATGACATGACAATACATGACATATATTCATATAGCATGCATCCTGTGTGCCAATGATAAGTCTAAACGAACACTTTTGGGCATGGGGCAGAATAAAACATCCCCCATCGGAAGAAGTGGAAGAAGTGCGTTACAATCGCACATATTATATGTTTATCGTTGAACAACTCGGGACTTTCCTGATACCGTATTTTACGGTAAGGTGATACTGGGATACTGGGATCCCAGACTGGGATCCCTGCGCCTTATAATGTGGCTGATAATACAGTAAGGAAATACAGTAACAAATTCTGAATTGTGAGTCAAATTTGGGGGGTGCGCCTTACGGTATTTGCAGTACCTCCTCCAGCATCGTCCCACCATCTTCATATCTATTAACCCTTTCGCCGCCAGCCATTTTTCAGCAAAAATTGTCCATTAAACTTACCTGAGTAGAGAAAAAAAATTGTCTGCAATAGTGGGGATTCCTCTATGACATGCATAAAGTAAGGCCTATCCTTACTTCCCCAAATTATGAAAATAGGCTCTTTGGATAACAGACCCTGGTTTGAGGCCTTTTCATGACATGGGTGTTAAATCATTGCAGTGCTAAAATGCGACATTGGCGGTGAAAGGGTTAATGTCCCACATGTGCCTGTTCCAGGCCGTAGGACATTAATCGGATTTTCATTCAGAAGCAGAAGAAGAAGAAACGTAGAAGAAGAAGCAGCTGACCTGTCCTTTTCCCTTGACGCTCTGGCGGGTGAGCTGGGGTGGCTTCTGCACGTAGATCTGGGTGAGGTAGGCGGACTCCCCCAGGTTGGTGACGGTGAGGGCCAGGTCGGCCTGGGAGTAGTCCCCGTCCCGTAGGACGTACGTGTCCCCCTCCTTGGGCAGGTCCAGCTTCACCTCGAACTGCAGGTTGCTGGAGCACTCGTCGTTGGCCCCGCACTTCTTCACAAACGATACCTGATTTGGAAACAAACAACAGAAAACAAACAAGGATGTCATTGAGTGGCAGATATGTACTCCACTCTGTTTCCGTTTCCCACCAATCTCTCCCTCCCATATACTTATCACACACACACACACACACACACACACACACACACACACACACACACACACACACACACACACACACACACACGCACGCACACACTCCCTCACGCTCGTTGGGTCCCTTGAGTAATGATAGTAATTCCACAGACACATAAACACAGATCATTCCGTCCCATAAGAATGGAATCTAAAGATCCCAGGGACCCTCTTGGTATAAGTTTTTGCATACAAAATTAAAATGGGTACCAACTGAGGCATTCTTTATTGTTCAGTTTTTAACATTCGTATGTTCATCATCGTTCCTAGCATTTATTATGCCTGTTTACCCAAAGACTACTGCCAACAAGCAAAAATCAAGACAATGGTGAAAGCAGCGGGCAATACTAACATAGGTGGAGACGGTGTTGGGGTCCTCCCCGGCGGGGGTGCCGTCCGTGGACAGGATGGGGTACTGGTTGATGTTGGGCAGGGGGCTCCCCGGGGGGCTGCGGGTGAAGGCGCTCTCCTGCTGGGAAAACCTCACCGTCAGCTCTATGGGGTTCAGCTTGTCCGTGAACACCTCCTGCAAACCACACACACACACCGCAATGGCATCAAATGTGTCATCTCCGCGCTGCAGTTATTGTTCTTTGCCTTTCCCTACAGTCTCTCAAAGGTTAAAGGATTATTATTAAATTGAGAGAGAGAGAGAGAGAGAGAGAGAGAGAGAGAGAGAGAGAGAGAGAGAGAGAGAGAGAGAGAGAGAGAGAGAGAGGGGGGGGGGTATTGGCTTGATTTCCACGCCTGTGGGTAGGGTTGAGGATGTGTGTGTGTGCTACTTTGTGCGTGTGGGTTTTTTGCTCATGTTGAATGGATGATTTTATTTAATATAACTATCTATTCTATCTATATACTTACCGTTTCACTACGAATGAGTTATCTCTTCCAATTTGGAGCTAATGCCAATTACCAAAGACCAAAAAAGTCTTAGTCTTCACAAGACTAACTTACTTCCCTTGGTCTGGTTTAGCAATACCACTGAGCTGCTGTGGATCCCCTTCCTGACGTCACTTCCGGGGAGCCAACTTTGAATCATGATAAATTTTTTGACTAATCGACTCGCAACGATGTTTTCGTCGGAGGGAGGTGGGTGGGAACCTTTGATCGTAGTGAAACGGTAAGTATATAGATAGAATAGATAGTTATATTAAATAAAATCATCCAATCTATTCTATCATGTTACCGTTTCACTACGAATGAGTTGTTTCCCAACGAGGAGGTGGGTAAGAAAAAACATTGTTGAATTTTTAACTTTCCAACAAAGAGCAAACATTTCATACCCATTATATCCAAAAAGCGGGATTACCCAGGGTATCCCCGTGATAGCACCGGAAGCATCCGTATGAACATATAATTTCATTCCCCCAACAGGCATATACATATATATGCATCCCAATAAACAATAACAACATAAATTACCGTTAGACCAAGGAGACAGGGGTCTGTGCCAGCACCAGCTTCCTGATGCCGTAGGTATCATTTTGTCTCCTGGCGGAGAAATGTCGTAGATAGAAGTTCAAGAACGTGGTCTCTGACTTCCAGTAGGCGGCCTCCAAGACGCTGGATAAGGCCACACCCTTGATCATGGCCAAGGAGGAGCTGATAGCCCGAATTTCATGGGCTCTCAGGGGGTTTTGGGGCAAGGATTTGTCAGCGTTTGAGTATGCTAATTTTATAGCATCTATCAGCCACCTAGAAATGGTGGATTTCGAAATGTCTTTCATGTATTTGTCATTCAGTGAAACGAACAGGCGTCGTTTGTGCCCTCGGAACTGAGAAGTTCTCTTCAAGTATAACCGAAGGGCTCTAACTGGACATAGGAATCTGTCGGTGTCATCAGGAGCCAGAATGGTGCAAAGACTCTGAACTGTCACTGAAGGAGAGGACGCCTGAGCGGACTGGTTCTTAGCACGAAACTCCGGAAGAAAAGACAGTGTCATGGATTGATCCGAAGAATTGAACTCAATATCCGAACCTAGACCGCTAAGAGCATGGACGCCACTAACCCGCCTAGCCGTAGCTAAAGACAATAGAAAAACTGTCTTGTATGTCAACAACTTGAAAGACAACGATGCTAAAGGTTCACATTGATCCCGAAGAAAGGACAGAACAACGAACAAATCCCACTGAGGAAGGCGAACGCCCGAGGACACAGACTTGTTGCGGACTGCATCAATCAGATGTGAAAGTTCAATAGCTAAGGAAAAAGAAGGATTTCTCTTGCCCGTAGTTACCGTTATAGTATGCACAACAGAAGCCTTGTATCCATTTAACGTCTGAGCGGATAAGCCGCGGTTCTGGTGGAGGTGAGCCAAAAACTGAGTAAACTCCGGACCGGAAGGATCTAACGGAGAAATGCCATGGGACAAACAGAAACCATACCATGAGGCCCACCGTATGTCATATAGTTTGTTAGTACTCTGTCGTCTCGCCTTGAGTACTAAGTCCACAGTTTGTTCTGAGAGTCCGCGTGCTCGCAGGCCTGACCGCATAGTAGCCATGCGGTCAGCTGAAACAGTTGGGGGTTGGCGTGGCCGACTCCCGTGCGTGGCTGAAGCAGAGTGTCTTTTGTGAGACGAAGAGGGACGCTTGGAACGTGTGAGAGGCTGGTGAGCTCCGGGAACCAAGGGCTGGTCTCCCAGAATGGGGCGATGATGATCAGCCGGGGTAGATCGCGGCTGTATTTCTCGAGTACCTTGGGTAGGAGAGACGTTGGAGGGTATGCATACGCCGACATTCCTGTCCAGGGCATCGAGAAGGCGTTGCGCGCTAGTGCCTGAGGGTCCCTCATAGGTGATACGTAGACCGGCAGCCTGGAGTTGAACCTCGTGGCGAACAGGTCCACGTGCGGTTTCCCCCAGAGGGACCACAGTGGGAGGAGAGACTGATGTGCAATAGTCCATTCCGTGGGTAGGATCTGGCCCTTTCTGCTGAGCTGGTCCGCTAAAACGTTCAGTTTTCCCGGGACATACTCCACCGACAGGGAGATTTGTTTGGCTTGAGCCCACAGAAGGATCTCCTCCGCTTTTCTCGAGAGAGCAGGCGATCGTGTTCCACCTTGACGGCGCAGGTAAGACAGGGCTGTCGTATTGTCGCCGCAAACGGTGACCCACTTGCCGGTGAGACAAACTGCAAACGACTTGAGGGCCCTCGCCACCGCTTCCAATTCCAGCAGATTGATGTGAAAGAGTGTCTCTGCGAGAGTCCACTTGCCTGAAGCCTCCCTGTCGTCGAGGTGTGCACCCCAACCAGTTTTGGAAGCGTCCGTGTGAAGGAACAGTTGTTGCTGAAGAGGTCTGATAGGAACCGTTTGGTTGACCCAGGCACGGTCTGTCCACTGTTCGGTTGCCTCTAGAAACCAGTCCCCTAGCATCACTTGGTGTTCCAGCTGAAGGCGAGAGATCTTTCTCTGAGCCAGCAAGCGTTGCAGTGGCCGTTTGTGGACCCGAGCCAGAGGAAGAAGGTCCGCTACTGATTCCATCAGCCCGAGTAGACAGAGTAACTGGCGGGCAGAAGCTGAGGTTTTCTGTCTGAGGGCAGTGACCGACTCCACGAGGGCTAGAATCCTGCTGTCTGACGGCCGAACGGTGAATTGGACGGTGTTGAAAGACATGCCCAGGTAGTTGAAAGAGGTTGATGGAGTCAGATCCGATTTGATGTCGTGGATACGAAACCCCAGAGAAGCGGACAGTTGAACCAGGGTTTCCGTTTGACTCAAGCAGAGTGCGCGAGAGGACGCCAGTAGAAGCCAGTCGTCCAGGTAGACGCGAAGGCGGATGGATTGTGCCCTGGCAATCCGCACAAGTTCCTTGGTGACTCTCGTAAAAATCCAAGGGGCTGGCGACAGGCCGAAGGGCAGGGCCACAAACTGGAACGTCTGTTGCCTCCAGACAAAGCGAAGGAACTTCTGCCGCGACGGGTGAATGCCCACATGGAAATATGCGTCGCGCAGGTCGATGGATGTAGCCCAATCGTTCTGAAGAATGGACAGACGGATGGAAGCGGCTGTCTCCATCTTGAACTTGTCCGTACGGATGTACTTGTTCAGAGGGGAAAGGTCCAAGACAGGGCGAAACTCTCCGTTCTTTTTGGGGACTACAAACAGGCGAGAGTAGAACCCCGAGTCCACCGGGGCCACTGGAATGATGGCTCCCTTCTGCTGTAGAGAGGCGACTTCTTTGTCGAGAGCTTCGAATTTTGCCCGGTCTTGGGGTGCTGGGAAGGAGATTGGGTGAGAGGACAGGGGAGGTTCCTGAGTAAACTGGAACCTGTAGCCTGCCCGCACGACCTGAAGGATCCAAGTATTTTCGACCAAACGTTCCCATGAAGGAAGGCATTCCCACAGAGAACCAACGCTTGTATCGGCCGAAAAACCTGGACCCTCCACAGATCGAGCGGGCTTTAATGAAAAGGCTGTTTCCGCCCCGAGAACGCGGTACGGCTGAATCGGGGCGGACCCGAAGCAGCCGATCCACGTCCTGAGAACGAGGAACCACGGGCTGAAGAGGGGGGAGTGGGCTGGAAAGCGGGACGGTGGCGCTGACCTGAAGACTGGTTGTAGGGGAAGCGAGAAACACGACCCCTAGAAGACATCATCCTGGAGGGAGTGTGACTGGCTGGCTTGAACTCTGTGCGTGCGCGCTTAGGTTGAGGAGCGGCAAAACTCTGACTCGCAGCCTTACGAGCCCACATCATGAGCTGTTCTTGAGAGAGATCGTTCCTCCGTTTCTTGGAGCCTTCCAGAACGTCCTTGACCGTGTTCGGGTGGAAGGTGGCGGAAGGATGGGACGGGCAGGAACGTAGCGTGGAGCGTTCTTCGAGGTCCAGTCGGAGTTTACAAGCCCGGACCACAGAGTCTCTGTAAGTAGCAGCCAGTTGAACCCTGGTGCTAGAAGCCACTGACGAAATCGAGTTCACTGCTTTGTTGAGCGAAGCCAAACAAACACCCAATGCACGTTCATCTATGGACTCAAGCAGGCTGAAATCTTCTGGTTTAGCCGTTGTGGTGGAGCCCACTATCTGGGACAGAGTCTGCAGCATGGAGGTAGCGAGAGAAGCGGCTCGGAGAACAGCGTAAGACGATCTTTCCAAGTTGTTAAACGAGGACTGTGAGAAAGAGACCGTCGATTGTCCTCTCTGTGGCCTAAAATCCAGAGATTGTTTCTCTTGAGGAGACACACTCGAGTGCGAAGGCACAGGCACAAAGGTACTGGATAGCTGAAACGGGGGGAAGAAGTCTTTCTTCAGGAATGTCCCCGCACGAGAAGGAATTGGGTCCGGTTGACGTGGAGGGGGACCGTCGTCCTCCTCGGTCAGAATCTGAGGCTGAGTCCAGAGAATAGAGTCAGCACGTCGAAGCTCTTGGCGAATAAACGGCGAAGTGTGAAGAGCAAGTCTTGCTTCTTTCGGAGCCTGTAATTCTCCGAAAAACTGTGGCTGTTCCTTGCTGGAATTCGACTCAGAAAGAGGCATCGGTTTGATGTCCTGACAGTATGGATGGAGAATATCCAAGTATCCTTGATAGTTCCCGGTAGAAGGAACTGGTTCCACTTGTACAGGGGGCTCAGAACAGAAGCTGCCCTGCTCCACCCGTGAGAAACGATCAACGTCCTGATCTGTTTCGTCACCAGGGTGTTGATGATCGGAAAATCTCTCGCGCATGACCCGACGAACTTCGTCTCTCACTGCTGAGTCAAATTCGCTGTCATCCTCGGAGTAAGGCGGAAGAAAATCATCTTCGACAGGAGAAACATGTAGACCCAGGCCAGAGTTCCTAGAGGGAAGCCCATGCGGAGTTTCATCCGTTGAAAATCTCTCTGTAGCAGAGACTGTTCTGCGCCGTGACAGCATAGTTCGTTCTGACGGGTCAACGGACGTTGTCCGTATGCGGTCCGTGCCGACAGTGCCCACGGGCACGGTGCTACCGGTACGGGTAGCAGTTTCTAGTGTCACGTGACCGTGTTTCATTGGTTCACGGATGACGGAGCCGTTATCTGCCTCGCCCCACGGGCGGCCGGAGTCCCCATGACGGGTACCGGTTTGGGACCGCACATGACCGGACTTCTTCCAGCCCCGCGCCATGCTGCCGCTCCCGGACAAACCGGGCGGACTTACAGGTCTAGAGTTACGAATTTGCCAGTTTCTGGGAGAATCCATCCGTGGAATCACACACTCACGTGAACGGGAGTCGTAGACCGGTACCGTGTCCGTCCGTGTCCGTTCCCGACGGTCAGAGAAGTGTCCGTCGAGATTTTCATCCATTGAGAAGATCGGTATGCCGGTCTTCCTCTCCAAACTGGCCAGTTGGTCCGTCGAGTAAGAGGTTGAAACAGCCGTTTCAAATCCGTCGAAACTTCGAGAATGGTAAGGCACTCTGTCTCTGAGGTTCTCATCCGCCAAACTTGGCGGTTCATCCAATGGTACTGAGTCACAGTCAAGTTTTGTATTTGTCCTAGTCGTGGTGGGCCTCATTGAACCACCTGACATCGAAACCAAAGAAGACGACGGGACCAAAACTAAACCCTTGTTCTGTAATTCTGCCAGCATATCGGAGACTAAAGTAGAGGAATCTACTAAAGAAATGACATGTTCCGTCTGCTCCACAGACGGCTCCGACACAGCAGAAGTACTAGAAGAAGAATGAGTGGGAAGGAGGGGGGGGAGGGGGGGGCACTTTCTTCTTCGAAGACGAAGAAGAAGAAGACGACCTAGACTTAGAACTAGACTCTTTCTTCGAACTAGAACTAGAACTAGGGGTAGGGGTAGAAAGGAACTTCCCTTTCTCATCCCTAGACTGCTTAGACGACGACGACGAAGTAGAAGCAGAAGGCACAGAAGTGACACCGATGTCCGACATGTTAACAACGAGGGCACAAAACCGGTGTCAAACAACAATCAAATAATTTCACTTTAACCAAAATTCGATCCCAAAAATCAAATTAAAATTATACACTGACAATACCTGTTACCCAAGGGGCAAAAGGGAACACAAAGAAGGTAGAATGGCAAGGAAAATAGCTTGAAAATGAATTAAATTTGCAGAGCAAAAAAGAACATGGCAGCTCCAATTGGAAAAAAATTATTATGATTCAAAGTTGGCTCCCCGGAAGTGACGTCAGGAAGGGGATCCACAGCAGCTCAGTGGTATTGCTAAACCAGACCAAGGGAAGTAAGTTAGTCTTGTGAAGACTAAGACTTTTTTGGTCTTTGGTAATTGGCATTAGCTCCAAATTGGAAGAGATAACTCATTCGTAGTGAAACGGTAACATGATAGAATAGATTACTGTTTTTGTTGCTTCTTGTTTATTAATATTGTAAAGCGCTTTGGGAACATTTGAGGTAAAGCACTATATAAATGCGCTATTATTATTATTTCTCCAGAGTTACTGTTCTTTGCCTTTCCCTAGTTTCTCCAGAGTTACTGTTCTCTGCGGTTCCCTACAGTTTCTCCAGAGTTATTGTTCTTCGCATTTCCTTACAGTTTCTCCAGTGTTGCTGTTCTTTGCATTTCCTTAGTTTCTCCAGTTATTGTTCTTTGCAGTTCCTTACAGTTTCTCCAGTTATTGTTCTTTGCATTTCCTTACAGTTTCTCCAGTGTTGCTGTTCTTTGCATTTCCTTACAGTTTCTCCAGAGTTACTGTTCTTTGCATTTCCTTAGTTTCTCCAGTTATTGTTCTTTGCATTTCCTTACAGCTTCTCCAGAGTTATTGTTCTTTGCAGTTCCTTACAGTTTCTCCAGAGTTATTGTTCTTTGCAGTTCCTTACAGTTTCTCCAGAGTTACTGTTCTCTGCAGTTCCTTAGTCTCTCCGGTTATTGTTCTTTGCAGTTCCTTACAGTTTCTCCAGTTATTGTTCTTCGCATTTCCTTACAGTTTCTCCAGAGCTACTGTTCTCTGCAGTTCCTTAGTTTCTCCAGTTATTGTTCTTTGCAGTTCTTTACAGTTTCTCCAGTTATTGTTCTTTGCAGTTCTTTACAGTTTCTCCAGTTATTGTTCTTTGCATTTCCTTACAGTTTCTCCAGAGCTACTGTTCTCTGCAGTTCCTTAGTCTCTCCAGTTATTGTTCTTTGCAGTTCCTTACAGTTTCTCCAGAGTTACTGCTCTCTGCAGTTCCTTAGTCTCTCCGGTTATTGTTCTTTGCAGTTCCTTACAGTTTCTCCAGAGCTACTGTTCTTTGCAGTTCCGTAGTTTTTCCAGAGTTATTGTTCTTTGCAGTTCCTTACAGTTTCTCCAGAGTTACTGTTCTTTGTGGTTCCATAAAGTTGTTAGACACTAGATCTGCACGAGGGTGTAATATGTGATTACATGATGTCAGAACTCATAAGAATTGAACACCAGACCATTCCCAGGGCTAAAAGCCAAAAGGTATTATCAGCCTTTTTTCTGTTCCTTTTGTGTTAGCGGTATACATATATATTACTAATGATTACATCCGTATTGTTAAAAATTCGGGACTTTACTGGTGTTGCACTGCCTCCGGGCATTACCTCCAGGATCGTTCCCACCATCTTTATAATCTACTAATGTCCCATGTGTGTCTGTTCCAGACCGGAGGACGTTAAACAGATTTTCACCATCACCTGTTCCTTTTGTGATACATGTAATATCCTATGGCTTTTACCTTTCAGCTTTGGCTTGAATGGTTGGAGGGACTGAATGAATTCAATGAGGGCTTCAGCATGTTATTACAGTATTTTACGGACAATAAGGCGATACTTTTTCCCCCAGACTGATACCCCTGTGCCTTATAATGCGACTGATAATACAGTAAGAAAGTGTAGTACAGTGGAACCTCCCTTATAAGACCTTCAAAACGATCCAAGATGAGGTCTTAAAGCCAAAACACCGATCCATAGAATCGGGTCACGCTACTCCGACACATGTGACACGGCGCGCAAGACATGCCCCCTCGCACAATAAGGAAAAAAGAAGGGTGAAGTGCTCTTATCGGCTGCAGTGACGCGAACTGACGCCAGTTGCCTTGCTTGCTTCCTTTTTATATTCCAGCTGCGCCTTTAAATGGGAGGGAGCTGTATAAGGGAGGTAATTTTAATACTGACAAAGGCCAATGTCTCAGAGAAGTAGGTCTTAAGTGGGAAGGAGTCTTATTAACCCTTTCACTACCAACGTCGCATTTATGCACTACAATGGTTTAACACCCATGTCACTAAAAGGCATGAAATCAGGGCCTGTTATCCGAAGACCCTTTCTTAATTTTGAGAGGTAAGGATAGGTCTAATGTTATGCATGATAGAGGAATTCCCAATATTTGCAGATACTTTTTTTTCTCCACCCAATTAAGTGTAATGGTATTTTGTGGCTGACAAATGGCTGGCGGCGAAAGGGTTAAGAGAGGGGGTCTTTAAAGGGAGGTTCCACTGTAACAAAATCTTAATTTTGTGTTACATTTTGGGGGGGGTTCGCCTTACAATCAGGTGCCATCATAGTCCGTAAAATACGGCACGATAGCCGCAGTAGCATGTTCGTTTACCCCCAAAAGACTATTTCCTGACCTTGAGGTAGGCCATGTGCTTGGCGCACTTCCTGCCCCTGGCCCCTTGCCGGGGCATTTTGATGGAGCCCTTCACCATCTTCCTCTTGGGGTCCAGGGAGTCCACCATCTCCAGCCGGGCAATGCTGTGCAGCCTCTCCGCCTCCACCTCGTAGCCGATCGTCAGGGCCTCTCTGAAGCTGGACAAAGGTAACAAGACTCGAATAAAAAGATACATAAAGACGATCTACTTCTTCTTCTTCTGCGTTCCCAGGCCATATGGCCATAATGGATGAGGTACGTACGTGTCCGGTTTTCAGTTTTCACTGGTCTCCATGCTGCGTACAGCCGACACATTCTGATTTCGGAGGAGCTCAAAGGAGAAAAATTATTTGGAATTTTTTGTGGAAAAAAAGGCAGGAGAATGGGCCAATAAGTCAGAAAGATAGTAGATGATAGAAAGCAAAAGGAAAAGGCAGAGTCAAAGAGAGTGGTAGATTTTTATTAATCTTACTATCTATATAATTAAATACTTACCAACACTCAAAACAATAGCATAACATACCAATTGGCTGGAAAAACCTAAAGCGTAAACGCTTAGTTACCAAATAACAAAGAGTAAGTCACTCTAGTGACCGTGGGGTTATGCCCCTTTCCCCACTTCCGGTCACGTACATCACTTCCGTTCCCAACTCATTCCTATTTACCCTAGCATCAGGAGGGAGGTTGGGTGGGAACCTTTGGTTGTTTTGAGTGTTGGTAAGTATTTAATTATATAGATAGTAAGATTAATAAAAATCTACCAATCTAATATAATCATACTGTACCAACACTCAAAACAATAGCAGACTACCAAAGAGGAGGAGGGTGATGCAATAAAGCGAACAAGGGCTGAATGAAAACTAAACACAGAATATACATTCAAATTCCCTACGAATCGCATCTTAAAACCCGTAATACTCCAATCTCTTTTCCCCCATAGGTCATACATGACTTACCCCAGAAGGGAATACTCACGAGAGTTAACAGGAGATGGGAGTACGAGCCACGACAGTACGTCTGATGGCATATGAGTCGTCCGACCTCTTGACGGATACGTCCCTTAGGTAGAAACTCAGAAACGTATTGACGGAACGCCAGGTGGCCGCCTCCATGACCTTGGCGAGGGGGACTCCTCGGGAGAGCGCCAGGGAAGCACTGATTGCCCTAACTTCATGCGCTCTGATGGGGTTGCCCGGCAAAGAAGAACTAGAACTGGCATAAGACAGCTTAACAGTTTCTACCAACCACCTAGAGATAGTAGACTTAGCTATGTCCTTGTCATACTTCTTGTTCAGAGAAATGAACAGACGTCTCTTAGAACCCCTGAAGGAACTAGTGCGGGACAGATAGTGCCTCAGGCAACGAACTGGACAAATATGGATCTCCGAGTCATCACTGCAAAGGATAGGATCTAAACTAGAGATCGTGACAGTTGCAGAATCTACATCGCCCGGTTGGGTCTTAGCCCTAAACTCAGGGAGAAGGGAGAGAGTAACTGACATACCAGCGGGGTCGAACTCAACATCCCGAGGGAGACCACTAAGAGAATGGATACCACTGACCCTACGAGTAGAAGCAAGAGCGATCAGAAAAAGGGTCTTGTAGGACAACAACTTAAGAGAAAGACTGCCCAAGGGCTCACATTTATCTCTTAGAAAGTTCAAGACTAGGAACACGTCCCACTGAGGAAAACGAACGCAACGTGAAGGAGTCCTAAGCCTGACTGCATCGATGAAGTGAGAAACGTAAGGGGAAGCTAAAGCCGACACAGAGCGAGAACCAAGGGTCATCGAGATCGTGTTAGCAACCGAAGACTTGTAACCTGAAAGAGTCTTAGCCGAGAGACCTTTTTCCGAATACAGGTGTGACAAAAAATGAACAAACTCCACTGCGGACGGGCGCAGCGCATCGATCTTATGAGCTCTACAGTACAAAAACCACGAACGCCAGCGAAGGTTGTACAGGGTGTTCGTACTCTGTCTTCTGGAAGCTAGCAGGAGATCAACTGACCTCCTGGCGAAGCCTTGACGCAAAAGGCCTAATCTTATAGTCTCCAGGCGGTCAAATTGAGCACGCCTGGGTTTGTGTGTCCGACTCCTGTCCGAGGCTGCACCAGAGTTTTTGGGGTCAGATGGAGATGCAGAGGAGGAGCCTTTGCCAGGGCCAGAACCTCCGGAAACCAAGGACTGGTGGGCCAGAAGGGGGTGATCAGGATCAGCTGCGGGGAGTCCCTTGCCGCTTTCTCCAACACCTTCGGGATCAGGGGTGTCGGAGGAAAAGCGTACGCGTCGAGGTTGGTCCAGCGGAACGTGAACGCGTTGCGTGCGTACGCCTGAGGGTCCTTGACCGGCGAGACGTACATGGGCAAGCGAGAGTTGTGACGAGTCGCAAACAGATCCAGCCAGGGCTTTCCCCAGAGATCCCACACTGGACGAAGGGCCTGATGAGCGATGGTCCACTCCGTTGGAAGGATCTGGGAAGATCTGCTCAACTGATCCGCGATGACGTTCAGCTTGCCGGGCACAAACTCTACTGACAGGGAGATATCCTGGCTGTGAGCCCACAACAGAATGTCCTCGGCGGCGAGAGAGAGCGACGTCGATCTCGTCCCACCTTGACGACGCAGGTAGGAGAGGCAGGCTGTGTTGTCGCTTGCGACGGTTGCCCACTGGCGACGAAGGAGAGGTGCGAAGTGGAGGAGGGCGAGACGAACAGCCTCCATTTCCAGGAGGTTGATGTGCAGGAGGGCGTGCTCCGAAGACCAGAGACCCGAGATCTCGCTGTGGTCGATGTGGGCCCCCCATCCCGTCCTTGAGGCGTCCGTGAAGAGGAAGAACTGTGTTCTCAGCACACGAATGGGGACCGAACTGTTCAGCCAAGACAGATCGAGCCACTGACGCACTGACTGACGAAACCAAGGGCCGACTGGGACAACACTCTCTAGCAGCGATAGATCTGGAAAGAGGGTCGTCACTTGTCTCTGTAAGGCACGCTTGTGGAGTCTGCCCAGGGGGAGCAGCTCCGCCATCGACTCCATCAACCCTAAGACGCGCAGGCACTGACGAAGCGTAATCACTGGCGAGACGATCACCAAGTCCAAGGTTTCTGACAGAGTCTGAATTCTCTCTAGAGAAGGGGAAACCGAAAACTTCACAGTGTCCACACGCATCCCGAGGTAGCAGAAATTCTGTTTGGGAGTGAGGTCCGACTTCTTGAGGTTGAGCTGGAACCCTAGAGTCTTTGCCAAGGACACGATCTGAGAAGTGTGTGCTTCGCCTATCAGTTGACTGGAACCGAGGACGAGCCAATCGTCCAGGTACACGCGAAGACGCACCCCTCTTGCCCTTGCTAGGGCAGCGAATTGCCGAGTCACTTTTGTGAAGATCCAAGGGGCGGGGGACAAACCGAAGGGCAGGGCCCTGAACTGGAAAACATCTGCGTTCCACACGAAGCGAAGGAATTTCCGTCTCGACGGGTGTATGAGGATGTGAAAATATGCATCTCTCAGGTCTATTGAGGTGGCCCAGTCCCCGGGCTGAATGAAAGACCGAATGGAAGCCGCCGTCTCCATCTTGAAACGGACGGGGCGAAGAAATTTGTTGAGGGGAGAGAGATCCAGGACCGGTCTGAACCCTCCCGTCTTCTTGGGGACCGTGAAGAGACGGGAGTAGAATCCTGGACCTGGGTGCGGGATCAGATCGACCGCACCCTTGAGATGCAGAGACTCGACCTCTGCTTGGAGGATTAAAAGTCTCTCCGGGTCCGACGGTGGAGGAAAAGAAATGGGAGAACGCGAGAGGGGTGGCTCTTGGAGGAACATGAACCGAAACCCTGCCCGCACCACCCGAAGAACCCAACCGTCGCCTACTAGGGTCTTCCATGCAGGTAGCGCTGCGCTCAGAGCGCCTACGCAGGAAGCAGGGGCGGTTGGAGGACTTTGGGAGGGTGCGGGCTCTACCGAAAAGGCTGCCTCGACTGCAGCCTGGGAGGCCCAGAAGACCTCCCTCCACGAGAAGAGGAGAGTTTCCCTCTGGAGGACTGAGTAACGCGAGGTTGAGAGAAGGGGGGCTTAAAAGCCCCGCGAAACGAAGAAGGACGTCTGTGGGAGGACCTAAAAACCTGGTAGGGGCGTGAAGGTCTGAACGGTCCGCGACTCTGCTGGGTGCCCTGTGTGTCCATGCGGAAACGCTTGGTAACCGCGTCGATCAGAGCAACCTGGGAGACCTCCGCCTTGCGCTTCGACGCTGAGTCCAAGGATTTCTCGAGCAGGCTAGTGCCAAACACACCCTTATGGGGAAGGGGAAGGGAACGCAGTTTCTCCTTCTCCTCCCTGGAGAACCTCGAAGACGAAGAGAGGATCTGGTCGCGGCGAAGAGCGGAGACCTGAACCTTGAGGGCAGCGACGACGTTAGCCTGACTGGTGAGGGTGTCGTCGAGGAGGGAGATGAGCGATCCTACCGCAGCGCCGTCTATCTCCTCATAGAGTTGAAACTCGTCCGGCTTGAGGGACGGAGAACGCCCGATGAGACGAGACAGTGACGAGTGTAGAGAGGCAACCACACCGCACGACCTGAGAGTGTCGGACAGAGATACTTCCAGAGTTTTCGCTGCCGGTGGCGTGAAAAGGAGAGATCCCAGGTTCTGAGTTGGAAGGGAGAGCTTTGCCATCTCCGCTTTGGAGAGGAGCGAGTAGTCTCCGAAGGGGAGCATAGACGCGCCCAAGGTGAAGGGGGGCTGAAAACGAGGAACCCTGAAGGAGCCCACGGGAGTAGAGACATCCTGCTCCTCGTCTGGCTCTGAGTCCGAGCGTTGCTCCGCAGGGAACTTGCCCGTTAGAAGCGAGACCTCTGCCTTATCCAGGGCAAGCAGCGTGGACTGAGGGCACTTGAACCTGAGGGACTCTTTCTGAGGCTTGAAGGAGTCGACAACCCTTGAAGAAGAGGACCGTGGGTGAGACGAAGGCCTAGAGACGACGTCGACGCACACCGGCTGGATGAGCTTCAGCAGGTCCAACTTAGACAGATGAGGAGGGCGTAGAGGAGAGGAGTGACCTGCCCTGCGCTCACGGGCAGAGACAGGAGAACCTTCTCTGGAGGACTCCGTAGACTGGGACTGGAAAGACTGTGCACGAGTGGCGTCCTCCGGCGGGGGTGACCCGGCAACGGGGTAGGCCAATCGGGAGTGCTCCTCATCCGAAGAGGGAGCCTCGAGGGAGACCCTCTGCACGTACCGGCCTGGAACCGGGGAGAAATCCCTCACACGGGGAAGCGGGGCCGGGGACCGGCGGCCGCGGGAACCGGGGGATCGAGACGAGTCGACCCGCGCACGTCTGCCACGGAAACGTGGAGAACGTGACGGGGAGCGTTCCCTCCGGCGGGAGGGACGGGATCGCGCAGACCCAGAACCCTCACCGGGCACTGTTGACCAGCCGTGCCGTGGACGGCTGGTCGTAGAGGCAGACAGTGCGGCCCGACGCTGATAATCCGGAAGGAGAATATCCACGGATGGATATCTCCCCCGGCGGTCATAGAGAGGGTCGGGTGTAGAGCCATCCCGTCGACCGACCCTCTCTATAGGCCTTGAGCTGGCTGGGCTAACATGGCGTGGTCTGACAACCCGGTCCGGGTGTCGACCTGTAGAGCCAAAGCCAGCCGACAACCCGCCGTGGGGGTTGTCGCTCTTGCCTAGGCTATGACACCTCTCCGAACTCTGCGAGAGAGGATGCTTCGCCCTTGTGACCGAGCAGACCGACCGTCTACTTGCACCACGGTCCGTGGTGCCTTCGACCTCCTGGCCGGGAACGACCTCCTGGTCGGAACGATAGACAGGCCGTCTACGAACGTCCTCGTCTGTAGAAGCTTCCTGGAGGGACAGCGTAGGAGGGGACCTGGAGACCTGTACAGACTGACAAAAACCAGAACCCTCCCCAGCCGGGGAGGTGACAGATGAAAAAGCTGGCAAGGAGACAACAAGCCCGCTATTCTGCAGGTGCCGAATGAACGCGTCAAAATTTTCAGGTGTCTGAGCGGCAGAAATTTGATCAGACTGAGACTGAACACTCACAGAGGCCGTGGCCTCTGTCTTAGGTGAAGAGGTAACCGAACTCTGAACCGGCTTGGCCGAAACGGCCGACGGAGATTTCGTGTGAGAAATTTTAGAGTCCGATTTCGATGACTTCCGAGAAGATTTCTTGGAAGACCTAGAAGACGCTGATCTGGGCGAAACAAGGCGCCCGACACTATCGCGAGGAAGATGAGAAGGCTTCGAATTTTTCGAAGAATGAACTCTTGGGACCTCCGAGGGAGGGTCCCCCAAACTATCTTCCATGACGACTAGAAAAAATCCAAACGAAAAAACTTTCGAAATAAACAAACACTACAAAGCTAGCAAAGTACCTGAGCTACTAAGCAAAGCCAACAACAAGAGTAGAAGGACTGCGGAGTCAAACTGAAGAAACCGCAGTACCAAGAAGAAACCCAAAAAATGGCGACCTAACCAGAAGAACACCGGCTAGGTCAACCTCCCAAAATTAAATTTCTAACTCCAAAAATACACAAAATAGAAGCTTAAGAAAGCAAAGACTTGTTGCTAAGAACAGACTAGCAACAAGGGTAACTATCAAACCAGAACAAACCCACCAAGAACGCTTGAAATGAATTCGTAAAGGGAGTAGGTTTAAACATCAACAGCCTTTGAAGCATGGTAAATAGAGAATGAGTTGGGAACGGAAGTGATGTACGTGACCGGAAGTGGGGAAAGGGGCATAACCCCACGGTCACTAGAGTGACTTACTCTTTGTTATTTGGTAACTAAGCGTTTACGCTTTAGGTTTTTCCAGCCAATTGGTATGTTATGCTATTGTTTTGAGTGTTGGTACAGTATGATTATATTAGATTGGCACATTAGAGGAAGTTACAAGCAGAGAACTTCCAGAAGATGGGGGAACTATTTTTACGAAAGACCCCGCAGTATCCCCACGGGGGGAGAGACTCGTGGAGGGGGCGGGGTCATCCAGCTCCCCGTATGGATGCACGAGCCATCCACCCACTGCCCCGAGACGATCTACAAAATGTACCTTTAATAATGCGCTACTCAAAGAAAAAACAAAGTCTGCTGCTCTGACAACAATGTCTGTGTAATCAGTCTCTGAATGTTTGGACACACAGTCCATTTTATAAATACCATACTTTTCAGACTATAGCTGTAGGGTGCACGTTACTATAAGACGCACCCCCCAAATTTGACTCAGATTTTGTTATTATTGTCGCTGTCCGATGCTAACCGTGTATCTACAAAATTGGACAAAAATAATTTTTTACTGAAACTCCTTCCAGTGACCTCACGCAGGTCTTCTATAAATATCTTGTGTCTGTGACCAATGAAAATGCTCAAATTTGTCACATGATACCACGGAAATAATCGTGTATGTGGCGGGTTGTTGCTGGTTTAGACACGATAAGCGTGTAACTGGTCATGCTAATCGTGTAACTGCCGGCAGCTGTCGTATCTCCCATTGTGAGAACAATGCACTAACTTTGTGACTAACCGTGTAACTGAATTATCACATGTTTACTCATCGGTAAAGAAGAAGGGTCAAGCGTATATCAAATGGGGATTGACTTTGTAGCAGGCAACAATGTTTTTTGATGCTCCTGTAAAATCACTGATTGTGTAAATACACGGTTAGCATCGGACAGCGACGTTATATTTTCTTCCAATGTTGTTAGTCACATTATAAGACGAAGGGGTCTCAGTTGGCACCTTATAGTCTAAAAAATATGGTAACTTTTTTAAACCTCTTGACTGCCAGAGAAAATTACAGAAAACAATCATTGTACAAATCATGCCATGAAAAAGACAACTGATAGAGCCAATCTGGCAATATGGTCTGGGGATATAACTCTCTTGACTGTGTTAGAGCAAAAACCAGCATATCAGAGTTATGCCTCTTCATCTGATGACGTCATCAGTGATGTCATCAAGTCAGTACATGATACGTTATACGGCAGTCAAGGGGTTAAAACACCATTTTTCTCTGGAGCAGTTGTTGCCTATAACAAGCATACAAACAGAAATGCATACCTTTTGGCTTTACATTCACATTCAGCACTAGCCAAAACAATATCCATAAAAACACGTTAAAAAAAATGTTTTATGAAATCTGATCTGATCAAATTAAACTTCCAATGATTTTAATAACAATTAAGCACAACGGAACATCATATTTTTCACCTAAAGAAAAATATGAACTTTTTTGTTGCTGCTATCTTGTCAGCTAGGGATGAGAGCATTACGTGTGTGACCGTCTTTGATTACCCCGCCACTCTGCCCCCGCCCCCCTCAAAAAAACAAAATGGGTAGGCGCTGTGCATGCAGCAAAACACTCTCCGGGGAAAAGCAGCCCGAATTTCACAGAGATAAATCTCTGTGACCAGAATATAATAATAAAATAGATATTTATAGCGCTTTTTATCAAGCACAAAGTGCTTTACAATCAGCATTGAAACACTAACAGACACACACACACTGACATACACACACACACACACACGCACGCACACTCACATACATACATACATACACACACACACCAAATACCAATAAGCAGCCTACCTCTGCTCAGGTTTGGCAGTGAAGGTGAGGCAGATCTCCAGCTGGGTGCAAAGGCGGTCAGACCCGTCCTCCTTGCAGTAGGGGGTGGCGCCCAGGTCCAGCTTGTAGGGGCTCACTTGCAGCTCGGGCTGCAGGCGGATGATGGGCCGCGAGCGCAGGAGGGAGACGGTTCCCGACTCGTACGACCCCACCAGCAGGTCTGGGTAGCCGTTGTCGTCAAGGTCAAGGCCGCCGGAGAGGGAGTAGCCGAACGAGGTTAGCCCGTCGACAGGCATGTCCTCAGCGATGATCCTCTGTGCATTGATTAAGAAACATGTGTGTTCTTTTATGCGTTAACTCATAATCAAATGACTTTTCAGCAACCATCAAAGCATTCTTTGGTGGATCGGGATGCTTTCGCATATGCTATTATTCATAATTCTGTGGTGTGAAGTCTTACACAGTTTGTATGCCCTAGAGACAGACACTGGTTTCCAGGCATGGTAATTGATGAACAGCATTTTTCTCTGAAAATATTTGGGTGTTTCAGGAGACATTGTTTAATGGCGGTCTCAATGGATAAAGAGGCCTTTATGGTGATCAGGGGGCAACTTGTGAAAAAAGGCATCTCTTCAAGCCTAAAACTCCATTTGACATTGTTTTTCTACATTCACTTTTCTCTGAATTCAGAGAATTCTCTAAAGATTACCATGCCTGGCTTCAAGACTGGTTGACACTGGAAGGTAAAAAATGTAGAGTTAGATGGAGAATAAATGGAAATAAAGAAACAGAGCTGTTCTAAGCTAGAATGCGAATAGAATGAGAAGTTGCACCCTCAAGACATAAGATAAAAAAATGTTTACTTCCTCTCTCCTGTCACCTTAACAATATCAGATCATAATTTTTAAAAAGCTTAAAACGTTCAACACCACTTGTCTGAGCCTTTCTTTATCTCAGGTAGTTTCACACACAAAATATCCCATTTGTTTATAACTTACACTTCTATATCAGCAACAATGTTAATCCACATATGCCTCTAGTCATTATGGTATGGGCACAATAGAAGCAGTTAGAATTCCAGTCTGGTACCGATTCAAACTCACCTGGGCATACATGTCAGAAATGCCCGTTTTGGATCCATGGTATATGTACACTGCTCCCTTGCCCTCATACGGAGCTCCAACAGCAATATCTGCAATGACAAGTTCAATAGTTCTTTGAATTTATCCGCATAAAAATCGATACCATTATGATTTTGGTGATATGCAGATTTCCAAGTGAGTTATTTCTTCCTTTACGCTTTTCCATTGTGAGACTTTAACCCTTTCACCGCCAGCCATATTTTAGCAAAAACAAATCCATGAAATTTACCTGGGTAGAGAACCAAAGCCATCTGCAGTATTGTGGATTCCTCTGTGACATATATAAAATAAAGTCTATCCTTACTTCCCAAAACTAAGACAATAGGGTCTTTGGATAATAGACCCCGATTTTATGCCTTTTTGTGACATAGGTGTTAAATCACCGTGGTGCTAAAATGCGACTTTGGCGGTGAAAGGGTTAAAGCAAACAAAAATAAACAACACTCTACACCTTTCCCTTTTCGCTCTTTATTTCATTTCATCTGGTCTGGATCTGGATCTGATGACAGCTGCGACAGAGGGCGCATGTACCTATAAACAGATATAGAATGAGAAAAAAGTAATGCTCACACTGAGCTAAGACCAAATGGATAACTTGGATAAAAATGGCCCCCCATGGGGATACTGGGGGGGGGGGGCTTTCGCACAAATAGTTCCCCCACCTTCTGGAAGTTATGTGCTTGTAATTTCCTCTAATCTGTCACTCTCTTTGACTCTGCCTTTTCCCTTGCTTACTGTAATCTGCTATCTTTCTATCTTACTGGTCCATTCTCCTGCCTTTTTTGTATATATTCTTAAAAAAAAGATCTCTTGAGCCGAAGTCGGACATGCTGGGCCTATTTCTTAGTTAGGTGCATAACGGCAGCATGACGCATCTACGCTCATATGACAGGAAACTGTCTGAACGAACAAAGAAGAAGAGGAAGAAGATAAAAATGGCATGACTGGAATAAAATTCCACCCTTAGGAGATGCTGACTAAAGAAAAAGTATTAAGGACATTGAATTAGAAGAAAACAAACGCAAGGAGAGACCAAATTGCAGTGATTACAACATACTGACAAGGGAAGAATCTCACTCTGAACTTCTTCTCTTTGGGGCCCATGATCATGTAATTGATCATTATGGCACCCTCGGCTTTTCCATTGAGTAACCACCCAACCAAGTAAACATTACACGGACAGGAACTAACCCAATTGTTCAGAAAAAGCGGCCCTTCTATGAAAGTGATTAGATTTAGAGTACTGTGCAACGAGGTGTAGAGTTGTAAGCCGTTACAGAGACTGCCTTTCCATCAACAATAGTTGCACTGCAAACTTGCTTAGTCAATAGTGTGACAAAAACATGGTGTAATGAATGAGAGAAACGCCAGACTCAAACGCTTACATGTTGAGTGAGAGACAGAATCAGGCAAAGTTTTAAATGGAAAATATTTTATGCTTGAGAAGAGTTGATCGATCAACACAAGAACTTTCTTTACTTAGTCAAACAAAGATTTAACCCCTTCCCTGTGTGATGTCATAACTTTTGATGTCATAGCCCCAGGAATGATGGTTTTAGGTTTGGACAAATCAGGAAAGATCCATCTCTAGACCATTTTTTCAGATTGAGTCTAACACTAGTAACAGGTCTCATTTAAATTTTATAATAAGAAAATCGATAATTTCCCCATTTTCCTCTGACAGTGAAGGGGCTAATAACAGGTAAACATTTGGCACTGGAGAAGAGATGCTCAACGTTGGAACTTTATTCTGTCACAACGAGGCCTTAGAGCCAAAGCTGCCATATATAAAGCTTTCACGAGAGGCGCGTGCTATCATTTGAATCGCTGCTCGCAGCGGGGATGGTTGAACCCTTCTTTGTTCCCTGTTGTGCGAGCCACTGCGAGGCCGTACGTTTCTGACTAGCAACACCCGATCCCTAGGATCGGTTGTTATGCCTTTAAAAGCAGCAGAAGAATGGACTGACACTAGAATGGCACTGACCTTGGTAGCCATCAATGTTCACGTCCCCCAGCTTGGCCAAGCTCAGACCGAAGCGGGCATGTTCGCATCCCAGACTGATGCAATCTGAATCCGACATCTTCCTGCTGAGGATGGTTTTCTTCTGAGATTCGTTACTTATCTGCAACACCACCCAGGCACCGAGCAGTTTGGCTTCATTACATTATAATAATAATAATAATAATAGTACATTTACATAGCGTTTTACCTCAAATGAGCCTAAAGCGCTTCACAATCAATTATTCATCAACAAGTAGATAACAAAAATACAAAGCAACTCTCTCTCGCTCTCTCTCTCTCTCTCCCTCTCACACAAAAACACACACGCGCGCACGCACACATTTATCGACACCGACTCACTATTCATCTTTCATTCAGTAAGCCATAGCAACTGAGTTGCACGGACTGACCACATACACCAACACACATACACAAAACGTCAGAGAATACACATACAAATACACTCACATACAACGCACGCACGCAGACAGACACACACATACACATACGTGCACACATAACACACAAAACCAAAACACACAAAACTAAAACTATTTTTTTGGTAAATTGTTTTTTACAAAGGCACAAGTCCCAATAAACACCACACCACAAACAATACTGTGCAAAACTGAGAGACAGAGACAGAAAGAGGGGGCGGAAGAGGATGAGAAGATGGAATAGGAAAGATTATACACAAAAAAGAGAGGGGACGGAAGAGGATGAGAAGATGGAAGAGGAAAGATTATACACACAAAAAGAGAGGGGGCGGAAGAGGATGAGAAGATGGAAGAGGAAAGATTATACACACAAAAAGAGAGGGGACGGAAGAGGATGAGAAGATGGAAGAGGAAAGATTATACACACAAAAAGAGAGGGGGCGGAAGAGGATGAGAAGATGGAAGAGGAAAGATTATACACACAAAAAGAGAGGGGGCGGAAGAGGATGAGAAGATGGAAGAGGAAAGATTATACACACAAAAAGAGAGGGGACGGAAGAGGATGAGAAGTTGGAAGAGGAAAGATTATACACACAAAAAGAGAGGGGACGGAAGAGGATGAGAAGTTGGAAGAGGAAAGATTATAGACAAAAAGAGAAGGGCGGAAGAGGATGAGAAGATGGAAGAAAGAGGAAAGATTATAGACAAAAAAGAGAAGGGCGGAAGAGGATGAGAAGATGGAAGAAAGAGGAAAGATTATAGACAAAAAGAGAAGGGCGGAAGAGGATGAGAAGATGGAAGAAAGAGGAAAGATTATAGACAAAAAAGAGAAGGGCGGAAGAGGATGAGAAGATGGAAGTAAGAGGAAAGATTACACACAAAAAAGAGAAGGGCGGAAGAGGATGAGAAGATGGAAGAAAGAGGAAAGATTATAGACAAAAAAGAGAAGGGCGGAAGAGGATGAGAAGATGGAAGTAAGAGGAAAGATTATAGACAAAAAAGAGAAGGGCGGAAGAGGATGAGAAGATGGAAGAAAGAGGAAAGATTATAGACAAAAAAGAGAAGGGCGGAAGAGGATGAGAAGATGGAAGAAAGAGGAAAGATTATAGACAAAAAAGAGAAGGGCGGAAGAGGATGAGAAGATGGAAGTAAGAGGAAAGATTACACACAAAAAAGAGAAGGGCGGAAGAGGATGAGAAGATGGAAGAAAGAGGAAAGATCATAGACAAAAAAGAGAAGGGCGGAAGAGGATGAGAAGATGGAAGTAAGAGGAAAGATTATACACAAAAAAGAACTGAGAGAGGGAAAAGAGCGAGTATTACCATGTTGCTGCTGCCTAAGTAAACGTAGATGGCCCCACCACGCCCTTTTTCAAAGTAGTAGGGAGCCCCAACAACCAAGTCATCAATCCTGGAATGAATCAATCATAAAAGAAATGGTTCAGTAAAATGTTTCACAAAAGGGAGGTAGGCATCTGCACCAAACAAATTCCAGCCCAGCTTTTCAGAGCAGTAGCTTCCTCCCTTGCTATTAGTACTGATATCAGACTTTTATTGAACTACATGTCAATAGGCCCTTTGCCGCAGGCAGGCGACCTTGAATGTTACTTAAAGTCCTGAATAAGACAGTTCAAGCTTGCCTTGGCTTAAGGCTGTGTCTGATCTATTGACATAGGCTAGAACACCAAGGCTACATCAAAATGTTGTTATGCTCTGCAAAGCTATGTGGGGGTTGTCTTTAGCCATGACAAGCTCCTAGCATAACATCGTCAGTCTCCAAAAATCCTCCGAAGTCGGAGTGTGGCTGCCACGTGGCGGGGTAATCAAAAACGGTCACACACGTAATGCTCTCATCCCCAACTGGTGCACTTGTACCATAGTGTTCAAGTGCTTCAGCTGTTGGGATGATCCCTGGAGTCTTTTAGCCAGGGCACAGCAACAACAACATCTACACCAAACAAATTCCAGCCCAGCTTTTCAGAACAGTAGCCTCCCTTGCTATTACTAAAATGCAATCTGGTTTTTATTGAACTATATATATGTCAACAGGCGACCTTGAATTTCACAGTCTTGAATAAGACAGTTCATGCAACTATGGGCAAAACATTCAGGCAGTGGTGTAGTTTAGTCTACAGTACGACCGCCTGTGTCTAATGCCCCGCTAGACACACACATCTCTTCTCTTCTCTCTCCACCAGTCTAATAATTAAGATTAAACACACGTTGTGAACCACATATCACAAATATTATATTTATCTCAACCAGGCAATGGTCTATGCTTGGCGTTCATGACAACAGCTATGGTCCATCACAGTTATGCAAATGGTAAATCACTGTGCGCAAGACATACAGATGTCAGTCAAAATTGGCCAACTTCGATGTGTTGGACTTACCAGTTGATCAAGACAAGCTGCATCATCCAACAAAGCTGTAAAATAAAACAATTTGCAAAGATAAAGCACCGATGGTGACACTAAAAGAACCAAAAAAATGACGCAATTTGACGTGAAATGACCAAAATATTGAGTTTTCCATTCCTCATGTGAAGCGACGTCTTTCGACTTACCTCTCTATGCTTTGTGCATGGGGAAATTACATTCCATACGGGTTCTCTTCCACAAGTTAAACCATATTATCACAACCTCCAGTGCAATTCCAGCTGCGATGTGCTCACCCGTCGTTGTTGAGGTCGACAGCCAGCAGGGAGGAGCCGAAGCCAGCAAAGTTCCTGGTGCCCTGCAGGATCTGCTTCCTCTGGTAGGGCAGGATGTCGTCCTTGATGCCCTTGTTGATGAAGAACACCACCTCCCCCTTCTCCTCAGAGCGAGGGGCTCCCGCCACGAAGTACAGGTTCCCTGAGGTGTCAAACTTGCCCAGGCCCACCGAGTAACCTGCAAGGCATGCATCAGAATTGTCTAAATTCCAATCCTCTGAAAAACTGCAGTAAAAGGGCCCTCAAGGCCAAAGACCGTAGAGGAACAACACTGAAATCAGTCCCCAGCATGGGCGTAGTTTTGTAAGGAATCACTTTAAAATGCTGCTATTTCACATCAAAGATCTCCCTTATGAAAAAAAAGGCAAAACTTCTGGCACCAGGAACAAATCCTCTGCCAGCAATTCTTAATCCTCTGAAATTTGCAGACCCTCTGACAGTTCTGATGCCTGAACACCTAAGGGCAAAATGGTGGCATGCCTTTCTTATCCCGTTTTCAGTGATAGGACTTCTATATCATAATGCGCTAAGGATCGGAGGAAGGGACTCTAAAAATTTGAGTACCGCGTAAATGTCGGACTTTCGCTCGTGATGCGGGTCAAGATACGCGCTTCGTCTATTTATTCCGCTAGGTCGGATTAAAAATGTTGCTTTTGAAAGCTGATTTTGAAGGCAAAATGTTGCTCGTGTGTCAATTGGCATTATTTTGAAGTTGCGTCATCTGGTCCGACTTGACTGCTTTCCCTTCTTCCTCTTATAATGAAATTTTTACATCGACTTTCGACGAAGCCTTAATAGCTCCATAGGTAACACGCCGGGTCGCAAATCCGTAGGTCGCGGGTTCGAGTCTGCCCCTCACCACAATTTTTTTTCTTTCTTCGATCGCTCGGACAGGTTCCTATCAATTATGAACACAGATGCTTCATGCTGCCGTGTGGAGCATGGGTTTATTTATTTGAAGGCAAATCTTTTCTTCATTATTTTTTTTTTCAAAAGAGGAGCAGGGTGGGCAGAAGGGGGGGGGGGGGGGCGCAGCCCAGGGAGGGGGAAAGATGGGGGTGGGGGGCAGAGGGGGGGGGGACAGGGGGGGAGGGGGAAAGTAGGATAGGGGAAACCCCAAGCTAGGAAGCTAGGAAGGAGAAGAGGGAGGCGAGTAGGGCTTTTGTACAAATAGTTCCTCTACCTTCTGGAAGTTTTGTGTTTCGTCTAACCATATTTGTTTTGAAAGGTGCATAACCGAGAAAAACGCATCTGCGCTCATGAATTGACAGGAAACTTGAGCAAGCAATGATGAAGTGTGTGCTGTCTACTACAGTGCGCGCGTGTGTGTGTTAGTGTGTGTGTGTGTGTGTGTATAACATACTATAAAGTAAAATAAATGCTCCTCCCACTTTTCACAACATTTTGGCCCCTACTAAGGCTACTTTTCTCAAAGGGGGAGGGGGGGGGGGCACGGAGAGGGAGAAAGCAGGAATGGGGAAAACCCAAGCGAAGCTAGGAAGGAGAAGAAGGAGGCGAGTAGGGCTTTTGTGCTTCATGCTGCCGTGCGGAACGGGTTTATCTAGTGCCATATAAAAGACAACTATGCAGACAGAAAATAGGAAAATACAGTGGAACCTCCCTATAAGACTGAAAAATCAGCCAAAAAAGGTCTTCACAGGGAGGGGTCTTATAGGGAGGTAGACACTCAGCAGTCCAGATATGAAGGGGGGGGGAAAAATCGGTGAACATTTTTTTGGGGTCAAATATTAGAGGGAGTCTTAATAGGGAAGGTCTTAATAGGGATGTTTTATTGTAAAATGACCTGTTCCTGAAGAGTGTTTGCTTTCGCTCATTCCGAAACAACATCAGAGTACTGAAATACAAGTCTGTCAAGAGTTAATCTTAACCTACAATAATAAGTCTGTCAAGTTCCTAATCAAATACAGCTCTGACGAGCTCCTATTCATTTAACGACAAACCATGACCATACAAGGGGGAAAAAGAAACAAACAGTTGTACATCATCTAAATAAATCTGCCAACTAACAGTTGTTTCAACTGTTGGATGAACTCACCCAGATAAGAATACAGGTTGGTTGGGGGCACCTGAGGCTCTCCCTCTTGGAAACAGGGAGATGAGATGTAATTTCTGTAGACACCCAGGGCATCGCTGATGTTCATGTAAAATAAAGCACCTGCAACAATGCATGGAGTTGATAATAAAAAAGAAAAGAAAAATAATAAAACAAACAAACAACAACAACAGCAAAAACCAGCGACAAGCAAGCGCACACAAAACAATATTATATTATTATTGACAACACACACACAAACACTATACACATATGGCATCATCCCAGTCTCACTGATGTCTTTATTGCTGGTACCCATGTGTCGTCATATCCGGCCACAAGGAGCGCCATATTATGGGAGACCGCCATCTTAGTCCTTACCTTTTTTTGAAAAATGCTAGATCGATGATGCGTATTTGGCTGTTCCAATTCGAAACTTAATCTAAACTGTATTTATAACATCTGGATGTTTTCTTTACACATTTAGATAACATTTTCACTTTGTTTACACACAAATAAGGACTAAGATGGCGACACTTCCGTTGGAATGGTCGAGATGCGCACGCAGGTGGGTTGGAGCCATAGCTTCTGTTATCACGTGAATTCTAAATTTCCCCTGTGTTGCCTATTTAATGAGCATGATTATGCGCTCTGCATGTAAGTGTAAGCATGCATGTGTGCACATACATGCATGCATCTGTAATATATATATGTTTAGATTCAGTTTAGAATTGTACATGTTTAGTGTGCACGTGTGTGCGTGTGTGTGTGAGTGTATGTGTGTGTATACTGTATGTGTGTCGAGTCAAGTCATCAAGTCAAAATGATCTTTATTGAGAATAAAGGAGTAAGCTTGAAAGCTTTTTTTCATCCTGTCCTCAGTGTGTGTGTGTGTGTGTGTGTGTGTGTATGTGTGTGTGTGCGTGCAAGCGTAATCAACACAAACACAGCCTCATTCAAATAAAATGCTAAGATTACATTGTCCATGAAACCTAGATGGCGCTGCACTGTGGCAACACTCTCTCCAGGTAGGAGCAACCCAAATTTCACAGAAACACATCTCTGTAACTAGAAGAAACAATATACAAAAACAATTAAAACAGCTCATTACTTTTAAGCACTTAAAAAAACATACACAAAAGCTTGGTTTTACAGGTTTAATACAAAGGGAATGCAAAACGTTAAAAAATGGTACAGTGGAACCTCCCTTATAAGACCTTAAAAACCCATCCAAAACAAGGTCTTAAATGGGAGGGAGTTGTATATATAAGGGAGGTAATTTTAATACTTACACAACGGGCAATGTTTCAGAGAAGTAGGTCTTCTGAGACAGATTACTGTCATACCATCAGGACAGTATTTTAAGCTCGCAACGCGCTCTCCCCTTTCCGTTGAGTAATAGCCTTCATAGGCTCCTTCAACGCACCTGATACAGAAGATACAGAAATGGAAGGGAGTCATAATGGGGGGTCTTATTTATAAGGGAGGTTCCACTGCATAAATCCAAAAGGTGACCATCACAGACTGACCTCTCCAGAAGACGGATCCCGGGGCCCCCATGGCCAGGGCCTCGTGGCCAATGACGGCGCTGATGCCGGCCTGGCAGAGGCCAAAGTCCTCCATGTAGCTGTTGTGGGGGCCCTTCTGGCAGGGGATGTACTTTTCCACCTCGTACTTGTCCAGGGGAAGGGTGAACGTGTAGCAGATGCCCAGGCCAGCATTCGACTTGATGTACCGGTGGGCGCAGGTCTGTCAACAATCAATCAATCAATCAATGGGTGGAGCACCTCTGGCTGCAACGCGCTCTCCAGGTGGGAGCAACCCGAATTTCACAGACGCCTCTGTGACTATAACGTACAAAATACCAAATATCAATCAATCAATCGTTTTATTATTGTCATAATGAAATACAAGGACATTTGTCTTGTTGCAGTCGACTTACATGATTACAATTATAATTACACACAAAAAAACACCAGACATTAAGCATTTTCACACATCCGCACACACACATATCCACCAGGGTTCATTCTTGGCGTCAGTCATCGGTCATTGACGTATAAACCTTCGATTTTGACCGATAGTTTTAGCAGGCAGGCGGTCATCTGACCGATTGATTTTTCGTCAAAGCAGTCAACAACTTCAAGGATTCTGTCGTCTGCTAAACTTGAGTTCTGCCGCGGCCTCGGACCATAAACATAACTAAAAAGTTGTATCTGGCAAAAAGAACGCCGAAATGAAGAAATGGCAGCATTGCACATTCGGAAAAGCTTTTCCGATCCAACTTTTTGAAGACCAGATAAAGTTCCAGCGTGACCTAGTCTTCTAGTGCTAAACAAGATCGTTCTTAAGATCGTTTCTCGGCCTTTTGACAACAAAACGTGTTTAAAACCAGCCATGCCTCCCAAAAAGATGCCACGAGTAGAAAAGGGGCAGAAGAATAATATGTTTGCTAGCTTTGGACTCGCTCAGACATCGTCTGCAACTTGTAGGATCGTTGGAATTATGTCAAGTCACCCCAACTTTTCCACATCAAAACTCCGAACCCGATTTTCGCTTCGTGCCACAGCAGTCAGTCTGTTTGTTTTGGTTTTCCTGGTTGTCAGTCTTGTTTCTGACTATCCGGGGTTTTCCTTTCTAAAGCAGACGCATGTCCAGTCATTCCAGAATGATCTTTGTTTACATCTGAATGCTTGTTCGCGAAAGCGAAGCGCTTCAAGTTTTGGGTCTGATTTCTTCGTTGACCAAATCTGAACGGTAAATAGAACATTTCTAAATTAATGGAACATTAAAATCAATCAATTTTCTATAAGTGTACCAAATTTGGTGCATGTAAAATGGAGCTCATGTACTTCTTTTAAGAGTACAAAGCGGGAGGCGTTATCGTTGAATGGAGGTCCGACATTTGGATTTTTCTTTCAAGTGGCATTGCCGAGACACACTCAGATGGGTCGATGTTGGAGTAAATTTATGTAAATTTACTGAATTAATTAGGAAACAAAATCATATTTATACCCTTTTAAGTTGATATAAAATGAATATGTAGTATTTTAAACTCTTTTTTTTTTGGGGGGGGGGGGGGGGGGGGGGGGGGGGGGGGGGGGGGGGGGGGGGGGGGGGGGTGGGGGGGGGGGGGGGGGGGGGGGGGGGGGGGGGGGGGGGGGGGGGGGGGGGAGATTATTGCTTTCATACTAACATGCAACAGAATTTTTCAAACTAACAAATTATGACAGAACAAGAAATAGCACTGATAAAATATTTATTGAATATTGTAAAACTAACACAAGAAAATATTCTTTTACTAACAGAGTTGCACCTTTATGGAATCAACTACCAACTAACATTAAGAGAGCACCTAATACTAACAGCTTTAAAAATCAGCTCGACCAATTAAAATTTTATAATGACATAATGTACGAATACGATGATTAATTCATCGCAAAAGCCTGAGTGTACGATATACCTTGAGTATGTAAAAATAAAATAAAAAACACAAAGATGGGACTTTGAAAGCCTAGCGGCTATATTATTTTCGTCCCTATTCCTAATCCTAAACATGTCTTCAATAATAATTAGTATGCAGATCAGTTTGCTTGTTTCACTGTATGTTTGTACTCTAAACAAGTTGAACTTGTGCATCGTCAGCCAGCACTGAGTCTGAGTCAACAGAGCCTGCAAGTTCGACAGAGGAAAAAGCAGCAGCATCAAGCCGTTCTTTTAGAGATGTGAATGCCATCATCTCAAAAACATAAGCTACTGCATTAATATGCAAGTGTGTGTGTACGCTTATGTGTCTGTCTGCCTGTCTCTCTGTCCATATCTCGATCTGTCTGTCTCCCCCCTCCCTCTCTCTCTCTGAGTAGTAAGCCTATTCCAGTGGTTATGCACATGTGTTTGCCTGTGTGTTCACTGTGCATGAACACTATGAATGAGAATGAGATTACATTAAAAAAAAAGCAGGATCATAGGGTTAAATTGTGAGCAGGAATATTAGTTTCCTTTGACTATATTTTTACATTAAACTATGAAATGGCAAGGTACATTTTACACTCTGTGTGTGATGTGTGTTTGTGTGTGTGTGCATGTGTGTGTGTGTGAGAGAGAGAGAGAGAGAGAGAGAGAGAGAGAGAGAGAGAGAGAGAGAGAGAGAGAGAGAGAGAGAGAGAGAGAGAGAGAGAGAGAGAGAGAGAGAGAGAGAGAGAGGGGGGGGGGGGTGAGGAAGAGAAATTAAAAAAATTCTCATGAAAACCTTCAACCATGGGGAAAGGCCACATCTGTTTGCTAACCTTCATGAACATGGTATGTACTGCAGTAAATCTGTGACCTATTGTTTTGGGAAAATGACCTATTAATTTTTCTGCCAACTAGTCAAATGACCTATGATGTCCTGTGGCAAGAATGAACCCTGATCTACACACGCGAACACACATTTTCTCTTGCATTTATCTCCCCCAACACCATACACATCCATCAAAGATGCAACACGCAAGAAGAAGATATTCACAGATTGATGTGTGGAAAGTTTCTTGTTAGTATTGTTTATTTACCAAGGTTATACTACCTGCTTTGGAACAAATATACATGATGAATGCTAATACAGTCGAAACTCCCCTTAAAAGACACCCTCCGACTTAAGACCTACTTCTCTGAGACATTGCCCTTATTTGTAAGTAAGTAATATTATTACCTCCCTTATAGTTATACAACTCCATCCCCAAGTGCTTCCGCTGTTGAGATTATCCCTGGAGTCTTTCAGCCAGGATAAGCCAACAACAACCACAACAAACAAAAAAAGTATTCCTCAAAAATAAAATCAATCAAATCATTGATTGAAAGGGGTGGGTGACTTTTTAAGATCCACAAAACAAACTTAACACATGTGATATATAACACTCTGATACAAATCTAACAACTCACCACAATCTTCTTCCCCTTTCCATGGCTATGCAGGACCACGCCAAGCCACTGGTCCTCTTCATTAACGCCATCTGAAGCCCTGGCTGAAGATTCAACTGCACACACACACACACACAGTGACACAGACTGAGTGAGTGAGTGAGTGAGTGAGTGAGTGAGTGAGTGAGTGAGTGAGTGAGTGAGTGAGTGAGAGAGAGAGAGAGAGAGAGAGAGAGAGAGAGAGAGAGAGAGAGAGAGAGAGAGAGAGAGAGAGAGAGAGAGAGAGAGAGAGAGAGAGAGAGAGAGAGAGAGAGAGAGAGAGAGAGAGAGAGAGAGAGAGAGAGAGAGAGAGAGAGAGAGAGAGAGAGAGAGAGAGAGAGAGAGAGAGAGAGAGAGAGAGAGAGAGAGAGAGAGAGAGAGAGAGAGAGAGAGAGAGAGAGAGAGAGAGAGAGAGAGAGAGAGAGAGAGAGAGAGAGAGAGAGAGAGAGAGAGAGAGAGAGAGAGAGAGAGAGAGAGAGAGAGAGAGAGGAGAGAGAGAGAGAGAGAGAGAGAGAGAGAGAGAGAGAGAGAGAGAGAGAGAGAGAGAGAGAGAGAGAGAGAGAGAGAGAGAGAGAGAGAGAGAGAGAGAGAGAGAGAGAGAGAGAGAGAGAGAGAGAGAGAGAGAGAGAGAGAGAGAGAGAGAGAGAGAGAGAGAGAGAGAGAGAGAGAGAGAGAGAGACGCAGTATTCAAAATAAATTTTATGCTTTCTGCACTTCTCTGACAATAGTTGTAACATACCTTTTTATTTCCAACTGCACTCTGGTCTAGTGTCAAATAAATATAAACCAATATAGGGCATTTGCCACGTGCCGGCCAACTTGAATTTCACAGAGTAGAAATCAGAGAGCTGAAATAAGAGAGGTTAACGCAACTCGGTCAGAACGAGCGCGGGTAATTTAGTAGTCTGGTATAGAGTACAAACACTCGTGGCAAATGCCCTATTAATAATGAAGAGAAACTAAACCATCTGAAGGCCCAGGTGAATTGAGCTTTAAAGAGTGTTCGCACGAGTGTGTGTGCCATGCTATCCCACCTGGCTCGCCTTGGCTTAAGGCTATGATGTCAGACCAATTGACATAGGCTAGAACACCAAGGCTACATAAAAATACTGTAAATGCTATGCAAAGTTATGCGGGGATTGTCTTTAGCCATGACAAGCTCCTAGCATAACATCATCAGTCTCCAAAATCCCCCGAAGGGGTAATCAAAAACGGTCACACACGTTACACTGTTCTCATCCCTAGCTGATCAATGCATTTGTACTGTAGTGTTCAAGTGCTTCAGCTGTTGGGATGATCCCTGGAGTCTTTTAGCCAAACAACAACCAATCCCACCTGGCGGCAGGTCTGCGATCTGCGTGCAGTCATCCTCTCTGGTGGAGACTGCGTCACACTGGTAGATGACCCCGCCCCTCGTCTTGCTCTCCACAACCACCTTCTCCCTGGGAGAGCCCACCAACAGCCTGAGAAAGAAGAATGCATCAAATCAATTCAACGTCAACTTCCATGGGCTCTAAGAATAAGCGCTCAAAAAATGTTCTTTATAATTTATATATAAATAAGGAATGAATTACTGATCAGTGACTAAATCACTCTATTGCTGATAGTCATAAAAGTAGTCCATTGCTGAAAGTGGAAAGATCTTAACTCACTCGGCACTGGCCGGTTGCTTCCCCTTACAACCGTTTAGGACGGGCTATTCGACAAGGTTCGAAAACCCATCACCACAAAATATTTATGAAAAGTTATGGACTGATATTTTCAGATAAGATTACTAACACCATGCACTAAACGATCGTAAAATATCAGATTCCATACCTTCGTCGTTTGTCTCCTATTGACGAAAACAGCTAACACATAGAAAGAAGGAAAATTTCACATTCCGATCTTTGACCCCCCTCTACAACCAAACCTGAATGGGAAGTCTGCAATGATTGGTTGATTTCAAGAGAGGCCAGGTCAAAGCAAACTGAAAATAGGTTATGACTTTGCACCGCAAAGCTGGTTACACGCCAGAAATCAAAACCTCTTGAAAACTCTTATGAGCCGAAGCCGGGCCATTCGTCCTAAACGGTTGTGCGAGCCATGAGCCGGATTGAGTTAATGGTATCTAATCTATGTATTGAAATGCCATGTTTGGCTACAAGTGCTATTACTTGCGGTTTCTGCGGAAATGTTGCATTAAAGTTGACCACAGAATCACAGCCTGGCACTAAAAAGGTTGCAGTGACACACATACAATTTATTCATACAGACATATAGTGAAATTGTCACATAGTTATACTCATTTTGCTCCTAAAGAATGGGGGGAGGGGGGGAGCAAAGAAAGAAAAAAACATTGTTGTCTCAAAACAATAACACAAAACAAAAACCCACAAGTGCGAAAAATAGAATAGTGGTGTATATAGGTCAACAAAATAACTATTTTTGGACTCAGTGGGGTGTGACACAAACTGGCATAAGCATAGCTGGAGAGCATCTTTGTTGAATATATAATTACATGCACATACTGGAATTTGTAATTTTGTATCTCCTTTCCAACACTTTACTCTCCATATGTCATAAGCATAGACTACATTAATTGCAGAAGACTGTTGTGGTTTGGTTCTTGTCAAATAAGGCATTAAATTAAGTGTGTGTGTGTGTGTGTGTGTGCATGCATGTGTGAGTGCATGTGTGTGTGTGCATGTGAGTGTGTGTGTGTGTGTGTGTGCGTGTGCGTGCGTGCGTGTGTGTGTGCGTGCGCATGCCTGCCTGCGTGCGTGTGTGTTTGTCTAAAAAATACTTTAAGCCCCTTTTTATTCAACACCGCAATTACCATTTAAATGGCTATAAAAAATTAAAAGCTGAATTACATGTTGCAGCCCTAGCTTTGTTAGTCCCTGCCAAGTGTGTATTCAAAGCTGAAGCGCCTTTGGCTTTATGCTTCACTGAGGTATGGGGAAACTATATACAGACTGCTCTCTTACTCATGCAAATGAATCTATCTGCCCCCTTACCAATACCACCCCCCATTTACATAATCACTAACGATTTCAAACTCTGCAAAAAAGCCAATCATTATATAATGTTTATTTCTGATTCAAAATTTAAATGTTTGCAAATGTATTACATTTTTGCTTTACACTATGGAGGGAAAAAAAAAGCGAATTCATGCTGCATGCAAAACATTTGAACAGAAGTACATAGAGTACATAGAACAGAGGTCATTGTCAATAATCACAGCCCACTAAATTAGTGAATCAGTTGACATTGTAAGTAATGAACCAGTAACCTTTTCACAGTTGATCAAAGGTTTGAATCACTCAGGATTTCCTTTTCCAGCCTAGTTCTATCTCTTCAACATCTGCCAACAAGGGACCTTCTGTACTCCTGTGGTGCATTTTGCACAACGCCCAGCAGATCAGAACACTAGCCAGCAACAATGAGTTAACTGTGGATTCTTTCTTTGGCATATATAGGAGACCCAAGTACGATTATTCTATAGTCCTGTGTGTTGACCAATACTGCAGTTCTCTTAACAAAATCAGATGTGAAAATGTCCCCACAGACTTGTGCCTTGTGGTCACCAGAGTGGAAAATATCCTTTTAAAAGGACAATAAACCAATTGATTGATTGATTCATTGCTTGACTGAGAGAGAGAGAGAGAGAGAGAGAGAGAGAGAGAGAGAGAGAGAGAGAGAGAGAGAGAGAGAGAGAGAGAGAGAGAGAGAGAGAGAGAGAGAGAGAGAGAGAGAGAGAGAGAGAGAGAGAGAGAGAGAGAGAGAGAGAGAGAGATGATTGGGTGTAAAAAGTCTGGGTCGAAAAAGACCTAGGGTGGGAAAACTTCCAAAAAGTCTGGGTGGGAACAGTCTGGACACCAAAATTTGATGGCTTGGAGTCAAAACGGACTATCTTTAGATAGTCCATTGACATATTATTGAACTTATTACGAAAACTAATAACTTGTATAATCAAAAGACTGCAGAAATATAAAAAGCAATTATTTAATAATGCTTAGCATGCTACTTGTAAAAAATGAACAACACACTCACAGACACACACTCACAGGCACAGACACACAAACATGCATGCACACACATACGTGCATGCACCAACAAGCACACGTGTACACTAACGTTCTCTTATGAGAACCTATTCTTGGGGGGGATCATTTTATGCGATTCCATCCAGCTCTCGCATGTTACACCTGCTTTCTTTTCCCATTTCATTTCGTGATGTACACGCCAGGAATCCAAAAGTATTCACAGGATTCATAAAACAATCAGGGGAAAACAACCTACCCCAGACAAAAGATCAATGCTGGCCCTGATGGGACTATAGCTGAAATGGCACACTTTTATCATACTCTTATGTCAGCTGAATGGCAGAATATTGATCATGTCATTGCATACATTTGGGAGAAATGCATGACAAGCTCTCATATCAAAACATTACAACCTAGCATAGAGGATGGACATTGTACTCTTAGTCTTAGTTAGTTGGAACTCTTCCAAATTGTTTTCATCATCACAATGTTTAGTTTTTGCATTGTTTCATCTCATGGAATGAGGCAAAACAGAAGAGTGAGAGACTGAAACAAACTTGATATATATAGAGAATTGTGAATGTTAAAAAATGACTTTGATAGAGAGAAAAACAGAGATACATATATGCATAGAGAGCTCGATATTCAGATAGAGAGAGAGAGATGGGGGGGGGGGGAGAGAGAGAGAGAGAGAGAGAGAGAGAGAGAGAGAGAGAGAGAGAGAGAGAGAGAGAGAAGTTGAAAATGTTAATAGGCCTTTCTGCCCGTATCATGTGGGAGGGGATTAAATGAGGCATAATAACATTGATATAAAAACATTCCATCATTGAAAATGTAAGCACAAACAAAGAAATGAAAAATCTGCTATACCACCAAACGGTTGTAAACACAACTAATTGACCATAATTTAGTGAGAGAGAAAAAGAGAGAGAGAGAGAAACTTGAAACTTGAAATGTTTAATGAGGATAAACTGAATAAGCAAAACAACACTTCTTTTCATCAGGTCCTCAAACAAATAAAATAATAAGAAAGCAAAATTGAAAAAATAAAAAATAAAAATTAATATACAAACAAACAGCAATATTATAACACCATCATTAAACATGACAGCAAAAGAACGACGAAATTGTAACACCAATAATAATAATAATAATAAAAATAATATTAATATAATGATAATAATAAAACAGTAATATGCAAAGGATTCACAATACTACAAATACTATAACAGTCAGATATAACAATTAAATCAAAGGAACAAGAACAACATGTAACATGAATCATAATGCATACCTAGACTTATGTCTAACCATACGCACGTATATATATACATGCACGCACGCACACAAACAAACATATGAGAGAGAGAGAGAGAGAGAGAGAGAGAGAGAGAGAGAGAGAGAGAGAGAGAGAGAGAGAGAGAGAGAGAGAGAGAGAGAGAGAGAGAGAGAGAGAGAGAGAGAGAGAGAGAGAGAGAGACAGAGAGAGAATGTGAGGGAGAGAGGGGGGGGGAGAGAGAAGGAAATATATTATAATCTAGATATGACAGAAGCCTAGTTCATCTAAGAGTGGCACAGGGACAGAGAGAGAGAGGGGGGGAGAGAGGGGGGGGGGAGAGAGAGAGATAGAGAGAGAGAGAGAGAGAGAGAAGAGTCAAAGAGACAGAGAGACAAAGAGAATGAATGTGTATTTGAGAGTGCATGTGTGTGTGTGTGTGTGTGTGTGTGTGTGTGTGTGTGTGTGTGTGTGTGTGTGTGTGTGTGTGTGTGTCACTGTGTTTATGTGCGCGCCTGCCTGTGAGTGTGTGTGTGTGAATGTGTGTCTTTCCAACAGTGCAAGGTCATGACTCTTGCTCTAGACGATGTCTTGTTGGTAAGAAAGGGTACTTTGGGGCAATCCTAGTCTCTACCTAGGCTTTGGTTTGGGTGATTAATGTTTTGACTCCAAAACACCGACATTGTTATAGGAGAAAGGACAGAATTCCTTCCATAGCCCCTGTCTCTGCATCTCTTCCCCCAGAATGATTCACTGGTAAAGCCCCCCCCCCCCCCCACCCCCCATCCCACCCACACCTTGTCATACCTCTTTTAACTTTTTATGTTGTTGTTGTAACACAAGTCGCAAGGCTTTAAAATTGCTGCAGAACTGAGCTTTTTGTTATGTTGTGCAACAAATTTTGAGGCCTTAACGTTGACTACAACATTGAGCATTCATAATCAACACATACATGTATGCATGTGCCGTAACATATTAATTAACAAGATAGTCACTTGGTCAAACCAGCCACTAAGCCTCCAGGTGCAGTTTTTGACTTGCCATTTAAGTTCTTCAGGAGTCAGCAGAAAAGCCTGTCTAGTTGGCCAGGACATTGCTAGTAACCTCAGAGTCAAAGCTGAATGTGGTTGCTGCAGATGACAGATGAAGCCGTTGTCTCCCCCCCTCCCCCCCCCCCCCCCCCCCCCCCCCCCACTGCCCTCTTCCCTTCCCCAAAGGCAGAATGTGAAATCATCATTAAGCTGGCTCCATGATAATGGATGTTAAGTGACTCATCAGCAGTACCAGGGCTACCCTCTTGTCCACAGGAACCTGACCAATTGGCTACAGTATTGTTAAAATTATCTGTAAAGTGCTGCAGCTTGCAGTAAGTTACTAGGCCCATTATTATTTTAAGCCTGTGTGTGTGTGTGTGTGTGTGTGTGTGTGTGTGTGTGTGTGTGTGTGCGTGCGTGTGCGTGTGCGTGCGCGTGCGTGCGTGCGTGCGTGTGTGTGAACTGACTTAAGTGTGTATACATGTCACTATGTGTGTACGTGTGTGTGTATCACTTTGTGTGTGTGTGTCACTGTGTGTGTGTCACTGTGTGTGTGTCACTGTGTGTGTGCATGTGTGTGTGTCACTGTGTGTGCGTCACTGTGTGTGTTACCAGGGCTCCCAGGGACCCCCATTTGGGGGTCTATGAAGTTCTAAAATTCTAAAGAACCCTCTAACAGAATGTGCAGGGGGTCCCAGGGATGCACTAGACATTTTTTTAGCATTCAATAGACCCTCTATCCCGCCTCTAGGACCCTCTATACTGTAAGTGAAGGAGTCCCTGGGAGCCCTTGTTTTGCGGATGATTGGAAGCCCTGGTCACTGTGTGTGTGTGTGTGTGTGTGTGCGTGTGTGTGCGTGTGCGTACACGTGTGTTTGTGTGTGTGTGCATTGTCGCTACCAGTAGTACTTACTATGTGTGTGCCTGTGCGCATGCTGACAGGTACATACACATGTATATATACCCCCCAAAAATTGAAATAACAATCAGAAAGAAGGTGTGCAGTCTTCATCCAACTTGCACTACAGTAAACTAGTTAATTTCAAAGTAACAAATTCAAAGGGTCTATAAATCAGCTGTTGAAATTACTAGAAATGAGAACCCCAAAAAAAAGAATACAGTATCAAAACAGCCTTTGCTCAGTACTTTCTAGACAACTAGGTCTATTCAGACCAGAGAGCTGGCAAGTAGGTAAGAGTGTGGTTAGTACTAATAATGGACAAAATAAAAGGAGGCTGGGTGAGGGGTAAAAGAAGACACCAGCCATGATAAAAGAGATAGTACATACATACATGTACCAAGCATAGCTGCTTTACTTCTGCCTTTTGTCTGAACTTTGGTAAACACCAAGAGTCAGACTCATTCCCTTTTAATAGACCTTCCTATTCTTTTCCACTTCTTATCTGACTCTGTGCCAAAAGGTGGGCATGAAAAGTGGACATAGAGGGTAAAAAATGAAACTATTAATACCATTTAAATACATGCATATTTAGAAAGGATATAAATGAGGCAAAACATGTGCAAAGTGGCAGGACAATTTTTCAACCGATTTCTGAGAAAATAGTGATAATGTGGTGTCCTCCACCTGATGACAAACATCAATGATTACATCACAACCATGGTGTTATGTCACAGTATTTTCTCATAGCTCCAGCAAATCTTGTTGTGTTAAGTTGTTTTCATTGTTTGCTATTAGTCTGTGACATTTCCTGTTGAAATTTGTTGTTAGTATGATGATTATTATGGGTCTGTTGAGGTAACAAATGACCTTCGTCATCACTTTACATTTGAAAGTTGTATCAAATACACTAATTCTGTCTTTAAGTACTTAAGATGCCATAAAAAAAACCCAATTACAACTTAACTGAATATTTTCTACCAAACTATTAATTTATTCATGTCATTGTTTTTGTTTTATTACACAATGTGTGAAAAATGTATGACAAACATCAAAGTTACCTACATCATTTATTTTCCAGTTTCTGGCCAAAATGTCTATGAATAACTGTATTTTTGTCAACTACAGTAAGCAGAATGCTTTAAAGAAAATAATAACTTGCATGAATAAAGTTTTTTTTTTTAAACTGTTGAATTATTTATCATAATTCACTATTTACACCATAGGACATGTATGACGAACATCATAGTTACATTAATAACTTTCATTAAGCACTATTTTTTCATTTATCTTTCTATGAAGGCTGCAAAGTGCTCTAAATGAATTACTAAACCCACTGAAGTGGTGTTTATTTGTTTATTAGATGGTTAGACCAATAAAACCAGCTAAATTTGATAATTAACATTTTCTTGATGACAAACATCAAGTCCAGTAAAATGATTACATTGAACATTTGGATTAGTGTAGAAGAAAAAAATGAACATGCTGGTGTTAAATAAGGGTAGAGGTCAACTTTATATGACAGTTTAATTGTAAAATAAAAGAGAGCAAGTTAAAAATATATATCTTGAGGATTTTATTGAGCATTATAGCTTAGGTATGACGGATGTCAAGTGTTACATCTAAGACAGAACCTTTAAGAGAAAGTGCAATATTATTTAAAATAATATATTTTGTAAAAATACTTTTATACTCCTAGTCCTATGATAAAGTAATATCTGCTCCAACAAAGCATGACATTTTCATGTATTTTGGATTTATATAAGTGAAAATTGTTGGGAAGTTTGATTTTGGTTGAATGATTACATCAAAAATGATGTTTGTCATCAACATTGGTTTAAGCCTAATAACTAACAGAACTTTCATTTTTGAATGTTACAATCTTTAGCGTTTACTAATGAGGTACTTTTGCATAACCTGTCCAAATTTCAAGTAATTTTACTGGAGTTTGTGTGTTCTAGCACTTGTTGAAATCATGACTATTTGCAATGTCCACTTTTGAAGACCAGATTTTGGGGCTGATTTGACATTCATTGTCACATAACTAAATAACTACTGATCTTACAAAGCTGATATTGCCTCTAGTGTCTTTTCAGACATTTGTCTGTATGTTTATAACATAAGCACAACAGTCAGAAGGTTATGTGACAATTTATTGAGAATGTAAGTACCTGACCCTCTCCGTGCTCACCTTTTGGCACAGAGTCATCTATAGTTATTCTGGTCCTGTTCTTCTTGACTTGAATGGGCTTCAGGGTTTGTCTCAAGAGAATTAGACATACACAGGTCCTCCCATTGCTTACTTCAAATGGTAGGTTTGCATGCAATCCCTTTCATTTCATACTCACACAGTCATAATCTATTTCAGTGTGTTTGTGTACTTTCATATAGTTTAGGCCAAGACTCAGTGTTTTACACACAGACCTGTACTTTCATCATAGTCGAGAGGTAGGAAGTAGTACTAGTAGGAAGAAAGATGGCAGAGTGGTTAAGACGTTCGCCTGCCGATTTTAATGCGTGATTGCGTGAATGTGTGAGTGACCCAGGTTCGAATCCTGGCCTCTCCCTTTTGTTTCTTCCTAGTTTGACAGGAAAATTGAACTGAACATTTAGTCCTTCTGATGGGCACTAGTCTGACCCGTGCGCTTAACGCACCCACTGCAGATAAAAGTCGGTAAGAGCAGGGAGAAATCCTGCTGCCTGATATGACCAAATTGACAACTCTAGCTCTAGTCTAGGTCTGCCCCAAGTCTGCCCCCCCCCCCCCCCCCCCCCCCCCCCCTCACTCTGTCCCCCCCCCCCCCCCAAAAGTGTAGGCGCTGTGCTTGCGGTGATGCGCTCTCTGAGGGAGAGCAGCCCTAATTTCACAGAGACTTGACTAGAATATATATAATACCAAATGACAAAATAATGTTACTGTATCGACCAGCTTTACACACAGCTTCTCCTGTAGCTTTTTTTCGGTGTGCAGTTTTACATGCAAGGCCTTTCACAGTCTATTTCACTGTGTAGCTTTACAAACATGTATGTCCTTTCATGGTCTACTTGGCAGTGAGTATAACAAACAAAACCATCACATGGGTCCTATTACAGTCTACTTCAATGTTTTTCTCAAACAAACAATGTCCTGTCACACAATCTAAGCCCTTGATTGCATATATATTTTCACCACTCACCACTTCAAATACATTAGGTACCCATTTTTTGTTACAAACTTGCTACACCAGCTCTTAAATAAAGGATAATTTGATAAAAAAAAAATCAAAAAAAGAAGTTTGTATCACTATAATAAATAAAACTATAAAAGATATAGTTAAATATCTTATGGATGTTCCCAAACTAAAACATAGTTGCAGCAGCATTAACTGATTAAGAACAAAATACACAAACAAAAATAGATTGGTTGAAACATTCATACAGTTACAGAGCAACTCTAGTATTAGTAGTAAATTAATGCTATCATATATAGTATCAATATCATGACTACATCAACATGTACTATTATTATCGTCTTGTTTGTGTGTTCAGGCGATATTGCCCAAACCGTTGGCCATAGACCCTTATAACTATTCTTAACTAGCATCGCTCAACCTATTCAGATCCTGAATTTTGAATCTCCAGTGCAAACCTCAGCCAAGGAAGACTCACAAAACCAAAATGTTCTTCTTTACGCTGTATTTGTATATTATATATTTTATGTTAGAGCTGTATGTAGTGTATGTCATTAACCAGAAGAAATCTAATCATTCTAAATTTTGTGTTAAATTAATGGTATATTAGTATTACACACACAACAGGGATGGGTCCATAGAAAAACTGTAACCGTGCTGACCTTGATGTTTGACCTTCAAAAACGGAAATTTCATCTTGAGGCCATATCTTTCACATTGTTGCACTTAGTTACAATGTTCAAACTTTGCACGGGGGTGCATTGCCTGATGGTGATTCTGAATATTGGATACCATTACCAATGAAGGTCAAGGATGTAGACCTTGGTGGTGTTAAATTGGTGTTTGGGCCATATCTTTCAGTTCACATTTTTGCAGACTTTACAAATTACAGGCTTCAAATCAAAGTTGACAAGTTAGTAGACTTGCGGGAGACATTTCAAATTGCTATTTTGGTGACTGCTATTCTGAAGACCCGGGCCATTTGTAATATATAAACAAACAACTGTAGTTTGGAAACCATTGGTTGCAGACAATTTTAGCCATATTTGCAATCAGCAAATCCGGGAGAATGCAGTGGGGTTGATTTTGAAATGTTTTGCTACTGCTAAAGTGCTATTCTGAAGACTCAGGCTGTTTGCATAAAACAAACAACTGTAGTTTGAAAACTGTTGGTTGGAGATCCCTATAACCATGTATATTCGTGATCAGCATCACCGGAGGAATGCAGTGGGATATATTTTGAAATGCTATTCTGGCAACTGCTATTCTGAAGACCTGTTGGGGAAGAGCTGCCACGAAGCGAAGCGAGCAGGGCTTAGCTGCTAGTCAGTTATAATTTAATATTAACATATATGTTAACAAAAGAAATTGTGACATACTTGATACTGTATAAATACTATAATTATGCCTAGTATCAAACCATACAGTGAACGACACTTGTAAACAAAGAACCCAATCTGCATTTTTTATTTGTATCCAGCTTTCATATGATATAATATTTTAAAAAGTGTCTGTGTGTCTGTGTGTGTCAGTCACTGTCACTGTGTAGTGTGTGTGTGTGTGTCACTGTGTGTGTGTGTCACTGTGTGTGTGTGTCACTGTGTGTGTGTGTGTGTGTGTGTATGTGTGTGTATGAGTGTATATATATAAATGTGTGTGTGTGTGTGTGTGTGTGTGTGTGTGTGTGTGTGTGTGCGTGTGTGCGTGCCTGTGCCTGTGTGTTTCAATTTAACAAAACATGTAATAATAAATAATATGACAATATTTTTGTTATAAATGAAAGGAATATTTTTTCTATAAGCAGACTATATTTATATATATTTCATAAAGATACAAGTGAGCAGCCTTACATACAAACTAGACTGAACAAGAACTATGCTGGGGGCCTATCCTTATTCACTGCGCATACTTTGCATCTACTCCACTGTGACTCTAGGCCTAGTCTTTTCTAAACTTATAATAAACAAGTTCATATGTTTGATATATATTTAATAATCATTTTGCTGTAAATTCATAACCATAAATTTAAATATCAATTTTCAATGGTTGCAATACAGGCCAGCAAAACATGCAAATGCACACACTTTGAAACATGTGCATGCTTTCGGCGACACACGACACTCAGCTTAGACACATTCACTGACTTACCAATTTTTATCAACACTGCCGTCATTTTTAACAGTTTGGTGCACAGTCACTGAAAATCCGAAGTAATTCTTTGATAATCCCTTTTTTATCACAGAAAATCTCGGGTCCAAATTAAATCCACCACAACTATGACTAATAATTAGGATTATTGCCAAATGCATGGCCATCCACACACCCAGCGTTTCCTGGTCCGCCATTCTGTTCGGGTAGCTTTCTGTTCAGTAGGGGGAGAAAAAAATTAATCGCTGCGCGCGCAGTTGTCATTATCATGCATGACCTTCAGGTGGGCGTGTCACAGCCAATGAGAAAGTAGGATTTTGTCAGCGACTCTTTTGACAGCCCTAAGCCTAAATGTGCAAGGCCTAGGTACCTAATACACAATCCATAAAGAAACAAAGCAGATGTCAGGCCCAGGTTTAACCTGCAATTTATAGTGAATTACCGTGTGAGATTTGACAGTCATATCCGTTATTAATTGTAGTCGTCTGCATGGTCGTCTGAAATCGGAAGTGACTTAGTGAGTGTTGTTGGCCTTTTGAACTTTAGGTCACTTCCGGATTGGTGTGGGACAGTGGAGATTACCGACGAGATCGCAGACCACTTCACTTGCGTTTACTTGACACATTCTTTGAAAGACCAGCAGCCTTTGCCACTGTCTAGTGATTGTGCCACTTAAAGCCATGCTTTCAAGTCTTGTCAAGCAGCATCAAACGCGTCAGCAAGCACGCAAAGAGCTGCAAGGTGGGTATTCCCAACAAGTACAACTTTAGAGAACAGAGATTTGTATTTTGTAGACACTGTGACTGTGTAAGACAGCCTAGAACTATTAGAAGAACAGTAGCATATTGCATAGCATAGCAATTTGGCACTATACGACTATAGCCTAGGCTTATTTTTTAAGCCTTTTGCCCTCTTGATAATATATCGTTTCTAGTGATGTAGAATTGTTCATGTTTCTTCTTCTTCTTCGCCTTAGGCAACCATTGAACCAACTTCATCACGCTGAAGATTCTGCTGCACATGTTTGCTGCTGCTTTGGTTTTTAACAAAATAAACTCCACCTCTTTTATTTGTCATAAAACCACACAACACACAAGTGTGTATGTGTCATTCCCGTGTCTTCAGTTTAACATCCTTCCACTGTGTATATGCACGCGCGTGTGTGGAATATTACCATGAAGAGGTGGCCATCAATACTCAACATAGGCCAATCCCTCACCCACCATCCAGACATATGAGACTTGTAAGCGCACAGCGCAGCATACCTGCTTCCTGTTACCAAGACCAATTACACTTACAGGAAGTTCTTCTTTTCCCCCAGAGCAGTGTGCGAGTGGAACAGCCTTCCACCCGAGGCAATTTCATCAGCCTCGGTGGAGGTCTTCAAATCCCAGATCTAACCCACTCCCCCTCCCCTTTTCCAACTCCCCTTCCCCTTCCCACCCACCATCTGGGCAGCTGTTCCTTTCCCATCGTACCAGTGTTGTTTAGATGATACCGGAAATCCCTGTTGAATGTATCAGAATCGTCAACAAGATCACAGAGGATGTTAAAGCAAAGAAGAAGAAAGCATCAGAATCATCAAATTGTTGATGGAGGATGCATAAGTATGTGTGTTTGTGTAAAGAAGAAGGCAGCAGAATAATCAAATCGTTGATGGAGGATGCATAAATAAGAAGTTTGTGTTTGCACACATGTGCACGTGTGGGGGGTGTAAGAGGACACACACACACACACACACACACACACACACACACACACACACTGACAGTGACACAGAGTGTCGGAGTGACATCAGCAAGATGATGGGGGGTTGTTCCATGAAACTATTGAAAGAAGAGTGAGAAAGTCACAATGACATTCTGTTTTGTTATGTAAAGAAACATGTTTTCTGCTAACTACCACATATTTGTATCATGATATTGTTCAATGATTTTCAAGTATAATTACTGTATTTTTCTGACTACTGACAGTACTTTTTTCCTCAGATTGAGACCCCTGTGCCTTAGTTATAATATGACTAGTAATTTAGTAAAGAACTACTTAAAAGTAATAAAAGCAAAATCTGAATTTAGTGTAAACTTGGGGGGAGGGGGTGCCTTATAATCAGGTGCCCTTAATTTATAGTCCGAAAAATGTTATGCAAATATTTACAATAGGAACATGTCCACGGTAGAGTTCTTTAACCCTTTCGCCGCTAGCCATTTTTCAACAAAAAAATTCCATTAAGCTAGCCTGGGTAGAGAAAAAAATATGTCTGTAATATTGGGGATTCATCTATGACATACTTAAAGTAAGGCCTACCCTTACCTCCCAAGCTTAAGAGAACAGGGTCTTTGGATAGCAGACCCTGATTGGATGCCTTTTAGTGACATGGGTGTTAAGTAATTGTGGTGCATAAGTGCGACATTGGTGGTGAAAGGGTTAATCAATGGTGCATGCTAACTAAAGTAACTTCCAATTGTATTTGTAGTACCATACAGTGATACAGATGCATTTTGAAAACATATCCATTGCTACCATGCAGGCTTCAAGCAAGCGTTATAAAAACTTTAGTTATAAAAACTTTGTGACAAAGCAAAAGAAAATAGGCTGCAAACAGAATCTCGGAGAAAAAAAATCTTAGTTGAACTAAAAAGCATATATAGTTTCCTTTCCCATGAACAAGATGTCAAGAGCCATGTAATATGACATATGTACTTTGTCATTTACATTTTAATGTTTTCTTTGCAGAAAAAAGGAAAAGAGATGCCATCATATCAGCAACTGCACTTTCCCATGTTTTAGTTGATCATCTAAATGCTGGGTATGTATGCAGTTTTCTCCTTTTTTTTCTTTTTGAGGGGGGTGTTGGTTTTGTTTAGTTTTTTTCCCAGTATTCCACAGTTTGAAATGTGTTGCCATGGTTTTCTGCAACACATTAGTGATAACAAGGCATTCCTTTGAAAATGGTCAGGAAACCTTGTGGGCCATGGGAAGTTCTGGGTTTCATGGATGGGAAGGTAGTGTTGCACAAAGTGAGCCCTATGGACATGTGAGCTGTCATCAAGGATCGCACCATTGTAATGGGCGTAAGAGGATCAGATGCCTGGTAGCAATCAGTGACACAATGATCTGTCAACTGTTTGAAAGTGCTTTGTGATTTGGAACATGCCCACTGCTGTTTCTCCTCTGGCTGTCACATTTTAAAATTGATTTTTGTCTTTGATTTATGGTCAGGAAAGACTATTATTTTCAGTTTTCGCAATGTCATGAAATTAAAGTTATGATTAGGTTACTGAACCCATGGTAATAGTACAAAGTCAATATTTTATTATCTCCTACTTTCTATTTAGCAGTACCAGGCATATGTTATGTGGATATCTTTCAAAACATTTGGTTGTATAATAATACTAAGATGTGGTCCAAACACAATCAAAGAAACACTGTTTTTACCTGATGCAGGGTGGCCCAGGCATACGTGAATCAGAAGAAACTGGACACTGAGACCCGCATCCTGCAGAGCAACGCTGCATCGTTTTCCAAACAGACATTGCTGTGGCTCAAACTGGTGGAGGACTTTAACACCGCTCTAAAGGTTAGTCACTCTGAAATGAGCGCCCATCCAAAATTTGCAGCTGCCCCCATTTTCGACCATGATATTAGTAATTTGAATCTTGAATGAGCTGTCCAGTGTGCATGGGATTGAGAAGGTCAGTATATTGTCAGATAATTTCAAACATATACATGCTGTTGATCAATAGTTTGAATCTTGAATGAGCTGTCCAGTGTGCATGGGATTGAGAAGGTCAGTATATTGTCAGATAATTTCAAACATATACATGCTGTTGATCAATAGTTTGAATCTTGAATGAGCTGTCCAGTGTGCATGGGATTGAGAAGGTCAGTATATTGACAGATAATTTCAAAGAGATACATGCTGTTGATCAATAGTTTGAACCTTGAATGAGCTGTTCAGCATGCATGTGAAGGTCATTATATTGTCAGATAATTTCAAACACATGTTGTTGTTTAAAATGTAGGGTCACTGGGTGTTATTTTTTTCACTGTTATTACACGCTTTTGTTTTTGTTCAAATGCGGTGCATGGTTTGTATTATAGTGTGGTTCTGTTTCGAAGACACGTTTTCTAAAATTTTAAACAGATTGAAATTCAAGAACGCGCTTTCTTGTTGCCATTGGCTTTTTTTTTTCAATGTGCACGCATTGAATGACCACATGGGACCTCGGTTTTTGTCATCTCCTAAAAAGAAAATTTGCGTTCAGATCAAAACGACAAAAGATCTAGTGGAGAGTGAGCAGAAAACATTTCTGTAGCAGCCAGGTTTGTTATGAGGTGAACATGCTACCTCTGAGCCACTCTACCACCACTTAAAGATCCACCAGATCACGGTGTTTTCCCTCATAGGTTATAGCTGGTAAGAAATCTTGTTTTGACCAGGTTTTACTCCCATACAAATGCCCCCAAATTCAAAACGAAACATTTTAAAGAGCCGCCTCAATTTCAAGTTGGGGGCATTTGTATATGGGTCACAGTTACCCATAAAAAACCAAGGGACTTAATCGTGGTGGGTCAGTGTATCGTTAAAGAGGAAGTATGATTAATTAAGCAGTCGAGAATAGAATGTAGTTTATACCCCAAATCAAAATTTCAGGAAGAGTAAATGAACATGTATTATTTATTTTTTTATATGTACTGTAGTCTGTACATGAGATAAATAATAATTATGATGAATGTTTTACACTTATGTGGAAGATGAAAATTAATTGCATGGCTAGTTTAGAGCTTCATGTGAGTACATGTACTACTTATGTGCATTTCTTATTTGCTTTTCAGGAAATCGGAGATGTTGAGAATTGGGCCAAAAGCATTGAGACAGACATGAGAACAATTTCTTCAGCCTTAGAATATGCTTACAGAAAAAGTGAGTATTAAGTTAATTTTTTGTTAAAGTCTGTATGTATATAGTGTTTTGTTTTCTCTGTGTTTGTTGTGGATATCTTTAAAAATTGTTCTTGGGGATTCTATGGCCTCACATGTCTGTGTATTTTCAATGATATACGCCAATAATTTTCCAAAGATGACAATAGCTTTAAGAAAGTTATTTAATACATAAATTGAAGTATTGTTTTCATGGAAAACAATCTATATTTGTTGATTTTACTATTCTCTCCCCATTTATCTTGTGCATCCACATTGTGTACGCCATATGCAAAGTATTCTCTATTTAATTTCCATTTGTAGTGTTTTCTACCTTTTACGGATTGTACATCATCACTAAACATTTTTGAAGAGTTATGTAAATAAGCCCATTATTTTAGTAGGTTTCAGACACATGCATGATTATTAAACTAAAATGACATAATTTACCAGTTTGTTTTAATTGTGTGGTCTGTATTTTCTTGGGGGGGGGGGGGGGGGGGGGTTTGTGTCTGCTGTTTGGTGGTATTGAAAGGGTTAAAATATGTTGTGCCTTGTGTATGTTTAAATTCAGATTTTTTGTTAAATTCAATGCCTTATAATTAGATGCACCTTGTAGTCAGTAAAATATGGTACCTTTGCATTTGAATTGCTTAATTTGGTTTGGTTTTGTTTCCAGATGAATGACTGAACACTTTCCTGTGTGGAGCAACATCTGTGATCCATTGCTGTTTACAAGACTTAATTACCAGCTCATCATTGACTGTTAATCATAAATTTGTTTTGTAGTTGTACATGCAATGAATGGAAGCGAGTCGCCAATGAATTCTGTCTTAAGCCAATGCTTCATTGCTTGCCAGTAATTCATCCCTACGTGTGTTGGAAGGATGTGTACCATTACAACTCGTTATTTAATTTGTAGTTGAGGTCATGTGCAATATGGGCCTGTGCACAGAGGGCTTTATTTCAATTACTTGTGTTACTGAATTGGGACGTTTTCCGCAGGTGTCCAGACTACAAAACTGCAGGCATTTTGTTTTGGCATAAGTTCCGGTGAACTCTCTAACTTCAGTTCAGTTAAATTCACGGTTGCCCGCCCGCGGCAAATGTCCCATTACAATCAGTCATGTTACTCCCTTACTGCACTTAAATCACTCAGTAAGTATTCAGCCATGGGGATGTGAGAGGACATACCTTCTTTGACATATTCTGATGGCTTTTTGTGGGAATGTTTTTGTAGCAAACCTGATGGGGTTTCAAGAAAGCAGATTCTAGCTAGACAAACATAATATTGTGAGTACGTGTATTGTTTAAACTTTTTATATGCATTTTCCTGATGGCATCTTTAAACAAATTTGCCCATTTTCAGAACACTTTCTTTTTAGGAGTCTTAGACCAAAAGAACAAAACTGCTGTAAAGAAAGGCGGGTAGACTGTAGGGTGGTCGTGGGTTATGGAATAGAATACCAATTTCAGAATCAGATATTGATGCTAAGAGAAGTCCTCTGTGTGTGTAAGTAAGTGATAAAATGAGATTGCTTTGTGCTTTTCTTGACTATTTAATTCAATGTTCTCCTTATATTTGAATAGAACTGGGTCTTTTTTGGCTTTTGTTTGATTTAATGATTATCTTTCGTTTAATAAAATGTCTACTTTCAAATGTTTGGGGTGCTGAAGGGGATGGATAGTTGAAGTTAATTCAATTTTCTTATTTCATTTTGTTTTGTTTGTTAGGGTTTTTTTTGTTTTCACTTTTTAACAAATGGCTTGATTTGAGCAGAAAATGAAAATTGATGTTGATTTCATAAAAAAGAAAAGAAAATTGAGAAGTTAAAATGTTTTACACAAACACACACCAAACCAGACTGATTGAAGACATGCAATATTCTCTTTTTTCTTTATGGGTATTCTGACTTAAAGTTAAAAGTTAGTTCCAACTATGTGTAAAGGATCACAGGTCTATTAATGTATTCAAACTTAAAATTGTTTTAAAATGAAAAGTGAAATAAATACAAAACTTGGTTAATTTATTTATAAAACGTGCAATTGTTGTATCATTGACTTTGAGTGAATAAATTAATGCTGTACTAAAAGAATTGTTAAATAGTTTTCGTTCAGCTTTCGTTCATTGGTTTTTGTTCATTCATTAGTTCAGCTTTCGTTTCTGAAATGCGAGATACTGTGAACAAACGAGTAGATCGTGAAACGATAAAAATGACAAGCAAACACATAAAAATAATTCATTTGTCAATTATTTTTTTCACGTACTTCTCAGGTACTTCATGCATTCAGGTGTGCACTAGAGTGGAGAGAGAGGGGCGCATGAAATGTTGGGAACTGATAGCTATGAGGCCTTATACTGAAAATTATCTGCCCCCGTCTCACGCCCTGTGATGCGAACGCCACCTACGTAAGGTTATCGCCCTTGCCTGTCAGGAACTAGTAGTATATAGCCACAGAAAATTATCTGCTCCTGACTCGTCACCAGGGGGCATCGGCAGTTCGGGCCTAATATTATCGCCCTTTCGTGTCGGCAAGGAGTAGTATAACGCCTCATTCCTTGTTACATATTTTGGCAAATGCTAAAGGTGGACCCCGACGGATGAGCTTTTGCAAGAAACACGTTGAGATCACCAGAAAGACAGCCTTTTCAAGGATTGGAACACTCACTTTGCTCTGGTTTCCTACATTTAACAAATCAAAACGGCAATTCCTCCTTGGCGGAGATGCTGGAGAGAGAAGCCATTTTGGATGGGGTGGGTGGAGGCCACTCATTGTGGTTGAAGCTTTTTGTTCTTTATAGTGCAGTAAAAACAAAATTGGAGCTATTTCCTTTGTTGTGAGCGAAACTCCTTTTGGTAAACTGTATATTAAAAAAATTAAATAAATAAAAAGGCATGTATTGTGAAAATTTCATGCAAACGATTTAGTCTAAACTCAGGCAGCCATTACAAAAGAAAAGAGAAGGTACATGCCTTCTGTTTCACTCAGAGAATTTGACTTCCAGCACCTCCGCTAAGGAGGAATCGCCGATTTGACGGTTTGATTTCTAGGAAACCAGAGCAAAGCGAGTGTTGCGATGTGTTTCTTGCAAAAACTCATCCGTCAGGGTGCCCCTTTAAGAAAAGCCCCCTCCTCTGCCCCCTTCAATTCATTTCAGGCTGTTCTGTCGACCACTGTCGCATTCTCAGATTACTGTGTTCTGAATTTAAGTGCACATGATCATAACGCACCTGCCTACCATCAACCTTTTTGGGGGTTGTATTTGACCTATCCCTATCCCAAACCCTATTTCTAACCCTAACCCTAAGATAAGGGAATACGACAGCCGTTTCAGGTTAGGGTTTGCGATAGGTTTAATGTCAGTTTAGTGTCAGTGGTAATCTTTGAGAATGCGTCAGCAGTCGACGGAACAGCCTAAAATGAATGGAAGGGTGCAGAGGAGGGGGCTTTTCATAACATATGCCAATTTGTTCCATTGTATAGGCTACATTGATTTTTGTCACATGTTGCATTGTGAATTAGTGGGGGGGGGGTAAAGAATGCAAGGAAAGAAATGATTGGGAAAGAGCAGTTCTTAATGTGTTGGGATAGTTGCTTGCATCAACTCCAAATTATGTCCAACTTCTTGCGAAGCATGGTTTGTTGTCCATTCCTTTCCTTGGTTTTGTTTTCATTTTTTTAATGCATGAAAATGTTTTCTTGTTTGCATTGTGCTTGTATGAGACCACACTGTAATTTCTCCTAACGAAATAATAAAGTATTTTTGACTTTAAAATAAGGAACTCTGTCATAATCAATTTTTGACAAGCATCTCGACTATAAACAGATTTTAACCCAGTCTTCCAGAGTAGCAGTTGCCTCCACTGCTATCTGGAAGTCATAGTCGGACACTACTGACTCGCATACTTCTTTTTCTGCATTCCAAGGCCATAATCGGTAAGGTACGTATGTGTCCGTTTTCAGTTTTCACTGGTCTCCCCGCTGCGTACAGCCGACACATTCCGATTTCGGAGGAGCTCAAAGGAGAAAAGTTATTTGGAATATTTTTCAGAAACATGGCAGGAGAATGAGCCAAGAAGTCAGAAAGATAGTAGATGATAGAAAGCAAAGGGAAAAGGCAGAGTCAAACTCAAAGACAGTGGTAGATTAGAGGAAGTTACAAGCACAGAACTTCCAGAAGGTGAGGGAACTATTTTTACGAAAGACCCTTCGGTATCCCCAAGGGGAGAGTCGTGGCGGGGGCGTCCAGCTCCCCGTATGGAGGCACGAGGCATCCACCGTCTGCCCCAACTGGCGTACATGCCTCCACAGAGCAGCAAGTCAGGTTTGGTGAAAAGCACATTGTCTTAGTTTACTTCATCTTTGTAAAGGCTGGATCATGTTTAGGTCTGTTATTCATTTTGCATGAGCTTTTCTCATAGATCAAATAGAAACTGAGCTTCTGCTTGGTATATCAGACATTCAAGGGGCACTATGTGTAGTCGGGTTGTACAATATTTTTCGGACTATAAGGCACACTTGATTATAAGGCTCACCCCAATGTTTCAGAAAACTCAGGTTTTGTTACTATTCTTTCTTACTATATTACCAGTCACATTTTAAGGCGCAGGAGTCTCAGTCTGGGGGGAAAAGCATCGCCTTGTCCGAAAAATATGGTAATGTTCATTTAAATGAATTTATCCCTGCATTTTAATTTCTAAACAGTTTTCCAATATCATGACTTAATCATTTTATTGATCTGAGAATGTTTTATTGGAGAAATTCCTTTAAATAAATAAGAAACAGGAGATCCAGCAAATTTAAGTAGTGTGTGTGTGTGTAAAATACATCCCCAAGCAAAAAGAACAAAGAAACAAACAAAAACTGATCCAAATTATAACAATAACCGATCTTGGAAGAAGAAGAAAAATATTTTAGAGCAAAACAGTCAACACGAAGCAGATCAGTTTCATAAACTTGATTGCTGAAATACTCTTCCATTTACATGTAATGATACATTTCATTTAGGCTGCTGTACTGTTAAATTCCGTTTGCTTAGTCTGAGTCTGTCTGTACTCTTACACTGTATTCAATGTGGCTCAAATTTTCCAAGCAGGTCTCCATCTCTGAATAAAATGTACTCCTGCAACAGAAGGAAATATTTGTAACTGGCATCAATAATTGTCACAAAAATATCCATTACAGTATAATTATTTCAAATAACCCAAAAGAAAGCATCATATTAAATACTGGTGCATTAATATTAATATTTTAACTAAGAGGTGCTTCATATCAAAGGGTGCATCCCCAACAGTTTACAAAAAATATGATTGTAACAGTTACTTATTATCAGTCATAATAATAATGGACACACCCCTTTCCCATATTCTCCCGTTGATGGCTGATCGTCCTGATTGGTTATCTGTTGTATTTTACTCATTCTATTCTTTTTTCTTTCCTCTCTTCCTTTTTTTTTTATCCCTCTATGTAACTGTCTTTTCCTTTTCTTCTTTTTCCTTTCTTTTCCACTATGTGCTACTGATTCCTGCACGTGCAACTTGTTGAAATACGAGCTTTAATCACTTATTTTATTTTTGTTTTTACCTTTTTTGGGGGGAGGACATGGGATGATTCGTTGCTTCAAACATTCAGTTGGCCAACGTTTTAGCTGGACAAAGATTTTATAATAAATCGAAATATCGCTCTTTTAACACGGTGTTTCTGATTTTATTTAGTCTTGTCTGAAATAATAATAATGGATATTTGTTGCGCTCTTTCTCCAAAGTTAACTTTAGACAACATATCAATCTACTATTGTATTAAATTATAAGGTGTGATCTGAGAGTGATTGAAGCACTATTTCAAAAAATTTGAGGACCCAATATACCCTGTCCCTGAGAATGTGTGTGTGTGGGGGGGGGGGGGGGGGGGGGCACAAACCTTATCCTCTATGACAAGTTTGGTGCCTCCATACTCAGGGAGAAGTACTTTATCACCCACATGAACACTGACTGGAATCCTCTCTCCATTCTGGAAAAAAGGTGTAATATCCAGTTTCATGAATCTGCACTTCCATGGTTGGAACTATAAATAATGTAATGAAAAACAAATGCTGGTGGGTTTTTTTAAAGATGAATTACATTACATTTTGATGTATCATCACTGATGTGATAGATTTCTTTTTAAATGTACAGTACATGTATTTCAAAGAAACCAAGAGCAAAAACCTTTTCACGCCATGGGTGAAAATGAAACAAAACACTGAACTATGAACTGAAATTCATACCATTAATAATTTCATAATTTATAATTCCACATCCATCTGATCTGCATGTTGTCGCACAGCGTTATTGTAATAATTATCTGCAATCCCTAATGTGCTGTATACCTCTCTTTCGGCCCCTTTTCCAACAGCTACCACAACAGCTTATTGTACTCTCCCCTGCGCGTTTTCTGGTATCATTAGGCCACCCTTGGTTTTACCCTCTGGTAAATTGCGCTCCACTAGTATGCGGTCAAACAATGGAAGAAAGTTTCGGAATGCTCGTGCCTGCAAACAAATGTAGCTTTACTTTAAACTTTGATTTCATTCCAAATATTCTAAATCTAGAATTAGCCTGAAATATTAGAATATTATTATAGATATTTTCCATCCTACATATTATTATTGTGGTTAACATTATGATTTGGACAGGTCAACATGCATTGCTTATTTGCATTCAGTATAGGTCTTAAAAGGTCTAGGGTTACTATTTTAACCCTTGCTGGTACTAGTCTGTACATGCAGTCGGCATGCCTAAGACAAATGGGAAGACTACGATGGTCACAACTAAAAAATGATAAATTTAACTTTTTTTACCAGTGTCTGATCGTTTGGATACTCGCTAGTCTATGCCTTTACATCATCAGTTTTGGGGGCCCAACACTATACTAGTCAACTTCCCAAACCTGTCCACTGGTATTCTCTTCCAGACCTACAGGTGACATCATTGATGCTTAATGTAGTGTCCATGGTGACATCTATATCAAGTGGTTGATTAATTAATTGCAACAATGTTATGCAAAGATGCAGCTCCTCCATTTCTCAGTTCTAGTTTAATTTGTTTCAATCTTGCCTTTCTTACTGCAGATTGAGCACCTCTATCGATTTCTATATTTAATAATAATAATTTCATTTATATAGTGCGATAAAATTCATGCTAAAAGCAAGCTCTCACTCTCAGCGCTTTACAAACATTGATGAAACTAGAAAAATTGACAAACCATATTTCATACGGTCAATGATATAAAGTAAGAGTAACATTATTCAATGACACATGTATGAGATTGAGAGGGAGGGGGGGGGGGGGGGGGGGGGGGCAGACGGACAGACAAAAAGATGGAGACAAGTGGACAGAGAACAAACTTTGACATGAATAAGATGGAGAGGCAGAGAGAGAGGGAGGGGGAGAGAGAGAGAGAGGACACAAAGAGAACATAATGATAATCAACATAAAAAAAAGTAATGATTAACATTAATGTTCATGCATTATTTTATACAATTAAAAATATGCATTCACTAATAGTACTACAGTGGAACCTCCCTTATAAGACCTTCAAAAATCACACAAAATGAGGTCTTATATTTTAGTTATAAGGGAGGGGCCTTATAAGGGAAGTAATGTTAATACTTACAAAGAAGGGCAATGTCTCAGAGAAGTAGGTCTTATGTGGGAGGGGGTCTTATAATTGGAGGTCTTATAAGGGAGGTTCCACTGTAGTAGAATTATACAGGCAAGACTGTGACGGGGGTGTTAATCTGCATCTTAACCCAATTTCATTTATCTCATTTATTTCCAATCTTTCAAAACTGCTCACCTCTTCCAGCAATACCTCTTATTTCTTTCTTGTCCTGTTTCCTGCCTTAAAACTATGTTCCCCACATTGTGTGCGAGTGTACGCACGCATGTTTTTTATGTGTGTGTGTGCTTGCGTATGTTGTGGCTGTGTGCATGTTTGTGATAGTTAATATTTTAGTACAGGGCCGGATCCAGGGGGGGGTTACCTGGGTTCCGTAGCACACACACACCCCCTCCCTCCTGCCAAAAAAAGAACAGAAAAAGAGAGAGATTGAGAAAGAAGTCATTATTACTGTTTAATTGTTAGGTACTATTTAAAGGGTTTTTCACACTTTATTTTCTTTTAAAAAAAGCTTCAGCTTCAGGGGGCAACCCTGGCCCTGTGTAAGTAGTTTTTAAAAAAATATATATTTATGATCTATTTATTTATTCATCTAAATGATTTGTGGAGCTCAAGAGAGAAATGGCGCTCTATAAATGTTGGTTATTATTACTATTATTATTATTACACAGATTTCTCTTTTCAGCTTTACTTTGGGCTCTTTCTGAGATGGAGTGGGAAAGTAGTAGACTACTACGGGTCCATACAGCTAAGTCCCAGGCCCGCTATGTACCACTCCCTCTAAGTGGTTACATGTCTATGACCACGTGTCTATATGATTTTCAAGTCAAAGTGACCACTGGTCAGTAGCAGTGACCACTGGTCATCTGCATTATAAATACAAGTGCATAAAATAATCATCTGGTGACAGGAAATAAGCTGTTAAGAATCAAAATTTGATTTTTAAGTCAAAGTGACCACTGGTCATTGTCACTGACCACAGGTCATCTATACTGTACAAGGTACCAAAATGACCAGAACAGTGGACACATGAACATAGACATGTAACCACTAAAAGGGAGCGGGACATAGCGGCACCTCCCGACTACTACTAGGTCTAGTAGACACATGCAGTTGTGCGCAGTAACCATACATCATTTGATTGGATGACGGTGTTATGATAAATAAGTACCTGTCATTAAATATCTACCTCTCGCATGCGAACTGTACCCATCTAATCCTAACCCTAACCCTATCCCTAACCACGGAAATTATGATAAATAAGTACCTGTCATTAAATATCTACCTCTCGCATGCGAACTGTACCCATCTAATCCTAACCCTAACCCTATCCCTAACCACGGAAAGAACCAAGAAATAGAGCAGGAGGGTGTAAATCTACATATTTGCCGAGAAATCGATGTACAAATCCATGCACTTAGTTTCGTAAAATTCACAATGGCGGACAAACGATTCTGATTGGCTACGCTAGGACTACTTCCGGCTATGACTACTTATCTCATAGAGGTAAAAATACACCGCCACACCGGCAAGCGGCCATTTTCAGTCACTTAGGTTGCTTCATGGAAACTGACTAACCCAACCCTAACCTTGTGCTAACCCTATCCCTTACCCGAGAAAAGCAAAAAGTTGTTTCTACTGAGTATTATGCAGTGAGAATGTTTAGGTGTGGAGCAAACAAAGTTTAACCTTTGCAAGTGACGAAAATAGCAGCCAATCAAATTGAAGTATGGTTACTGCCCACAGCTCTATCCCTAGTAGAGTAGACCATAAGATGGAGGTGGGCTTACCCAATCAACATAAACATTGATTCACTCAATATTAGGTAAGCTTGTGCGGAGTATGTCGGTTTTCCGCATTAAAAAAAAACACCAACCGAAGGCTCCCCCACCCCCCCACCTGCGTGCGCATCCAACGGAAGTGTCGCCATCTTAGTCAGATTTGTGTGTAAACAGCATCGATCTGGCAATTTTCAAACAAAGTTACTGACTAAGATGGCGGTCTCCCATAATATGGCACGCTCCTTGTGGCCGGATATGACGACACGTGGGTACCAGCCATAGATCCACCTTCCCCGCCTCTTTTTCAATCAACATAGTGAGTACTTCTAGTCTAGATCTAAACATAAACCTTCAAAACTTAATATCAAGACCAAGACAGGACCCAACTGTATTTAATTACATACATAGGCAGATGAACACGGTTGATAATGCCTAATCAAAGATACTGTATAGTCTTTGGCCTAATAGAAGAAAAAGAAGTCAGTCAATATCTTCTTACCATTTTTTAGCCTAACAATCTCGGTCAAACGAAACGAACGCGCTCAACAGCAGCCGACACTCATGCGCCTGTGAGAGAAAATGGAGTTTTACGTCCTCTTGGTCTGAATCAGACACATATCCCCTCTCTTCCTTCTTCTGTCAGCATTGGGAGTTCTGATATTTCGTTCTCATCACAGGCTCGTAACCTTGGCGTGACTTTTGATTCCACCATTTCCTTCAAGCAGCATGTTTCAAATGTCTGTAGGGCAGCATATCTGGAAATACGCAAGATCAGCTCGATTAGACACTTTCTTTCCACTGAAGCCACAAAAACTCTGGTCTGTTCATTAGTTCTCTCAAGGCTGGATTACTGCAACAGTCTCTTGGCTGGCTCACCAAAGTACCTTCTGGACAAGCTCCAGAAGGTCCAGAATAGTGCCGCCAGACTTGTCTGCAGAACATCTAGACGTCAACATGTCACTCCTCTGTTGCAGTCCCTCCACTGGCTCCCGGTTCAGAGTCGCATTGACTATAAGCTGGCTTCCATCTGTTTCTCTTCTGTCTCTGGTACTGGACCACAATATCTTTCTGACATTCTACACATCTACACCCTATCCCGTCAACTTCGTTCTTCTGCTGACACTCGTCTCTTCCGTGTTCCTTCTGTCAGAACAAAGTCCTTCGGTCAACGTTCTTTCTCCTTTCAGGGACCAACTGTCTGGAATACACTTCCCATCAATATCAGACACTTACCTTCAACTTCTTCCTTCAAGTCTGCTGTGAAGACGCACTTTTTTCAACGATCATAATTCTTCCCCCACCAATCCGCTCCTCTCCACCCCCTTGTACTCAGTTTCCGTGAAATGATGAAGTGGCTGTGACATGGCGTGCTCGCGCGTGTGCGTGTGCGTGTGCATGTGCGTGCGCGCGCGCGAGCGCGCGCGCGTGTGTGTATGTGTGTGTTTCTGTAAGTTGTGTACCTTTTTCAAGATATGCGTTTTTGTTCATTTGTATATATGTACTTTTCTATATTCTACTCATGTAAAATTTATGTATGTTCGTCATGTTCTATAACTATAAGATAATTATATTCTATGCTGTATTTGTATTAAATATGTAAAGCGCCTAGAGCCCTAAATCAGAGAATAGGCGCTATATAAATAATCATTATTATTATTATTATTATTATTATATGGGACATTTGTAAATACAAATATGGTTGGAACAATACTGGAGGCAATACGAAACCAGTAAAGTCCCGATTTTGTTTTTATTAATACAGATGACCACGCCTCGGTTAAACCTCATCGGCTATGGCACCGCCACAAATGGTATAAACTATGCTGCACTGTTTTCATACGCCTGTGCGTGCGTGATGACCTTTTATGGTGGGACCAGTGCCTAGTTATTTTGGTTATATTCCAAATTCGTTAAATAGAAAATGTTTCATCAAATCAGTGGTTTTCTTGGCATTTAATACTCTTTATTTAGTGAAAATACATCTTAATTATAACAAATATTTTCAACGATTATAATTTATTCTATTATATATGATACACAATTTCATTTTACCACATGACTCCTCCCACGGAATGATAAATAAGTACCTGTCATTAAATATCTACCTCTCGCATGCGAACTGTACCCATCTAACCCTATCCCTATCCCTAACCCTATCCCTATCCCTAACCACGGAAAGAACCAAAAAATAGAGCAGGAGGGTGTAAATCTACATATTTGCCGATAAATCGATGTACAGTCCATAAATCCATAATCCGTAAAATTCACAATGGCGGACAAACAAACGATTCTGATTGGCTACGCTAGGACTACTTCCGGTTAGGACTACTTATCTCATAGAGTAAAAATACACCGCCACAGGTGATTCCGCGTGGGTTGGATTTGTCCGATTTGTTAGACACTTGGTCGGCAGTTCTACAAGAGAGTAAGTACGTAGGCTACAGCTCTTGTGGGTTTTTTCTCCCATTACAGGATGCAATCAATCATTCGAAATATGTATTATTATTTTTATTAATTAGTGTTCACAGAAATTCATATGAATTTTGACAAAATGTTGATATTGACAGGCACTGGCCTGAGATTGAAGACGACCGGTGTAAAAAAAAAAGTGCAACTAATAGGCCTACTTACACATTTAAAAATCGTCTTGATAAGTCTACTAAATTTATAGATATTTTTAGAAGCTTTGACCAATAACTAGGAAAATTTAACCGTATAAACCTTGACCTGGAAGGGAAAAAAAGGTTTATGACCAAAATGGTCGCGCACCACAATGGTCGCGGTAAAAAATACATGCGTCTTTGCGCAGTAGCCATACATCATTTGATTGGCAAGCGGCCATTTTCAGTCACTTACGTTGTTTCATGGAAACTGACTCTAACCCAACCCTAACCTTGTGCTAACCCTATCCCTTACCCGGCCGCGCACCACAATCATCTTTGACCGCGACCATATTCGAATGCGACCATTTTTGACCGCTACCATTTCGGGCATACAGTACACCGAAAAAAAGGTCTATGGGACTGCATGAAAAGCTTCACGCGCGTGCACGGCTGTTTTCAGTTTTGTCCCTACTCAGACTCAGAGTAGAGTAGTACTCTTCTTCTTCTTCTTCTGTGGTGGTGGCCAGCTTCTTTTTATAGAAGTAAATGCACACACTTTAGGGGGTGACCAAAGAAAAAGAAGCAGAAGAGAGAACAGAAAAGCAAAGACAGAAACTTATGTGGTGGTGACCAACTTAGAAGTACTTGTACACTTTAGGGGTGACCATAGAAAAAGAATCGGGAGAGAAAGTGAATACACATACAAACTATCAGATTGGCTTAGAATCAATAGGAAAAATCAAGTAAAGGAAACAGAATTTATTTTCAAAAAACAAAACAACCTACCAGTAGTTCTGGGAAGGGGAAAACTACAGGGAGCTGCCGGTAGCTACTAATTTTCACGCTCGCCCCTAGCAAGCTGGGAACTAGCCGACCCTAGACACTCCATAAGGCAATGCCCAAGCCCCAACCAAAAAGACAGACAGAACAAAGAATGAAAGATCCCTAACTTCTGGGGTAAAAATAATTGGGGGTAAAGATGGAGGGACTGGGGTAGGGACGTTTGTTGAAGGTTTCAGTGCTGGGTTGTGGCTGAGAGCTCAGCTAACGCCGGCTCCCCTCTACTACTACTACTACTACTACAGTGTGGCATTCTCAAAATGGATTTGTTCTCAACATGTCTGCGCATGTGCGAAGAGTTAGGGATAGGTTTAGGATCAATTTAGTGTCGAATACACAAAAGATAAAATTTAATGGTATGTCATGATCGATTTCGTACACGCACGGTGTGGCATTCTCAAAATGGATTTGTTCTCAATGTGTCTGCGCATGTGCGAAAAGTTAGGGATAGGTTTAGGGTCAATTTAGTGTCGAATAAACAAAAGATTAAAAAAAAAACCATGGTACGTCATGATTGATTTCGCACATGCGCAGACTTGTTGAGAACAAATCCATTTTGAGAATGCTACACCGGTGTTTAGAGCTATTTTCATCACAATCAAAGATTAATAATCATAAATTAAGTCAATAAACAGCCGCTCGTAGTGTTTATTGAAGGCAAAATGTTGCTCGCGTGTCAGTTGACAATATTTTGAAGCTGCGTCATGAAGCTACCTTCGGAAAACACGAAGTTTGCCGAAGTTATTCAGGTCACCCGAAAATTGCCGAAGCAACCTTCGGAAAACACGAAGTTTGCCGAAGTTACGCAGGTCACATTTCAAGTTGGCTATACAGAGACCGTCAACTTTACTGCAATCTGTAAGCTTAATATTCTTTTTTTTTTCTCCGTGGTAATGGTTATTTGAATGAACGAACCACTTTGACAATTGAAGGCAATATCATGATGCAAATTGCTAAAATCCGTCTTAAAACTGGTGAATTAAACTGTCTAATTTGGGGTGGATGGTCTGTTACTGTGTTAGAAGCCATTTGCATTTTCAAAACGGTTCATTTTTAGACACGTGCGTGTGCTAACAAAAAGCCGAGGCTAACTCACTGCACCTAGAAACTTCTATGGTTGCTTTGGTTAGAAGAAGGGGGAGGGGTGGCTAGGAAGGAGAAGAGGGAGGCGAGTAGTGCTTTTGTACAAATAGTTCCTCTGTTTGGTCTACTCTAACCATATTTGTTTTGAAAGGTGCATAGCGGAGAATAACGCATCTGCGCTCATGAATTGACAGGAAACCGAGCAAGCAATGATTAAGTGTGTGCTGTCTACTACAGTGTGAGTGTGTGTTTTCACAACATTTAGGCACCTACTTTTCTCAAAGTGACGAAACCTAAGTCTGTGCGGAGCTTACAATTGCTTTCATGACATCACGGGTTTTGCTATATTCAATAATGTACAGCTAGCCAATTCTTCTTCTTCTTTGGACAGGTTCCTATCAATTATGAACGCAGATGCTTCATGCTGCCGTGCTATGCCGTGCTGGTTGGCATTAATTTGAAGCTGCGTCAATTGGTCCAACTTGACTGCTTTCCCTTCTTCCTCTTATAATGAAATTTTTACAGCGCCTTTCGTCGAAGCCTTAATGAATAATAGCTCAATAGGTTAGGACGCTGTGTCGCAAATCCGTAGATCGCGGGTTCGAGTCTGGCCCTAGCTACAATTTTTTTAAAGCCTTTTCATCATTTTTTTAAAGGAGAGGGGGGTGGGCGGAAGGGAGGGGGATGCAGCCCAGGGAGGGGGGAAAGCTGGGGGTGGGTGGAGGGGGGGGGGGGACACGGGGAGGGGGAAAGCAGGATAGGGGAAACCCCAAGCGAAGCTAGGAAGGAGAAGAGGGAGGCGAGTACCTTCTGGAAGTTTGGAAAGCTGGGGGTGGGCGGGAGGGGGGGGGGACACGGGGAGGGGGAAAGCAGGATAGGGGAAACCCCAAGCGAAGCTAGGAAGCGCAGATGCTTCATGCTGCCATGCGGAGCACGGGTGAGTGGGCGGAAGGGAGGGGTGCTGCCGTGCGGAGCACAGGTTTATCTAGATTTATATGCAAATTTTGCATTTTTCGAACTTTCCGTGGCATGAAAATAACCCTAAACTGATTCTAACTCTATCCCTTACCCAATGAAGTACTGTCTGTACAGAAGACTGAAGTTGGGCATAAAAGGTTTAGCAAATATCCCGGGATGCTTCTGTGAAATAACCAAGAGCATTCTAATATTGTCCAGGCAATATCTTGTGAACTACTGCACAGAATCACTTCAAATTTTACAAAATGTTAGGTAGTCTATAACATCAGCTGTAATCCTGAAGCTGATCTATCCTGTTGAGAAACATGTGTGGAGGTTTTGACCCATCATCCCAAACCAATTTTTGCTTAAATTAGCTCAAAGCTGGGAAAAGGGGGTCATCTTGGTCTTGGTGATAATTGAAAGAGTCACATTGTGGCATTATATCAACGAAAACTAGGGGGTTGAATGTGCAGACTAGTCGTGTGGGGGTTGAACATTCACTGCTTTTCTCAGAGACACGCTTATCATTGTAAATGATTGTGTTTTATTATAGTCCGCAGCCAAAGAATTAACTGAAAGATGACTGCCATGAATTGGGTCCAAGCTGGTGCCGGAATGGATGGAGGAGGCAGCCGAAGACAAGGTTGCTGGAGATGATGAAACTGCATAGGCCGTGCTCCTAATTAGGACCATCTCCAACAGAGGCTTATTAGTGTTTGACTTCATTATGGAGACCAAACCTGTGAAAATCTGAACAGGTTTGTGTGTGCAGGTTTTTCATTGTGCATCGATTTTAATGCTTGTGTGAATTGATCCTACATTACTTGTTAATAATTATGATAATTTTATTTTAATAATGCTACAATTTATTACTATTATTATACTTATGCGGATAATATATGAAGAGCCTGTAAAAGTAACAGTTGCTAACACTAGAGACTACGCAGATGGTTTTTGTCCTGTTTTTTTTATTGTGCTAAGCCTGACAAGAATTAATTGTTAGTGTTTTTGAACAAATAAAAAAAAAATTGAATGTCTGTTTAGCGTCCTTCAACCTGAATACAAAATCTGTGCGCATGTTGATGATTGTTTCTAACATTAGTCTTAGGCTAAAAAGTAAAAATTCAGTTTTGATTTGCCGTTGGACTACAAGACACACCTGATTATAAGGCTCACCCCCTTCAAATTTTACACAAAATTAAGATTTTGTTGTTATAGTTTCTTGCTTTATTATCAGTCACATTATAAGGCACATGGGTCTCCGTCCAGGAAAAAGTATCGCCTTATACAGTTATAGTCCGTAAAGTACGGTATGTATGTTCTGTATCACAGTATTAGAACTTCTCTTACAGATTAATGCATTAGAATAGATTTTCTTATTCATAAAAGAAAATCATAACATAATTGTGAACATGTCAAATGTCTTTTTAATTTACTCTCACAATTCTATACATGAACATGTGTGTGCTGAAAGGCTTATTAAACTAATAGTGCTATCCTAAGTGATCTCCCTTGTCAGATCTTTGCACCATTTCAGTGTCTTTGATATAACTTATAAAAATCGTTTATGGCTTTTGACATTACCATTTCTATTTTTTCATGGTAACTAAAATGCGTAATGAAGAATCTGCTTTTGCCAAATGTCCAATGTCGGTGTTTTAGCTGTGGTGGGTTGCACCATTTATTGTCCTGTCCCAGCACACTTGCTGTGACGAATCTCTATGGTGCCAGAGAAATTACCTCTGTACCCATTCCAGGGCCGAACATTTTCATTTTGGCGCTGGAAATTAACAGAGGGACATGTGCTATTATGTTCCCTACGTTTTGTTATTATATAACTAAGAACCAAAGAACTGAGTATAATCTGTGTTGTGTACAATGTGATCACTGACAAGATCGGTTAAAAACCACACCATTTCCTCAGCCTGCATAACAGTAATTTGGTATTTCTTTAATTTAAGTAATCACAGTTCAGAACGGCTATTGCATTTTGTTAGTGTAGAAATGTGATTATTTCCAATAAAGTTTGAGCAATATCTGTTTAGTTCTCACCAGCATTATGAAAATCTAACTTATAGAGCGCCTGGTGTCAAATATAGAGTTGAGAACCGGTTCAAAAACCTGAACCGGTTTTACCGAACCGGTCTTTTTAACCAGTACTCGCATCACTAGTTTCACCTATGCAAACACATATTTATTTGTCAGAATATTCACACACGCGCACACACACACACACACACACAATAAAGAAACTTATGACACACACACACACACACACACACACACACACACACACACTCAGTCAAAGTCAAAGCCATACTACAAACTAGAAACAGCTACTCTTGGTTTACAAACACCCAATCTGCGCTGAGAATCAGTGTTGTTTTTCGAAACGAATGCGATATTCTAAGAAAAACTTACTTTCAGTTTGCAGTAAAAAAAACACGGTTCATAGCAACTCGAACCGCGAAAGTTTAGCACCAGTTTTTCGGTTCAAACCGGTTTTTCCCCCACCTCTAGTCAAATATATTAGTGCTAAGAGTAAGAGACAGTCAATATCAATAAAGATAAATTATATTAAATGAATTTGCGTCTGTTTTCCTTTCTGTTTTGAAAAAAATTGACTTAAATTTCACCATACAATTATGTACACGTTCACATGCATGTGTGTACAGTACATTTCACTGCAGTACTTGTAGTTTTAAGTTTGCACCACATATTGCACCTGTCAGAGTGTGATTTGCTCTGAGGGGATCTCAGTGGTGCTAGAGAAATGACCTTTGTACCCATTCCAAGGTCATGTGTTTTTGTCATGATGTTGGAAATTCACAAAGGTACAAATCTTTTGAAAACAGGGAATTCAGAGACTCTTGGCATTCACTTTTGTTCCTCCAGCTTTCTGCAATTGTTCTCATTTATTGTACTGCTGTTTTATATACGAAATAACCATGAACAGTGTATGACTTTTCCCCAATTTTATTGCAGGCTAACTGACCTACATGTGTTGGTGCTTTTATACATCAGAATCGTCAGCAAGATGACGGATGATGTTTAAAGAAAGAAGAAGAGGGAGATCGACCCCATGCTTTGGAGGCAAATTAAAAGTTTTGCACACATGGCTTGTACGATGAATGAAGTAAAAGTTATGGTGAGTGATCAGTGTCTACTAGATAAAGTTCTGTATTGCTAGGCATTGACGATTGTTCTAATTGTTGCCAGTTTTCAACACCCACAAATTTGACAAAATGGATCGCTTGCTTAGCATTATCAAGATGCCAGGGTTTTTCTTCAGTAAGTACAGTGGAACCTCCCTTATAAGACCTCATTATAAGACTACCTCCCATATAAGACCACCTTCTCTGAGACATTGCCCTTCTTTGTAAGTATTAAAATTACCTCCCTTTAAGACCCCTCCCTTATAAGACCTTTAAAAAATCATCCTAAATGAGGTCTTATAAGGGAGGTTCCACTGTAATGCCAACAAGATCATCAGCTTTTGTTGGGATTTGTGCTATAGGGTGACTAAAAAGAAAATGCAACCCACAAACTCGTTCATAATTTTTTTTAATGTTAAAGCTATCATTTTGATTTTCTCTGATTTAGGAAAAAGATTCAATACATCATTACATGAAAGGTTGCAACACTTTGTTTTTCCAAGATGCCTCGGAGAGCTCCAGAAAAGAACAGTTTCCGTGGTTACCCATTTTTAGAAAAGTCCCTTTTTGAGGGGTAAAAACACATTTGCAGAAATTTTTAGTTGTTTGATAACTTTTCTTTTTTTTTAAATGACTTTTTGCCCTGAAAATTGGAATGCAAGACTGTACAACAGTCATTTAATTTCTAAACATGTCCAATGTCGGTGTTTTAGCTGTGGTGGGTTGCACCATTTATTGTCCTGTCCCAGCAGACTGTTGCTGTGACTGTTTCTCTATGGTGCCAGAGAAATTACCTCTGTACCCATTCCAGGGCCGAACATTTTCATTTTGGCACTGGAAATTAACAGAGGGACATGTGCTATTATGTTCCCTATGTTTTGTTATTATAGAACCAAAGAACTGAGTATAACCTGTGTTGTGTACAATGTGGTCACTGACAAGATCGGTTAAAAACTTCACACCATTTCCTCAGCCTGCATAACAGTAATTTGGTATTTCTTTAAGTAATGACAGTTCAGAATGGCTATTGCATTTTGTTAGTGTAGAAATGTGATTATTTCCAGTAAAGTTTGAGCAATATCTGTTTAGTTCTCACCAGCATTATGAAAATCTAACTTATAGAGAGCCTGTTGTCAAATATAGAGTTGAGAACCGGTTCAAAAACCTGAACCTGTTTTACCAAACCGGTCTTTTTAACCAGTACTCGCATCACTAGTTTCACCTATGCAAACACATATTAATTTGTCAGAATATTCACACACCCACACGCACACGCACACAGAAATTGAAATTGCATACAAAGACATCAGAATTGCAAAAGCGTTTTTGGATCTAAAAAAAAAGCATTTTCAGAAAACGGGGTATCGTGGAAACTGTTGATTTCTGGAACGCACACACAAATCTTGGAAAAACAAATTGTTGTAATCTTTCATGCATGAAATCTTCTTTTTAATTTAAAAACCAGAAAAATCTAAATGATACTTTGATAGCTTGAGTATTAACACTTTCGCCGCCAGCCATTTTTCAGCCAAAAAAATACCATTAAATTGAACTGGTTAGAGAGAAAAATGTTGGCAATTCCTCTGTGACATGTATGACATTAGGCCTATCATTACCTCCCAAAATTAAGAAAATAGGGTCTTTGGATAACAGGCCCTGATTTGATGCCTTTTAGTGACATGGGTGTTAAAGCATTGTGGTGCATAAATGCGACATTGGCGGTGAAAGGGTTAAACTTTGTATTATCAATTTTGTGGGTAGTTTTTCGTTAAAAAGCAATGCTTTTTGGTAAATGATGCAGGAGAGAGAAATGGGGGCTTGTTTTGGAAAAGATGTGGAGAGAATTATCAGCATAGTGTTTGAATATTTAATCCTATCTAAAAATGGCTCAGAGACTGTAAAAGCATTAGAATAGGTGGGCATCCACTCCTCCATTGCAGACTGAACCCTTTCTGCCATGGCTGTCTGATGGAGTCTGACAGTAACAACCTGTCAACTTTTCCTGTCTTCAGGACTGCCCTGTTGGCAGGCAGATGTGGCTGGGACATTTTGTATAGAATTCCTCCTGTAATTAAATTGGAACAGTGCATAATAATGTTTTTTTATGGAAATAACAATGTTTGTTATACTAATATACTTTCGGAGGGTATTAAAAATGGCTCAGAGACTGTAATTAGTGTAAAAGCATTAGAATAAGGTGGGCATCCACTCCTCCATTGCAGACTGAACCCTTTCTGCCATGGCTGTCTGATGATGCAACAGTAACAACCTGTCAACTTTTCCTGTCTTCAGGACTGCCCTGTTGGCAGGCAGATGTGGCTGGGACAGTTTGAATGTTTGATTTTAAAGACTACATGCTGCCTTCTACACTAATTTTGAAGAGAATGGCTATCAATTATCATTTGTGATTATATTTCCTCATATAATTAAATGAAAGTGATACTGTAAGATGTTTTTTTGGTGTGGGGGTGGGGAATGAGGCTTTAGAATACATCAGAAGCATCCACTCCTCCATTGCAGACTGAACCGTTCTGCCATGGCTGTCTGATGATGCAACAGTAACAACCTGTCAACTTTTCCTGTCTTCAGGACTACCCTGTTGGCAGGCAGATGTGGCTGGGACATTTTGTATAGAATTCCTCCTGTAATTAAACTGGAACAGTGCCTAATTAGTAATAATGGTTGTTTTTTTATGGAAATAACAATGTTTATTACACCAATACTTTGGGAGGGTGTAGGGGAGGGGGTTAGAACACACACCAGAAGCATCCACTCCTCCATTGCAGACTGAACCGTTCTGCCATGGCTGTCTGATGATGCAACAGTAACAACCTGTCAACTTTTCCTGTCTTCAGGACTACCCTGTTGGCAGGCAGATGTGGCTGGGACAGTTTAATTAAAGCAAAAAGAGATAACCCTGTGATAGTGAAGGTTTGAGACCAAAACAAAAAGCGGGGTTTGTTGTTGCTTTGCTTGTTTCCATTTTCCCACCCTCCGATCTTTCATAGTTTCAATCCTAAAGAATAAGAGAATACATTGTTATCGTTATTTGCTTTTGTATTTGCTAATTGTAAGGTTCTATATCGTACAACAGTGATTACATTTACTGGTAATTATCAATAAAATACTGATTGCACAATCAAAATACTGGGGGGAAAATTGATCTGTCAGTCCCAGGGACTGATAAAATGTTGCTAGGAGTAGGACAAATAAGTGATTGTAGCAGAGGCTTTGATTGATATTGTGAGTTTCTGTGGTTTTCACCTGGTCTTTGTTTCCCCTGGGACTGGTTTTGACACCGGTTGTTGGGGGAATTGTCGCCAATGGAATGGGTTTTCAAAATTCCTAGCGTGATCACTCACGACACTGTACAAATAACTGACTGTGTGTGTGTTAGCATTTGAGAGTAAGTACATATGAGTGCCAGCGGAGATGTGCTAAGCAATGTTGAAAGGTAACAGAGGCAGATCAGGGTGGGCTACAGGAGTTCCCGCCCCCTCCCCCCTAACAACTAAAAAAACAGGGGGGGGTCCATGACTACCAAAACACTTGATTTCATATGCTTCATGTAATTTCATTCTAGCTAAGAACAAAAAAGGATCATGAATTCACATCTTATTATCGCTGGAATGGCCTCCAATGCTCTTTTACATTCAGTACTAATAATAATGATGATGAATATTTATAGGGTGCAGTATCAATTTTCATTGATAAGGGCTAAGAATAAATAAATAAATGGAATGACATATCGTCGCTGTCCGACGCTAACCGTGTACCTACACAATCTGATTTTACAGGAGCATCAAAAAACATGTTGTCGTCTGCTACAATGCCAATTCCCCTTAACTCTTCTTCTTTACCGATGACTAAACATGCGACACAATAAAAGTTGCATTAACACCCAAAAGTTTTGTGATAATTCAGTTACACGGTTAGTGCATTGTTGTCACGATGGGAGATACGACAGCTGCCCGCAGTTACACGCTTATCACGTCAAAACCAGCGACAACCAGCCACATACACGATGATTTCCGCGGTATCATGTGACAAATTTGAGCATTTTCCTTGGTCGCAGACACCAGATATTTATAGAAGACCTGTGTGAGGTCATTGGAATGGGTTTCAGTGAAAAATCTATTTTTGTCAAATTTTGTAGATACACGGTTAGCGTCGGACAGCGACGATATGTTTGTATTTTTTAACAAATTGTGTCAAGTATATGTCTGTATTTTGACCTGATATTACTATTAGTTATTCGTGTTTACATGCATGCAAATTTCAACATTCAGTTACGTACATCTAGATGATCGCATACAACATGCGTGTACATTTCACTGCAGTACTTGTAGAACAGTTTTAAGTTTGCACCACATATTGCACCTGTCAGAGTGTGATTTGCTCTGAGGGGATCTCAGTGGTGCTAGAGAAATGACCTTTGTACCCATTCCAAGGTTGTGTGTTTTTGTCATGATGTTGGAAATTCACAAAGGTACATGATATTGTTGTTTAAAAAAAGACATTGAAGGGAGACATGGACAACACATCTTCTGAGAAGAAACTGAACACTTTAATTCAATTCAGCAATTTTATTGTCTCCAAACAAGTGAAATTTGTTTTTCGGCATGCACATAAAAATGAGGACAAAATAAGACATTTAACCTAACAGAAGAAACATTTGTAAAATAACATAAAAGCATGTGTAAATGACATAAAACATAGCTATCAAGCACACGCACACGCACACGCACACACACCCCCCTATAAAGTACACTGAGCATCCAATGATCGATCCCCTTTAGATGCTGCAAGTAATATTCACAGATAATAATGACATCACAGTAATAATGATAACATGTACGACATAAAATAATGAAGTGTTTAGCAAACCGTCCTTGCACTTTAAAGGGGATGGGCCACGTTCAAGTCGTATCCAAAACTCATAGATGTTTAGCTTTCAGGTTCACCACTTTTCCTTTTCCTCAAAGGCTCGCTGACAGGATTTATGCTGTCCTACTTGGCTTATCCGATGTTTCAGTAACTTTTGTTCCTCCAACTGCCTGTGCAATAGGAAATGTTCGCAAATAGCCAAGGGACATAATTTTGCGGTTTGCGTGAGTGACCTTTCGCCTTGTGTTTGTCCTATTTTTTCATGGGGGACAGTCCGATTTTGTGGTAAAAAGACACATTCTATTATTCTGAAAATCGTCTATTGGCCTCAGTAATGTTTATTATGTTATTATTAGTAAACACAAAATTAGTCTCAAACAGTGTGTGACTTTTTCTTCCCTAATTTTATTGCAGGTTAACTGACCTACAAGTGTTGGCGCTGAAAGACCCCATGCTTTGGAAGCAAAAGAAGTGTAGCAGAAGTGGCTTGCATGAGAGGTTATGGTGAGTGATCAGTGTCCACAAGGCAGAGTTTTGTATTGCTAGGCATTGTGCTGATTGGCAATGTGGCAAGTTTTCAACACCCACAAAATGGGTTGCTGTTAGTTAAACATTATCAAGATGCGGGGATTTTCTTGAATAATGAATGTCAACAAGAATGAGATCATCAGCTTTTTGTTGGGATTTATGCTACATGGATTTTTATTTTTAACACATTTTCAGTCTGAAGATAACGCTGTTGGGTACTAAATTATGCAAAATTGTAAATAAATGCAAGGACAACATTTAGAGCTTGTTTTTTGGGGGAAATGTGGAAAAGAAAACAAACAAAAAAACAATCCCATCTAAAATGGCTCAGACTGTAAAAACATTAGAACAAGGTGGCATCCACTCCTCCATTGCAGATTGAACCGTTCTGTCATGGCTGTCTGATGATGCAACAGTAACAACCTGTCAACTTTTCCTGTCTTCAGGACTGCCCTGTTGGCAGGCAGATGTGGCTGGGACACTGTATAGAATTCCTCCTGTAATTAAATTGGAACAGTGCCTAATAATGGTTTTATGGAAATAACAATGTTTATTACACTAATAAACTTTAGGAGGGTGTAGGGGAGGGGGTTAGAACACACACCAGAAGCATCCACTCCTCCATTGCAGACTGAACCGTTCTGTCATGGCTGTCTGATGATGCGACAGTAACAACCTGTCAACTTTTCCTGTCTTCAGGACTGCCCTGTTGGCAGGCAGATGTGGCTGGGACATTTTGAATGTTTGATTTTAACCCCTTGCCTGCTTGTTTCGTAGCTACTACGTCGTGTTGGTATGATTGTTGTGTGCCTGTAATATTTCAGCTACAGTGTAAGGGAAATAACTGCAGAAAATGACCTAGAACACAGTAGAAGGGTTTAAGTTACAGAGTCATCTACCTTGGCCTTTATTTGGCGAATTTTACTGGAATTTGATAGAGATTTTTGTTCTTGGAAAAAACCAAGATGACGTCAACTAGCGGCAGTACTCCACAACGTGGATGTTTTAGACGATATGCTGCACTAGAAGTGTTGGATGAAGTGCTAAATGATGCAGTCACTGAAGTGTGTATTCTGGATTACCCTGTAATGTTAGAAGAGATAAGCAACAAGATGGAAAGGTCAGTCAGTTTTAGATCTAGTGTTTATTCACCTGCATGTTTGTTTGTCTGTTTTTTTGTCTTGTTTATTTTGTCTGTATTGTTTTGTATATGCAGTATAATCTATTGACAACAATGCTCTGAAGTTTGCAGCTTCAAAGTTAAATATTGTAGGACTTATGACTGTTAGCATTGGAGGGTGAAATTGAGCTTTTTTGGCTCGGCACACAGGAATTCCTTGAACACAAAAATGGTCGGCAGGCAAGGGGTTAAGGACTGCATGCTGCCTTCTACACTAACACTGGGGAATGTGGCTTTAGAATACACCAGAAGCATCCACTCCTCCATTGCAGATTGAACCGTTCTGCCATGGCTGTCTGATGATGCAACAGTAACAACCTGTCAACTTTTCCTGTCTTCAGGACTACCCTGTTGGCAGGCAGATGTGGCTGGGACAGTTTAATTAAAGCAAAAAGAGATAACCCTGTGATAGTGCAATAAGGTTTGAGACCAAAACAAAAAGCGGGGTTTGTTGTTGTTTTGCTTGTTTCCACTTTTTCCACCCTCCGATCTTTCATAGTTTCAATCCTAAAGAATAAGAGAATTAGAGTACATAATTATGAGTACCAGCAGGGATGTGCTAAACAATGTTGAAAGATAACAGAGGCGGATCAGGGTGGGCTACAGGAGTTCCAGAGCCCCTTTCACCCTACCTTTGATTTCATGTAATTTCATTTTAGCTAAGATCAAAAAAGGATCATGAATTCACATCTTATTAATAGCTGGAGTGGCCTCCAATGATTCTTTTGCATTCAGTAATAATAATAATTATGATGAATATTTATAGTGCGCAGTATCAATTTTCATTGATAAGGGCTTAAGAGGTAGTCAATGTCAATAAATGGAATGAAATATGTTTTGGAGGTTGTTTTTTTAATCTTTTAGCAAATTGTGCCAAGTATATGTCTGCATTTTGACCTGATATTAGTTATTCATGTTTACATGCATATAAATGTCAACATTCAATTACGTACACACCAACATGGTCCCATGCATACATGTACATTTCTCTGTTGTATTTGTAGTTTAGTTTGCACCACATATTACACCTGTCAGAGTGTGATTTGCTCTGAGGGGATCTCAGTGGTGCTAGAGAAATGACCTTTGTACCCATTCCAAGGTCATGTGTTTTTGTCATGATGTTGGAAATTCACAAAGGTACAAATCTTTTGAAAACAAGCTGAACAACTATAATTAAAGGGGCTGGGCCATACCCAAGTCATAGCCAAAACTCAGATCTTTAGCTTTCACCACTTCTTTTTCCCCCCGAAGTTGGAGTGTGGCTGACCACATGGCGGGGTGATCAAAAACGGTCACACGTAATGTTCTCATCCCTAGCTGGTGCATTTGTGCCATAGTGTTAAGTGCTTCGGCTGTTGGGATGATCCCTGGGGTCTTTAAGCCAGGGTAAGACAACAACAACAACCACTTCTTTTTTTCCTCAAAGGCTCGCTGACAGGATTTATCCTCCTTGGCTTCTGTTCATCCGATGTTTCAGCAACTTTTGAAGTTCTCTTTTGTTCCTCCAACTGCATGTGCAATTGGCCTCAGCAAAGACAGTGAAAGGATTTTATTCCTTCCACAATCTTTGGCCTCAGTAATTATATTACTATTACTAAGTATTAGTAAACACGAAATTAGTCTCAAACTGACTTTTTCTTCCCTAATTTTATTGCAGGTTAACTGACCTACAAGTGTTGGCGCTGAAAGACCCCATGCTTTGGAAGCAAAAGAAGTGTAGCAGAAGTGGCTTGCATGAGAGGTTATGGTGAGTGATCAGTGTCCACAAGGCAGAGTTTTGTATTGCTAGGCATTGTGCTGATTGGCAATGTGGCAAGTTTTCAACACCCACAAAATGGGTTGCTGTTGTTAAACATTATCAAGATGCGGGGATTTTCTTGAATAATGAATGTAAACAAGAATGAGATCATCAGCTTTTTGTTGGGATTTATGCTACATGGATTTTTATTTTTTAACACATTTTCAGTTTGAAGGTAACGCTGTTGGGTACTAAATTATGCAAAATTGTAAATAAATGCAAGGACGACATTTAGAGCTTGTTTTTTGGGGGGGGATGTGGAAAACAAAACAAAAACACAATCCCATCTAAAATGGCTCAAAGACTGTAAAATCATTAGAATAAGGTGGCATCCACTCCTCCATTGCAGACTGAACCGTTCTGCCATGGCTGTCTGGTGATGCAACAACCTGTCAACTTTTCCTGTCTTCAGGACTGCCCTGTTGGCAGGCAGATGTGGCTGGGACAGTTTAATTAAAACAAAAAGAGATAACCCTGTGATTGTGCAATAAGGTTTGAGACCAAAACAAAAAGCAGGGTTCGTTGTTGTTTTGCTTGTTTCCACTTTTTCCACCATCCGATCTTTCATAGTTTCAATCCTAAAGAATAAGAGAATTAGAGTACATAATTATGAGTACCAGCAGGGATGTGCTAAACAATGTTGAAAGATAACAGAGGCGGATCAGGGTGGGCTACAGGAGTTCCAGAGCCCCTTCCACCCTACCTTTGATTTCATGTAATTTCATTTTAGCTAAGATCAAAAAAGGATCATGAATTCACATCTTATTAATAGCTGGAGTGGCCTCCAATGATTCTTTTACATTCAGTAATAATAATAATTATGATGAATATTTATAGGGCGCAGTATCAATTTTCATTGATAAGGGCTTAAGAGGTAGTCAATGTCAATAAATGGAATGAAATGTTTTTGGGGTGTTTTTTTATCTTTTAACAAATTGTGCCAAGTATATGTCTGCATTTTGAACTGATATTAGTTATTCATGTTTACATGCATATAAATGTCAACATTCAATTACGTACACACCAACATGGTCAATGCATACATGTACATTTCTCTGTTGTATTTGTAGTTTAGTTTGCACCACATATTACACCTGTCAGAGTGTGATTTGCTCTGAGGGGATCTCAGTGGTGCTAGAGAAATGACCTTTGTACCCATTCCAAGGTCGTGTGTTTTTGTCATGATGTTGGAAATTCACAAAGGTACAAGCACCCTGCCATGTGTGTTTCTATTTTAAGACCATAACTGATTGTTCCTTACTCTCGAAAAAATAGTTACTCCCCTCTTGTCAGCTGCGATGCATCGGATAACCAGTAACGTCAAAAAATACATGGCGCTAGAAGAGTTAATGACATTGTTATAATATTTTGATAAAGAAATTGATGGGCGAGCTGGACAACGCATCTTCTGAGAAGAAACTGAAAACTTTAATTAAATGTTTCGCAAATAGTCCTTGCACTTTAAAGGGGCTGGGCCATACCCAAGTCATAGCCAAAACTCGGATCTTTAGCTTTCACCACTTCTTTTTCCCCCCGAAGTTGGAGTGTCGCTGACCACGTGGCGGGGTGATCAAAACGATTACACACGTAATGTTCTCATCCCTAGCTGGTGCATTTGTGCCATTGTGTTAAGTGCTTCGGCCATTGGGATGATCCCTGGAGTCTTTAAGCCAGGGTAAGACAACAACAACAACCACTTCTTTTTTTCCTCAAAGGCTCGCTGACAGGATTTATCCTCCTTGGCTTCTGTTCATCCGATGTTTCAGCAACTTTTGAAGTTCTCTTTTGTTCCTCCAACTGCATGTGCAATTGGCCTCAGCAAAGACAGTGAAAGGATTTTATTCCTTCCACAATCTTTGGCCTCAGTAATTATATTACTATTACTAAGTATTAGTAAACACGAAATTAGTCTCAAACTGACTTTTTCTTCCCTAATTTTATTGCAGGTTAACTGACCTACATGTGTTGGCGCTGAAAGACCCCATGCTTTGGAAGCAAAAGAAGTGTATCAGAAGTGGCTTGCATGAGAGGTTATGGTGAGTGATCAGTGTCCACAAGGCAGAGTTTTGTATTGCTAGGCATTGTGCTGATTGGCAATGTGGCAAGTTTTCAACACCCACTAAATGGGTTGCTGTTGTTAAACATTATCAAGATGCGGGGATTTTCTTGAGTGATCAATGTCAACAAGAATTAGCTTGTTGGGATTTATGCTACCGGTACATGGATTTTTATTTTAACAAGTCTTCAGTTTGAAGGTAATGCTGTTGGGCACTAAATGATGCAAAATTGTAAATTAATGCAAGAGACAATATTTAGAGCTTGTTTTGGAAAAAGAAATGTGGAAGAGAAAAGAAAAAAACCAAACACAGTCCCATCTAAAATGGCTCAGAGACAGTAAAATCATTAGAACAAGGTGGCATCCACTCCTCCATTGCAGACTGAACCCTTTCTGCCATGGCTGTCTGATGATGCAACAGTAACAACCTGTCAACTTTTCCTGTCTTCAGGACTGCCCTGTTGGCAGGCAGATGTGGCTGGGACATTTTGTATAGAATTCCTCCTGTGATTAAATTGGATCAGAGCCTAATAATGTTTTTAATGGAAATAATGCGTCTTATAGTCGTTATACTGATGTACTTTGAGGGGGGGGTATTCATATAGCGTGTTAGTTGTCATCTTCGTGTTGTGAAATCTTCAGACTACGGGATTCATGATCGTGATCAGTAGCATCCACTCCTCCATTGCAGACTGAACCCTTTCTGTCATGGCTGTCTGGTGATGCGACAGTAACAACCTGTCAACTTTTCCTGTCTTCAGGACTACCCTGTTGGCAGGCAGATGTGGCTGGGACAGTTGAATCAATAAACGAGTTGCATTTTATTGTGCAGTTTATTAATGGTGGAGCCTTTTTTTTATATTGCATCTTCTCTTCCCTCTGTTGTCATGCTTGAATCAGGGGATGTAACGGATGCGACAACATGATTTGCATTTGGCAACGCTGACATGCTGGCATTGGGAGCAGTCTGGTTGTGGAAATGCTGACACTTCTGAGCTTTCATTTTTCTTCTCATTTCTCTTGACTTGAAAAAAAATAAATATTGATTGCGTTTTTGGTGAGATTTAAAGTAAGATAGGCCCGTAACGTGTATACACAAGTGAGGATAGGATTTATTATCTGAATATTTATGTGTGTATGTTGTGAATATATACTGTTATTTCATGCTTGCGAATTGTGTGACAATGCATACGTGTATTAGGCCTATTATAAATAGTAGTCACAGCAGTTGACTCAGGGATGGGACCTTTTTCCACCTAAATTGATTTAGTTTTCCGCTTGAAAAAAATTATGTCCACCGAAAAAAAAATTCTGCTGAAAAAATAATTTTTCATCTTAAAAACGAAAGTGAGGGACTAAATTTCACGAGGCACCGAACCTCTTGCCACGCTGTCCACTGAATGCGACTAACTGCGCCTTATAATATGACTGATAATATCTGAGTTCTGTGTAAAATGGGGGGGGGGGGGGGGGGGGGGGGGAAGGGGCCTTATAGTACGAAAAATACGGTAATCCAAAATGAGCTTGAATCAAACTCGCCCACTCTGGTTTGTTTCAGGGTGGGACTGGGAGGTCAGCAGGAGCTAGTGAGTTTGAGATGAACCCTGAAGAAAAGAGCCGGTCATCGGTCCACGAACGCCACCATGCCGGCAGTGGTTGGAAAAGATTCTGTGAGCTCTTGCATTGACCGCCGCGGTGCTGTGAACGTGTGCCAACGTTGATGGCAGATTGAAGCAAGATGATGGATGTGCAGTTCTAACACAACCCTCACCCATCCTGATCACACACACACGTTTTTAATGTGGTCACCATTTCAGGATTGGGAAGATTCAGAGAACATTGAAACGTGTCATTTCAGGATTGAGAGAATGTTTTAATTTCACCCATATTATTAGTGCTGAATCCCTAGAACAGCAGATGCCTCTTTGAATTTCACATTTCGTTATCATCATAGGGTTTATTGACACTGCTCAGGTCACTTTCATACATATGCGTATCAGTAAAGGGCTGATTGCCAAGGTTTTAATTTTAAAAGATCTCAATTTACCAATTATGGACTTTCTTCTTCCAGTGGTCAACTTAGGATGCACATTTTACCACCAGGGGGCAATCAAACCAGTAGGGGCTTAGCACGTGACATTCTTAGTTGGAGGTAGTGAGAGAAAGACGAAGGGACTCATCTCCCTCTCTCTCTCTCTCTCTCACTACCCCCAACTAAGAATATCACGTGCTAAGCCTCTACTGGTTTGATTGCCCCCTGGTGGTGAAATGTGCGTCCTAAGCTGCTCATTGCAAACTGAAAGTCCAAGGATGAGTTTGATGCCCATTGGCTGAAGAAACAATTACAAGTATTATTTGTTTAGTTTAAGTTAACAGGTCTTCTGAAGTACATCTGAGGGAAGTCCTGTCAGAATTTGTTTTTAAAATATAAATTCAACTAAAATGACAAATGATGTTTGCAATGCTTTTCAAACAGTGAGTAGTTCGTCTTTATAGTTTTGAAAAAAAGGTTTAGTGAACTATTATTCATTGATTACAACTGTAAGATGTTTTTCTATGATTAGCGGGCTTCTGGCCAGATTTAGATGCTCTGAAAGCGTTTGATAAAAATTGAGATATTTCATCTTTAGTTTTGGGGGCACAAGCTTAGTATTTTGCTGTATTCCGAGGAGGGGGAGGGGTCATTTTCGCTGAAAAGATGAACTAAGCTGAAGGAATAGCTTCCATCCTCTTTATGATCTTATGAGGAAACAATGTTACTAATTCTATTGTTAGTGGAATTGAAAAATGACCTGTGTCAAGCAAGTAACAAGTGATTTTGTAGTGGGAGGTTATGGAACATGTTATGCATTCTTGTGAAATTGGTGAGCGTTACACTGATTACAGTAATAAACATAGAAACACAGTTTGCTTCCCCTGTAATGTGTTTATTAAAGAAATATCTCCTTTTGTCTCACCCCAGTTCATCCTCTCATTCCGAATATTTTCTTTAATCTCACTCTCTCTCTGTCAAGTATGGGGTTCCACAAGGCTCTGTCTTTGAACCAATTCTCTTCACTATATAAATGATCTCCCTCTTCACCTTAATTCATCATGCAAACTTTTTTGGGGCAAATGACACCACATTGCATAAAAATGGTTCTAGTGCTGATTCAGTTTGTGCTGATTTGCAGTGTGTTGTCAATACATGTAACCTTGTAGACTGGTCAGGAGTAAATCATGGCATTACACAAAAATAATCTAAACTTATGCAACAAGACAAAACTTTTAAAATCAGTTAAGAACACCATCTATGAAAAGCCTCTAGATGAAGTTGCAACTTGTCCTGGTCAACACACACAGAAACACTGTCCAAGAAAATATTGAAAAAAATATTTCAACTAAATAGAATAAAGCATTCTTGGATCTTCTTATTCTTCTGTGTTCCTAGGCAATATGGCCATAATGGAAAAGGTACGCATGTTTTCAGTTCTCATTGGTCTCCCCACTGCATACAGCCGACATTCCACTTTCGAAGGAGCTCAAAGGAGAACAAATATTTGGATTATTTTTTTAGGCAGGAGAATGGGCCAATAAGTAAGAAAGATAGTAGATGATAGAAAGCAAAGGGAAAATGCAGATTCAAAGAGTGGCAGATTAGAGGAAGTTGCAAGCACAGAACTTCAAGAAGGTGGAACTATTTTTATAAAAGACACGCACACACACCCTGGTATCCCCACATTGGGACAGGGTGAGACTTGTGGAGGGGCTGGGTCGTCCAGCTCCCTGTATGGAGGCACAAGGCACCCACCCACTACCCCGCTTGGATCAACATACCCATAAATTATTTTTCACTGCTTATATACAACCTGACTAATATGCTTCAACATGTTGGGATTCAGTTGTCATTCCCTGGCTTAAAGACTCCAGGGGTCATCCCAACAGCCAAAGCAATTGAACACTATGGTACAAATGCACCAGCTAGGGATGAGAACATTACGTGTGTGCCCGTTTTTTATTACCCCGCCACGTGGGCAGCCACACTGACTTTGCAGGATTTTGGACTGATGAAGTCAAGTCAAGTCAAAATTTTATTTCCAGATGGGAACATTGTATAAGCAAAAACATGCTTTTTTTCAACAAGCCATCCATAAAAAATGATGTAAAGAAAAAATAAAGAACTAAACATTCCAAAGTAGCGAACAAGAAAAGGAAAATATACAAGTAAACAATTAAATTGTGTCGCTAGCAGGTCCGAAACTGCTTTCTATAAACCGGTTTCAAGTGTAGTGTATATGCACAGAACCGTTTTCAAACCGGTCTGAGACCGGTAAAATAGGCACGTGTAAATGGCCTCTGTTTGGATGCCAGACATCTCTGGAATGTGCCCCCTCCCTTACTGTTTCCCGGGAAATTTCTCAGAGCAGTGGAGGGAGGCCTTTCTGTATTCTTTTCCCTTTTCTTTTCTCACGAAAATAGAGACGAAGCTTTAATTTAAGGGTGCGTTTGGTGTTATGACGAAACAAGTTTGTTGATTGATGTGTGGTCGGATGACTAAATACAAGTTGAATTGAATGGACCGAAAAGAAACATTTTAGTTTTTGCATGTGTTGCAAAAAACAATAAAAACTTTTTTACTAAGAGTAATAACTGCATGGAACAATCTTTCTAATGAAACTGTAAATGCATCATCACTAAATATGTTTAAAAATCTTATTGACAAAAAATGTAATACTATTATGTACTCCACAAATTTGTAGAAATAAAAAACAAACCAAAAAAAATACACAATAGCCGAAGTAATTCACGGGCAAAAAAAAAGAAAAATGAAAATGTAAATTTATATACATTTGAGAAAAATATTTAGAAGGCAAAAGGCTTCAAAAGCCTACAGAGTCTAAACTGATATGATATGATATGAAAGAGGAGCATGGCAATCTGTGGAGCGCTGTACACACCACACACTTCGCACTATGTGTGGTTGATGGTAAAAGTCTAGAGCCTGAATGTGGCACAGAAAACATGAAGCAAGCAATGACAGAAACAATGAAATCGCTTTCTTCGTTCTCTGTGCATTCTCGTCAATCAGAAATCTCAACCTTTGAGCTCTTTGCCTTCTCCTCCGAGTCAACCCGCTGTTGCTCAGTTGGTAAGAGTCACTAGCTCGTAATCCGTCAGGTTTGTGAGTGTGCGGGTTCGAACCCAGCTTGGGTCACAGTGGTGTGTCCTTGGGAAAGGCACTTTACTCCTGTTTTCTTCACTCCACCCGGGTGTAAATGGGTACCTGACGTAAGTTGGGGGAAAAGTCCATCGGATGAGACTTCAAAAACCGAGGTCCCATGTGCGAATGCATGCACAAGATCTTGCGCACACGTTAAAGCCCATCCCACTATTCGGTAGGAGTAGGACGTGTGTGCCAGTAGGATGGATGACACAAATTCACATACCACGCATCATGTGTGCTCTTAATGATCTGAATGAAAACCGGTGAGCGCGGGGCAGGATAAACATCCCTAACTAGAAGAAGAAGAAAACCAGGAACACAGCAAAACCATGTGCTGCTTCTTATGCGCCCGTGGTGCATTCCAGGCATTCATGTCAGGCTGCCTTTAGGGTCATTCAGCGGTCATACTAATTGCCGTCCGGATGCCGTTAAAAGTTAATAGAGTATAGTTGTTTTTTATAATGGCTTCAAGATGAATAGTTAGAAGTTATCACATAGTTGATAACATATCACATTTAGGGAGATAGAGAGATACCTATTGATTATGAGTGAACTCATTTCAGTCAGGTACTTTGGTAAAAGCTCACGTGAAGACTATATTCTTATATACTACTACTAAACCACTCCCATTGGCTACAGCACGTACAAGAGCCAGAGAGAGAGAGAGAATTAAAAAAAGACGCACTGAAAGACTGGCATTTTGAAAATAATACAACTGTGCTTTATTAAAGAATCGACTCCAAAAGGCCCTAGGAAAACTTCAGACAGCATCTGGACGGTATCCGGACGGCAATTAGTAGGACCCTCATTTAGGGTTCAGTATGAGGTCAGAGCGGTTTGTATTTTCTAGTGTAAATGCAACGAGATCAGCTGAAAGCGGATTGAATCCGCATCCATGCAGAAAACGGTTTATATGTAAAAATCCTCAACACCATGGAAAAATGTCTATGAAAAGGTTGATGCCATTGAGAAAGCACAATTTACAGGACTGTTGATACTATTGATTCTGCATGGACAGCGTCACAAGGACACCCCATCCTCCCGGTCATCGACTCGCTATAGAATTAGAGTATTTAGATTCATATGATAGTAGGCTATGATAGGTTTTTTTTAGGTTTGGGGTTCCATAACCAATGCAACAAAACCGAAAAATCAATTTTAGCAAACATATTAGGTGAACCCCTATTTTCACTACATAATAACCTGCACTAATTCATTGATGGTTGACCTATCCAAAGACCTTCCAAGTCAGTATGACGCTATTTTATGACGTTTTCAGTGACGTAAAATTGCAGACTTGGGCATGGAGGAGGGAATTAGAGGTGGGACAGGAAAATGCCTCGCAAGGACAAATCGGCACTCAGTTTGGGAAAGGTACGAATATATGCGGCTTATACTTAACTTGTCACACTAGTAGCAATAGTAATAGGGGTTTAGTAATAAGTTATAGACTCAGTCTAAGACTGCGTTGTCTGCTGATCATCATCATGACGTTTAATTATGATCAGATCGATTATTAACACGGTCACACTGTGACACTCACAGTGACAGTGAATGAGTGATGGAGGGGGCAGTGAATATCACAGTGGCGTAGGAACATGGGGAGGAGCGGGTGCCCCCCCCCCCCCCCCTCTGGCCGGCTCAGAGGAGGAAGGGGGCAGACGTGTTCCTGCCCCCTCCCCCCCCCCAAAAAAAAAAAAAAATCCCCAAAAATTCGACCAAGCCAGCAAGCGAAACGGGGTGGGGGAGAAATCAGAATTAAATAGCTTGTGTTATACAATAGGGACATAGTTGCATTGTTTTCAGATTGCTTTATTAGCCTTCTACTTCATTCCAGAATGGTGAGGTACTGCGATTTTTGTAGCTTTGCTGTTGTTTTGTTTCTGTCCTAACACTGAATATCATGAGGAAAGCTGCAGAAAATCTCTCCAAATCTTGTAGGTAGTATATGTGAGTGAGTGGCATAGAAACATGAGCTCCCCCCCCCCCCCCCAGAGGAGGGGCGGGGAGACATTCTCCCCCAAAATGAGAGAAAGAGAGAGGGAGGTGGGAGATTCAAAGGCTCCATGTTTTCATACAATAATTTGCATCAATTTCTTTAAAACCCTGACGCTAAAATTTATGAGTGTACTAGCGCAACGCCTAGTACTGGCAATGCACCGTACTGGTAACGCCTAGTAACGGTAACGCCAAGTACTGGTAACGCTGAGTACAGCAAATTTGAAGCGATTCGGTTAAGAAATGGCGGAGTTATAAGGCCCCGTTTCCCGTTGGTGCTGCTCTGAGAGTGACGCGCTCCCGATTCTCTTCCAATTTGCTGCCAGGCTTTGCCCGGGCCATAGCAAGCCTGACAGCAAATTTGAGGCGATTCGGTTAAGAAACGGCGGAGTTATTCGTGAAAAGGTGAAGCGGCGTATAGTGCGCGCGTTTCGGAACCGATTCGCTTCCGGTTTGGCACACCGATAGTCACCATCCCCGGTCATGTACCTGCCAAATTTGAAAGCAATCGGTCCAGAAATGCCGGAGATACGGGCGCCAAGAGTCTGGCGGATACGCGTTTCACGCATTTGCGAAATTGCGCAAATGACACGGCCACCCCGGTTGCCGTTGCCATCACCCCGTTAGGGCTCACAGCAAATTTGAAGCGATTCGGTCAAAAAACGGCGGAGTTATAAGGCCCGTTTTGTGTTTCAGACAGACACACACACACACGGACGGACACTTGGCTTTTTACTATATGATGTACAAGTACGAGACCTATTAATGTCCCCATATCCATTCCCCCCCCCCCCCCCCCCCCCCCCCCCCCCCCCCCACACACACACTTTCACTTTTGTAACAAAAAATCTGTTGCACCCCAATTCTGCTTCTGTCACCCCTCCCCTTAGTTTCTACACCACCCCACCACTTGCACATGGCCCTTGAAGGCCAAGAAGTACAGACAACACAAGCAAAATCCATCCTTAAGTTAAGTTGCTAATGTGAATTCATGTGATTGAAATCGGAAGCGCTCATTATGTGTATCCTTTCCATTTCTTTGTGTTGTTGTATAGGCCTCATTGTTGTTATATTGTTAGTGTCTGTCTTTGGACTTGGGTAGATTACTACATCAAAGATGAAGTTGAGGGGGGTTACAGCGAGGGGTCCCCCCCCCCCCTTCACCAAACAAATGCTAAAGAAAGAAAAGAAAAAGAGGGACAAATGTAGTCCCATATCCCGGAACAGGGTCAAGTTGTGGGCTTGTAGCGTGAGTCCCATATGCTATAGCTTTAACCTTTACCGGACTTCTGGGGTCGCCCACGACCCCTTGACACACAAAACATGTTATATCTCTAAAACTATTTAAGCAATCTTCATGAAATTTCATGACTTTGTTCAAAACGTAAATGGCTTTAAGTGTGTTAAATTTGATTAATGTGTATAAAATATAAATGACGTAATATGACGCGTAATTTTGATATACCTGTCCGGATGACGGGGATCTCCCACGACCCCTACTTTAAAGAGCACTGCAGTGCATTGAGTAGGGGTCGTGGGAGACCCCCGCCATCCGGACAGGGATAAACACATGGTGCCTCTTTGACAAGTAGGGGTCGTGGGAGACCCCCGCCATCCGGACAGGGATAAACACCTCTGAATTTGCTCTTTGTTGAGTAGGGGGTCGTGGAAGACCCCCGCCATCGTGTCCGTGTAGTCAAAAGCATGATCCGGTAAAGGTTAATTCTCCTACCAGAAAATTGTCACTGTTCCAGGCAGCATCGCAACGATTTTGAATTATTAAACAAACTCACAAATCACTCCAGCCATACACACAAACAAAACTTACATAAACGTAAGGAGAAATGAAGGAAGATTACGATTTTTTACGTCAGGTTTAGACATAGGGAAGTGATAGATCAGACTTTTTAAAAAAATTATAGACTTTATTTGGGAAAAACTCTCCACACCGATTGGTTACCCCACAATAAACCACTACAAAAGCAAAGTTAGAGGCAAAATTGCGGTGGTCTAAGGGAGCAAAGCGAGTTTAGAAGTGACCAAAGTATTGTGTGCACACATTCCCTTGAAGCAAATGCATCAAATTGACAGTTATCTATTACTGAATTCCGGACATATATGGCCGGGACGACTTGAATGAGCTACCTGTGAATCATTTGCACTGTTTTTGTGGCACGCACTTACATGAAAGACGGGAAAGTTTAGCTTTACGTCCTCCCGGCCGAAACCATATGGGACATTACTTTTTATTTAGTTGGGGTATGAAAGACATTAAAGCTATGTCTCATGTGCCAAGGGTTGCACAGCTAGTAATCATATATAGGTGAATGCTGTTGCACGTGTATGTGTGTGTGTGTGTGTGTGACAGACTAAAAAAGAACTGAGGCCGTTTCGGTTTGGGAGTCCTCTGGATCAGCTGCCCTGCACCTACCTGCCAGACTTTGGCAATGTGGCCACGTAGGTTTCTTTATCTACATACTATATATACTTACAATAAATGTCTATGTCTGTATGCTTGTTTTGGGCGATTTAAACCTTTCACCGTCAGCCATATTTCAGCCAACTATGTCCATTAAATTTACCTGTGTAGAGAACAAAATCCATCTGCAGTATTGGGGATTCTTCTGTCACAGATATAAAATAAGGTTTATCCTTACTTCCCAAAACTAAGACAATAGGGTCTTTGGATAATAGACCCCAATTTGATGCCTTTTAGTGACATAGGTGTTAAATCACTGTGGTGCTAAAATGCGACTTTGGCGGTGAAAGGGTTAAAAATCTTCTGGACCAAGATCCTAACATGATAGGAGCTTTTCATTTTTTTTATGATTAAAAATGAAAGTCCATTCCAACAAAAAATGTATAAATTAATTTAGACTAGCTTAGGTTAGGTTTGCGCAATCATTGTGAAAATTAATCAAATTAAACAATCAAGAAAGGGCGTAAAAAGGCCGAGAGGCCCACTTATAGCCGTATTACACTAGCTACTACTAGTACTACTACTTGATCAAAAACATTGATGCCCCTAATCCGAAACACGATTTCTGTTCATCCCTATATAAACCTATACTAGCGGAAGCATACCATTCTTCCCACACACCACTATAGTCCCACACTGTAATTTTACATCCATGATACTAGTCCCACATATACCGGTATTCCCGCAAAATGTCTCTCTCTGTTTGTGTCTGTTAAACACACACACACACACACACACACAAAAGCCCAACCAGTGTATAACTACATGTGCATTGCACACACGCAAAAACAACGGTGTGTAGGACTAGCAGTATGTGGGAACAATGGTATGTCAACATATTATTGATTATGTTAAAATTAGTATCACCCAGGGAATATGCAGTGAGTCACAAGGGATGATTATTAGCCTATGTTGACAAGGTGTATTTTTAAATTTGCAGATTTGATTAATTTTTACTTACAAAGCCTATAATAGCTCTTCTACTTTCTAGCACCATGGGCGACTATTTTCGCTCATCACTATACTTCCACCAAATGCAAAGAAATTCACTGCCAAGCACCCTGCCATGTGTTGTAATCAATTTCGGCAGGTTTTTGGTGTCGTCGGGAGAGATCATCCGACGGCATGTGGATGTGGAGGGACTGTTCCGAAAATCCGCTGATCTGAGACATCAAGATGAACTGAAGGTAATGTGGCTAGAGAAACGAGAGGTCGAGACGGGTTATTCTGTAGGAATAGTCTATGATTTCACCCCATTTTAAGAATTAAACACCAATACGCTTTCAAAAATAAGGAACACAAACTGCATGGTTGTTTTTCTATTCAAAGATAGACTCCATCCGTTGATTGGACCAATCTCTAGGACTAATTAATTAGGTCTACCCTCCATCTGAATTATTATCTTTGGTATGTATAATGAATGTAACTGACAGAAAACTTCCAGAAAAATAAGTGACCAACACTTGAGTGTCTTCCGTTATATAATAATAATAATAATTGTCTTTGGTATGTATAATGAATGTAACTGACAGAAAACTTCCAGAAAAATAAGTGACCAACACTTGAGTGTCTTCCGTTATATAATAATAATAATAATTGTACATTTATATAGCGCTTTACCTCAGATGAGCCCAAAGCGCTTTACAATCAATGATTCATCAACAGACAACAAAAACAGCATTCAAGAGTGACACCAACCAGCAACAGCGCATATACAAAGCAACTCTCTCTCTCTCTCTCTAACACACACACACACGCACACACATAAACACACACATTTATTGAAGCCATGTAGCCATATGTTGCTTTCTAATTGATAATCAGTCATAGTATTTCAAGAAATGTATGAGAGTACATTGGTTGAAAATGACACAGGATGCACATCGACTGATAACCCTCAACAACTGATGAATGCACAGTGGAACTTCAGTATTGCCACCACCCTACAGACTGGCCCAAACTGTCCGTAATTGAGAGGTGGTCGCTATACTGAAGACTCTTTTAGTAATATATATAAGAACAGAAGAGACTGAGTAAAACTGTCTGGATTACTGGGGTGTCTGCGATACTGAGGTGTCCATTAGGCGGGGTTCGACCGTACTAACAGAGCTCTCCTTTAGTTCTAACGCAGTGGATTGGTCCATACCGCTAAGTCCCAGGCCCGCTAAGTCCCAGTCTAAGTGGTTACATGTCTATGACCACGTGTCTATATGATTTTTAAGTAAAAGTGACCACTACGTCGAAGTGACCACAGTAGCAGTGACCACGTACTGCTCATCCGCATTATACAAGTGCATAAAATAATCATCTGGTGACAGCAACTAAACTGTTAAGAATTTAAGTCAAAGTCGCCACTGGTCATTGTCACTGACCACAGGTCACATACACTGTACAAGGTACCAAAATGACCCGAACAGTCATGTCAAGGAACTAAACTGTTAAGAATTTAAGTCAAAGTCGCCACTGGTCATTGTCACTGACCACAGGTCACCTACACTGTACAAGGTACCAAAATGACCCGAACAGTCATGTCACATCGACACATGAACATAGACACATGCACATAGACACGTAACCACTTGGAGTGAGCGGGACATAGCGGGCCTGGGACTTAACGGGCACCTCCCATTTTCCTCTACCCCCACCTCCAGCTTCAAGCGGAGCGGGGCGAGAGGCTGATGGGAGAGCTGGATGTGCACGAAGTGACGTGCCTGGTGAAGACCTTCTTCCGCCTGCTGCCCGAGCCTCTGGTGCCCCGCCTGTTCCACGACCCGCTGCTCTCCTCCGTCCACCTGCCCGAGCCCCAGAGGACCGAGGCTGTGCAGGGCCTGTGCTTCGCCCTGCCCGCCCCCCACCTGTCCTGCCTGCGCTACTTCATGAACCTGCTGGCCCACGTCGCCACCCACTGCCACAACAACAGGCAAGCCGTGCAGGATGTGTAGGGGGTGGAATCCTGAGGGATTGGGGGCAGGGCTCCCAGGGACCCCCATTTGGGGGTCTACGCTACGAAGCACTAACATTCTAAAGGACCCTCTAAAAGAATGTGCAGGGGGTCCCAGGGATGCACTAGAAGCATTATTTTTAGCATTCGCAATGCCACTGGGACCCTCTATCCCGCCTCTAGGACCCTCTATACCGTAAGTGAACGAGTCCCTGGGACCCCTTGTTTTGCGGGACGATTGGGAGCCATGGGGGGTGAAGTGGTGGTTGTGGTAGAGGAGGGAGGGGGTATGTGGAAGTGGTCCGGGGGTGGGGTGGGGTGGGGGAGAGGGTGAAGTGTTGGGGTTTTGATGTTGTAGAATATATGTTTCTTGCTGCCGAAACTCGTGACCGCCTAATTCTAGCACACATTTGATTTTGTCAAATTTTGATTTTTCAGCCAGATCAAAAACTAGATAGAGCAACAGATACACTGACTCACACATGATATTGATATACACAACTGCACATTAATAGCTTGCATGCTCACACATAACAACAACACACACACACCAGAGCTTCAGATTGTTTTCAAAAATCATGGGTCACAATCATGACTCCTGATTACAGAAAATGATGGGTCAATTTCCAAAATAACTGGCTAACTATGTATCACTGTAGAATTAAACTTAAATTTAATTCCAGACTTCATGGGTCAGATGACCCCTGGCTGCACTAAAATGAGGGGTAGAGTGGCAATTCAAGCCATCAATATGGGTCAATGACCTAGGCCCGCTGACAATCTGAAGCTCTGACACACACACACACACACACACACACACACAGACCCCCCCCCCCCGTCATCCTACACACACACACACACACACACACCAGAGGCAGCAACCCGAATTTCACAAGACCATTACAGTATTTCTATTGTCACAAGACAGGAAATACGTGCAGGAAATACATTGGTTCTTTGATTACACGATTTCTTCGAATCCTACATATTTGTTGCTTCACTAAAGCCTACCATTTAGGACAGTCTGAACTGTACTTACGTTAGTTTGCAAGCATCTACACTGCCAGGTAAAAGACATTTGCAGCACAGCGTATAATGTTTATTATTATTTCTCTTGGGTTTGCAGTTTTATGCCTGACCACTGATCAATTCCAACATACAATTTCCTTTTCTTGGACATTAGACATAAAGAAAACAACTCTGGGCACTCAAATTGTGCAGCATGTATCCCTGTCTGTTGATTTCGACAACGACTGACAGATAGCAGAGGGGGCAGCTGCTACTCCAGCGGGCTGGGCTAAAATTTGTTTATAGTGGTTATGCTTTGCCCAGGGTGAATCCCCACTCTGTGCCAAAGGGATCTGAGGACAGCTGGCATTGGGGAAGGTCCTCAAAGGCTAACAATCCCCCTGGCTGCAGCACCAGAGCCAGTGCAAATGGCCCCTAGTTTGAGAGTCAGTCTTCCTTGAAAGACTAAGCTGTACCAAGATTTTCCAAAACTGCAGAAAATCATTTACTGTACGTATTTTTCGGACTATAATGCGCACCTGATTATAAGGCGCGCCCTCTAAATTTTACACCAAATTCAGATTTTGTTATGTTCTTTCTATATTATTTTTGGAGACCAGCATGGACAAAGAGCAGTCGCAGCTCGAAATATCTGCTTCTAATAAATGTTCCTTTTACAGTTATTTCTACTTGTGTTTTCTTTTTTCATGTTCTTTCTGTATTATTAGTCATATTAAAAGGCGCAGAGGTCTCGTGTGGGGGGAAAATATCGCCTTATACAGTGGAACCTCCCTTTAAAACTCAGTCCCATTTAAGACCTACTTAAGTATTAAAATTACCTCCCTTATACAGTAAAACCTCTATTTTAAGACTTCCGAAAAGCCAGGAAAAATCGGTCTTAAAATGGAGGGGGTCTTCTTCTTATTATTATTGCAGGGATGTTTATCCTGCCCCACGCCCAAAGTCTTCGTTTAGACTGCAATTGACGCACAGGATGCATGCTATGTGAGTTCGTGTCATCCATTCCACCGACACAGCATGGCCTATAGCTCCTACCGATTAGTGGAATGGGCATTAACGTGTGTGCAAGATCTTTGTGCATGCGTTCGCACACTGGACCTCGGTTTTAAGTATCATCCGAAAGACGTTTTCCCCCAACTGACGTCAGGTACCCATTTACACCTGGGTGGAGTGAGGAAAATAGGAGTAAAGTGCCTTTCCCAAGGACACACCACTGCGACCCGAGCTGGATTTGAACCCGTACACTCACGAACCCGACAGATTACGAGCCAGCGACTCAACCAACTAAGCTTATAATGGAGGTCGTTTTTATAGTAAGATACAACATCCGTGCCAGAAAAGTCAGTCTTAAATGAGAGGAGGTCTTTTAACGGAGGGTCTTATATTTGACTGTACAACACCCTCTCATTAAAGACCTCATTTTATTAGATTTTTGAAGGTCTAATAAGGGAGGTTCCACTGTAGTCCGAAAAAATGGTACACACAACTTAAACGTAGTGAGAAACTCGCAGTAATTCTTTTACTTGAAAAACTCATCAAACCTGACAGTTGTATTCTAATCATGCTGTGTGCGTGCGCGTTGTCTCAGAATGAATGCCCTCAACCTGGCGGTGGTTTTGACCCCGAGTCTGATTCGCCTGAAAACCGGAAGCAAGCTGATGAGTCCCGAGGAGCTGCGAGCCCTCCCGAAACAGACTGCCCTCATCGAACACCTCATCTGCCACGCCAAGGGCATCGGCTGCATGACGCCGCTCGTCTACCACCACAGCCTGCAGATGGCAGAGAAACGGCTGAGAAAGAAACTGAATGTTAAGAAAAAACCAAAAGGTCAACATCCAACATCTCTGTCACTTTTGTTGTTGTTGCTGTCCATCCATGACTGTGAGGTCATGTTTCATTGTAGGCCTACGTGTTCTTGCATTTGACTTAACTGCCACTTCATTAAACATTACTGTATTGGGGGAAACCTGCTGACTATCCCCTGAAGTCGGAGTGTGGCTGCGCAAATGGCGGGATAATAAAAAAACCGGTCACGTGCGTAATGTTCTCACCCGTAGCTAATGCACTTGTACGGTAGTGTTTAAGTGCTTCTGCTGTTGGGATGATATCTGGAGTCTTTTAGGCAGGGGACGACAACAACAACAAGAAGAACCAGCTGACTCAGAGAAGGGTACCACCCCCCAAAATGGAATAATTTACATAAATATTTGGGCCCAGTTTACACCTCATGGCAAAACATTGATTATATCTCAAAATAACATTTCAGTCCTTTCAATTTTGACCAGATTTCCGCTGTACTTCAAGGTTCCACTACCTTTTTGTACGTGATGGTAGCAAAGTAGGAACTATATAAGCGTACCCAGAAAAATGATTGTCCATAATTCTTGTCATTATTCATCTGTCCGACACCTGGAGTTACTTATTGGAGTCGGGCTTTCCAGAGTCACATAACAGAGGAGATTGCAATACTGCTTATAGGAACCTTGGTGGCCTATAAAATTATAGAACACCACTCGCTAAGCACCTAAATTGTGGATTCAGGCCCCTGTGGGGATACCGGGGGTCTTCGTAAAAAGTTCCCCCACCTTCTGGAAGTGCTGTGCCTTTAACTTCCTCTAACCTGCCACTCTTTGACTCTTGCCTTTTTCCTTTGCTTTCTCTCATCTACTATCTTTCTGACTTATTGGCCCATTCTCCTACCTTAAAAAAAAAAATCGTCCAAATAATTTTTCTCCTTTGAGCTCCTCCAAAATCGGAATGTGTCGGCTGTACGCAGCGGGGAGACCAGTGACAACTGAAAAACGGACATATACGTACCTTATCCATTATGGTCATATGGCCTGGGAACAACAGAAGAAGAAGAATTGGATTCAGGGAAGTGCATCCACAAACAAATCCTCCACATGGCACAAAATCCATCCAGTAAGAGCTAAAAATCCCCCTTACTTTGACTTAAATGCTTCAAAAACAGGGACCAGGGTAGAAACGGAAACAAGGTAAAAAAGACAGTGGAGCATCAAGGCCCCAAAAAATTGTAGATACTTTTTATGCTGATTGAGGAGAAAAATGAACATGATGTAATTATGCTTTGTCCGTTACCTTTTTGTCTTAGTTTTGTTGTTGTTTGTTTTTACTATACGTTTTTCCTGCATTTGTGATTTTTTTCTTTTACAGGTAATCTTAACCTCGAACAACGACTTGGGGCAGCAAGAGCAGCGCTAAATGTGGTGGCCGCTCTCCCCTTTCGTCCGAACATCTGTGTAACTGTGTCAGACACGGCACTGGTGGATGGGCCCAGCGGACAAGCTGTCACTGGCGGTGCCTTGTTTGAAAATACGGGAGTTAGCTCAGACCCCCAACTTGCCACTGTCTCTGATACGAATAGAGGCAGCTACGCAAACACGCAGGTGCTGAAAGTTTTTATGAGCAAAGAACGTTCCGCTTTGCGTGAGCACAGGCACAAAAGAAAGCCTAACAGCAAAAAGAAAAGTAGCGCGGAGCCAACAGCGAAGCTGGGTTGTAAAACGATGTCCACACCCCTGATTCGGTCCTGGTCTGACGCCATTCCCGTAATTTCCAACAGCAGCTGCTGCTCTGATTCAGAATCTTGTTTTTCGGAGGAGAGCAGTTGGTCTGATGAGGATTCGTACGATTCTGATCAAACAATAACGGCAGAAGATAATGGACCAACACTACATGTAGAATCAGTGTTGGTAACCAATAATATTTCAGCCACTAAAATTAGTATTTCAACCAACAAAGACAGAAAACAAAAGGAAAGAGAGAACAGAATGTTTTCCAATGATCAGACAGCTATAAGCGAAGGAAAGGAAGTATTAAACCGAGCGTCTGAAATGTTTTTTAGTCAGGAACCTTTTAATTCACACAACCAGAGCAAGTCATTTGACTCGGTCTATTGGTCTGACCATATCTCTGATAACGAACAGCCTGGTGTGCATACAAAACAAAATAATCCATCATCTTCCCCAAGAGAACACACCATTGAAGACAAAATTGTTGGTGACAATATACTGCATTCAAAAAGTGCAGACTCTGACAATGAAACATCACATCATTTACTAAGTGGAGACACTCAGAAATTATCTGTCAACAACAATCCATTATCCATGGCCATCTTTCTCCAGCATCAAAATTCTGTCTGTCAAAATTCTTCCACCACAACAGAGCCTAGAGCTCTTCAAACCCAGAAAGCTGGCACACTGAAACATCGCTTACGCCGAGTGGCTCAAAGACATTACAGTACCAAGGAACAAAATGCAGAATGTCCCCGTCAGAACAAGGTTTTGAAACTGCAGTGGTGTAAGAATCCAGTATTTGAGTCTGAGCGCATTGCATCAAGCGAAAACCAAGGCACATGTTTGTACAAAATGGGTAAAGAATATGTGGAACCAAAACCTAAGAGATCTGTGCCCATCCAGCTTGAGACCAATCAGTGTGAACTTCGCAACCATACCGTTTTAGTTCAACCAATTTGTAGCTGGAATGAAATTAAGAAATATTCCCGTGATGTGAAGAATTCAGTTCATCCCCAGTTTAGACCACTGCAGCCAGATTCGGATTGTAAAGAGGTCTTCAACCAGAGTTGGTTATCTTCTTGCAGCGCAGAAAACGTTCCATCACCTGTCACTGACTGTTTTCAATATCAAAGAATAGCAGAAGCAGAAAATATCAACAGAACAAAACAGTTAACATCCAAAATGCAGAGAATACCAGTCTCTCATTTGGAAAAGAATGTAAAAAATATTCCTGCATCAATGCCTTCAGAAGAAGAAGAATGTTCTGAAAAGTTGAACAACTTTATCCTAGAACAGCACAGCAAGTTCTCTAGGAGTCCGAATTCTGAAAATATCGAAAGATTTTCACATGAAATGCAAAGCTTACAAAGCAATACCATTAAACTGCAGAAGAATATGTTGGATGAATACAATTGTAGCAGAATGGATCATCGTGAGAAAGAACCTATGTCTCACGATTATCCACTTTCAAACAGGCTTCACATTCTGAACCAACAAGGAGCAGTCAGTCACCATCAGCACGGAGACTGTGGCAAAGATCTCTACAAAGGGTATTTCAGTGAACATGGCCATTACATGCCATTTAGAAAGAAAACAGAGTCGGAATACGCTTCATTTCACAGACTTTGTTATGAAGAAAGCGAACTCCACTGTTACACAACCAATGCTGTGTCTGTATCTGAATGCACGTTTCTTAAAAAGGAACAAAATTGTAGAACAGGTATTGTTTCACAGGAACAGGAACGAAATGATAGGCAAGTTTTCACAAACTGTTCCAAAAAATTCAGAAAATGTTGAAAGCAATTTATTAGATTCTACTTCATTAATTAATGATGTTGCAATTCACAGCATCTATTTTCAGGATGCAATAAGGAAAATAAGTTGTTGTTTTTTATCATGGCAGGCGTTCTGAAAACAAATATTTAACTTGTGGAAATTACTGCACAACATTGAATTTACATGAATAAAGGAAGCATACGCCTTCTAACAAAATCCAAACAGCTTTTTTATCATTTAAAAGAAGTTGACACGCTGTAGATTGCTCAATGCTACTCTCACACATTAATTCTGACCAGGAAACTTGTACAATAGTGATTTTAGAAATGAAAAGCATGTGTTTGAAGGAAAAAAAGGTTGGAAAGGCATCATGGATGATTATCAAGAACTTTTACATACACACTAGCACAAGAACAGACATGGAATCTGATGAATTGTTTTATAATAAAAAATGGTTGGCAGAAACATATGTTTGCATCAAATTATGGCAATCTTAGTTATTTATTCCACTTAAATTATAAGTAAATAGGCATAGGTCTGAGATAATGCATAATCTTTTAAATGAAGCATGGCGGCTAAGTTCAATATACAATTCATAAAAAAATTAGTTAGTCTAATTTTTCCCCAAACCTCATTTCCCCCCTAAAGTAAGGGGCTTCAGCAGCTAATCAATTTAAAGAGACATGTTTCATGTTCAGCTTAAGTTTGGGACAAACTCAACTCAAAATAATAGTAATAAAGAAATTTACATAGCGCGCATTCTAGGTGTAGTACTCATGGCGCTTTACAAAAAACAAATCACTTCATATACAAGATTACATCAGATATATCAAACATACTCAGATGCGCTTGCATACCCTAACCCACCCTCACCTTCATGCAAACACACACTCATAGACATACAAATGTGCACACATACATACACACAAACGCATCCACACACAACACACTCACACATAAACACACACACACACATACACTCCCCATCCACACACGCTGAGATTACAAACATCAGAAGCAGCAAAGGTTAAAATTCTCTTCTGCTCGTGGAAACAGCCTCTTCTTCTTTTTCTGTGGTGGTGACCAACTTCTTTATACAGAAGTAATTGTACACACTTTAGGGGGTGACCATAGAAAAAGAAGCGGAAGAGAGAGAGAGCTCAAGACAAAGGATACACAAATTACACTGGCATAGTATAGTAGTAATCCCTTGAAATAAATAATGTAGAGAAAATAGATGAGACTTGTGTGGAGCAGTTTGCAATTGTTTCTGGATTGAGTGAATAACTGAAGGAAGGAAGGAGACAAGATAAATGGCAACACACACACACACAACTGTGTCAAGAAGTTTCAAGTCTCTCTCTCTCTCTGGTTAGACACTTTTAGATATCTCTGTCCTGTATACAGTATGTCAAAATACAGAAATCCCCTCACATGCACTCTACTTTTGTGAGAACACACACATTTCTTAACATCTGATTTATTTTTGTACATAAAAATGGCACTTGAACATAAAAAAACCAGTACATCCATAGCAACATTTTGTGCAATAAACATAAAACATCTTTAAAGGGAAGAAAAAAACCAAATCTTCACAATATAAACTGTTAGTAAACACATTTCTGGCTCTCTTGTCACAGAAGCTCTAGGTTGAGAGAGATTCGATGCTGGAAAAGACATCCGTGGGGATATTTTGATTCCTGGATCATTTACCTTTACGTCATACATGAAACGAAAACGATCAATCTTTCACAACGTCTTTGTGTTCTGTCTTCAAAAACTTAGCTAATAAAAAGATTTTCTACTGTTGTTTTCCAACACCAACATGTTTATAAATATTAAACCCACGCTAAAGATACTATGATACTGCAGGTCACACAGTCCCGCATTCTTCTTAATATATATATAGTTAATAGATTGCATCTAAGGCAAACAGATTAGCAAGATAAAAACACCATATACTGTACGGACTATAAGGATGGAAGTTCAGTTTAACGTCGCGTATCGGCTTTCGCCATGTACGACGGGCTGAACAAACCAACCAGGGTATAAACAAAAATTTATGTTCCTGAATCACTGTCTTAGCCAAAAGGCCGAGAAGCGATCAGAATTCATTAGTTCATAAGGCTGACTAGTACAATTTATAGCAATAAAATAGTCACAAAATATGAATTTAGTGTAACATTTCAGGGGTGCTCATCATAGTAAAAAAAAGAAGAAGGTATTCTATAAAAGCCAACTTAAAACATAATACAGTGGAACCCCCCTTATAAGACACCCCAATATAAGACTCCCTCCCACTTAAGACCTACTTCTCCGAGACATTTCCCTTCTTTGTAAGTATTAAAATTACCTCCCTTATACAACTCCCTCCCACTTAAGATCCAATTTTGGATGCTTTTCAAGGGGAGGTTCCACTGTACAAGCATGAGCAATCCTCCAATTCCTTTCTTTGAGTGTTGACATTAATTTATTCAAATTATTGATTAAAAAAAGCACAATCTCATATACAGCCCCCCCCCCCCCCCCCTCCCCGAGTAAAAGAAGACACCATTAGAGTATGGTTGTTCCCTTGGGGATACTGGGAGGTGGGGGGGGGGGATTTTTTGTACAAATGGTTCCCCCACCTTCTGGAAGTTCTGTGCTTATAACTTCCTCTAATCTGTTGCTCTCTTTGACTGTCTTTTCTCTTTGCTTTCTGTCATCTGCTATCATTCTGAGTTAGTTGTATTGGCCATTCCCCTGCCTTTAAACAAAAAATCCAAATAATTTTCTCTTTTGAGCTCCTCCGAAATCGGAATGAGTCGGCTTTATGCAGCGGGGAGACCAGTGAAAACTGAAAACCGGACACATACTTACCTTACCCATTATGGCCTTATGGGCAGAGAACGCAGAAGAAGAAAATGATTGCATGTTTGTTTTATAATGCAATCCTTACTATTAGTATACAAATAACATTTGTAATGAAGAACAAGAGTATGATTGTATATGTTTGTTTTATAATGTAATCTTTACCATACAAGTACGATTTGTAATGCTGTGTAAATCATTTTGTCTGAAACAGTAAAGACAAAGGGTTTTGTTGCATCAACCAAATAGAAAGATGCATAAGACGATACAGAGACAATCACAATAGCGACCAGGAGGATCCATATTTCATTGTTTTAAAGACCGTAAAGTGTAATTGGTTTGGAATTGACATAACACCCAATGTTGATCCCTTTTCTCACATTTTGGTAAACAATACATAATAACATTTTTTACCAACGTCAAAAGCTGACCAACAAAATAAAACATGCACAACAAAAAACAACAACAGAAATATCACCAAATGACTAGTTGGATATTATTATGATTATACAAACAGACTTCACAACTCTGAGCCAGTTTGTTGTTATATGCGACACACTACTAAACAACAGTTAACCCCTTCACTGCCGAGCCCGGTTCCGGTTCCGGGGCAACTATTTGCCAAGCCGTTTTAGGTTGCGGAGTCTATCGCAAAAATTCCTGAATAAAACTGCATATAACCTATACTTTTCTGAAAGGGAATTGAATATACTGTCATTTGAGAACACTCACATGCATTCAAACATACTGCGGAAAGCATATGGATAGAAAAAGGGAAAGTCTTAGAATAACCCTATGACGGATATTTCCGTGACGGGGCAGTTTATAGGTTACCGGAAGTTGACAGAAATATCCGTGACGGGGCAGTGAAGAGGTTAAGGGGCTGACTCACTTGTCCAACTGCAGTCACACAGCTATCAAACTGACATATGAGAGGCACGATTCTCATGAAACACTTCTGTCTAAATGAATGATTAAATCCTGCTAGTTTTGTTCACTCTATTTCTGGTCCCCCTGTACAGGAATCTGATTAAGTATCTGTGTTTCTGTATATTTTATCGGATTTGTGTATTGGGGTATATAGTGAACGTAACTAGTAGGATTTCACCAGAATCGTGCCTTACAGACTTTGTCACGGTTGATAATCTATGAGCGAAATTGGATGCGTGTGAGCTGGCCCCCTTCACGGAGACTTAGATCATCACATGATCCACAAATGTTTGTATCACCCCATCGTAGTCAAAAGACTGACATTGAACACAACAAGAGAGCATGATAGACGTTGCAAATACCCAACAAACGGCTATGGTTCCTCGCGGCTAGTTCTCGCTCTTTCATCTACTGTCATAATCTCAATGTTCCCAACAACCACTAGTATAACACAACAGCTGAACAAAATACTGTTATTCACAATCTGATAATTTTTTTATTTTATTTCATTTATGAAACGTTACTTGATTTAAAATGTGTAATCTGGTAGAACATGAAGATATTCACTTACACATCTAAGTCTTTAGGTATTAGGTACTTCATAGTCACAGAGGCGTCTCCATGAGATTCGGGTTGCTCCCACCTGGAGAGCACGTCACAGCTAGAGGCGCGCCACCCAATTTTTTTTGGCATGCAATTTTTGTGAGACTGGTGAGGAAGGAAAGGGGGTTTGGTAAATTTGGACCAAATGATAACTTTTTCGTTAGGATTAATGTGTGCTAAGTGCATGGGCACACAGGACCTCGGTTTATCGTCTCATCCGAAAGACTCCACATTCAGACCGTAAGGCCTAGTGCAAAATGAGAGGAAAAATCCACTGTACCCAGGTTCGAGCTCGGGTTTACTTGACACGAGGCGAACGCGTTACCTCTGTGCCACTCTACACCTATGAAACAGTGATGTTGGCAGGACTTTGCTGCATGCTTTTGTATGTGCCCTTTTCTTTTTTAAAATTATTTTATCATTTGAACAGTCTTTATCATGCAATTATTCCTTTTCTGTTCACATAAAACTTTACAAGGAGAGGTGAATAACAAAACAAATTGACTTCATTTTCATGTTTTCATACGCATAAACTGTTCAGGTGCACAGAATTGCATAGGTGGTGGATCCCCCCCAGCTTCACACTTCAATTTACAGCAGAGTGCTTGCACAAGTTCAACAATGAATTTTATACACTGCACAAAGTAAATAGACATATCTTCCTTCAGTCATGAACAACATACCTTTAAACAACGATCAACAATGGCTGAAGTTCTGTCCAATTCGACAAAAAAGTGTAACGACGATAGAAGGTTTCTTTTCAACGGTATACAAAATGCTAGAACACCCATCAAATACGTATCATGGGAGGTGCTCGCGTTCCAATGTTCGCTCATAAAAACCAGTCTAAACTGTCAGTAAATCAAAGATAAACGTATTGAGCTGTAATGCAGTTCTTCAGAGCATAGAACTAGAATCGGAATAACACACGTTCAAATGAAAATTAAACCTCCTTCCCAACACCCCCCACCCCCATCCCTTAAAATAAAAACAACACCATAACTTAATTCATTAGAATGCAAAACAAACGAACAATTAAACAACCAACACATCTGGGCTCCCAATCGTCCCGCATAACAAGGGGTCCCAGGGACTCCTTCACTTACAGTATAGAGGGTCCTAGAGGCGGGATAGAGGGTCCCAGTGGCATTGCAAATGCTAAAAAGAATTTTTCTAGTGCATCCCTGGGACCCCCTGCACATTCTTTTAGAGGGTCCTTTGGAATGTTAGTGCTTCATAGACCCACAAATGGGGGTCCCTGGGAGCCCTGCACATTAAAACAAACTAATCCATTCATCCAAACACAAGCCTAAATGCGCACACACAACACAACAGAATTACTTTGAGTAGTGCAACGGTTCCTGAAAGCGAATGCAGTCCAACGGGTTTGTAAGTGAAAGGCAGTTGTGCTACGCAGCGGTCCGTGGTGGCTGACCTGAACAATACTGGGCGGCGCTGGGCGGACATCAAAACTGGAATGCGGGGAACCTGGCGTTGAGGGGGTCCAGCATGTCCACCAGGTAGTACACCGTGCCTGCCAACCCTAGCAACAGGAAAACAAGGGGCAAATGGCTGACATCAAAACTGGAATGCGGGGAACCAGGTAGTACACAGTGCCTGCCAACCCTAGCAACAGGAAAACAAGGGGCAAATGGCTGACATCAAAACTGGAATGCGGGGAGCCAGGTAGTACACTGTGCCTGCCAACCCTAGCAACACAGGGGCAGAAAACAAGGGGCAAATGGCTGACATCAAAACTGGAATGCGGGGAACCTGGCGTTGAGGGGGTTGAGCATGAGTACACTGTGCCTGCCAACCCTAGCAACACAGGGGGGAGAAAACAAGGGGCAAATGGCTGCAACAGAACGCTCATAGTGTGAGTGTGTATGTATGTGTGTTAGAGAAAATCTGTTTAACGTCCTCCAGTCTAGAACAGACACATATGGGACATTAGTAGATATAAAGATGGTGGGAACGATCCTGGAGGCAGCGCAACACCAGGAAAGTCCAGAATGTTTAAGAATACAGATGTATTATGTACGTGTGTGTCATTCATTTAACGTCTATTCACTAATCATGATATTAGACAGGTGTGTGTGTGTGTGTATACGAGCATGTGTGTGTGTGTGTGTGTGTGTGTCTAAGCATGTGTGTGTGTGATGGAGAGGCAAAGGTCTTACATGCTTTTACAATTAGATTTAATTTTGTTTAGCCCTCACAATTCTTCTCTTGCTAACCTAGACTCGTTCACACGATTATCTCCGATACTAACACAGTAAGGCTTAGCCCGTGGCTTATCATTAACTCAGAATAAAAAGTCAGAACTTACATATCTTTAAAGTGGTGAAGCTCTTTTTTTTCACTCATCACAAAAATTACAGCATTTCTTCGCGACATCATAATTATGACCTCCTGTACTGAGAGAGGAATTAACATAAAATATCCCTTAAGCAAACTATTGACTGATTTGCTACCAACTTGTTCTGGTGACTCTTCAATAAAGCGGTCAGTGAAAAGGTCTTGATGGTTTTATCACCATGCAAAGCTAGGTTATGTTATTATTTGTAGTTTCTGAGAAAATTACAATGCTTTAAGTTTTCGTGATCAGTCACCACACACACAAACCTACACACACACCTAAGCCCACTTCGCGAGCTAAAAATGAAAGACAAGTACTGTAACAAGCTGCAATTATTTTCAACCAAAAAAGGGAAAAAAACACAGCAGCAACATTCTGAGTTGCTATTGTTTGAATAAATTCAATTAAGTGTCTGATCGCAATTCTGATCGCTTCTCGGCCTTTTGGCTAAGACAGTGATTCAGGAACATAAATTTTTGTTTATACCCTGGTTGGTTTGTTCAGCCCGTCGTACATGGCGAAAGCCGATACGCGACGTTAAACTGAACTTCCATCCGGATGACGCATACTAGAACTATGACGTGAAAATCTGCTGACGATAAAGCAAAAGAAAATAATGACTGCTGACGATAAAGCAAAAGAAAATAATGACTGTTGTACTGTCGTGAACTCTTCTAGCGCTACGCATGTTTTTGACGTTCTTGGTTATCCACTGCATCTCAACCGACAAGAGATAGGTACCTTATTTTTCTGACTATAAGGCACACCTTCGTACAAGGCGCATCCCCCAAATTAAAAATGTTGTTATAATATTTTCTTACTGTATTATTTGTCATAGTATAAGGCGCAGGTGACTGAGTCTGTGAAAAAAAAGTATCGCCTTATAATCCGAAAAATATGGTAACTATTTTATTGAGTGCACGTGCGTTGCTTTAACAGAAAAATCATTGACATAAGCTCTGAAACTAAACAAACACATGGCAGGGTGCTTGGCAGTGAATGTCTTTGTATTTGGTGGGAGTGTGTAGAGTGATGTACTGGGCGAATGTATTTGCCCATGGTGCTAGAAGGGTTAAAGTTCTAAATCTTACCTCCCTATCAGGGGAAAAAAATCTGTCACATAGTTGATAAGCTACCTAGATGTTAAATAAAACGTGCATATATAGTCCATTACCTCAAATTGAACCCTTTGTCTAAAAATGTCCTACCTTCAAATAAAGAAAACGGTCTGTCAGGCGTTCGACACTGACGGTCGCCCATGGAACAGCACCACTCTGCAAACTGCACAATACGCCAACGTGGCAATGAGAGGACTTGGACTGCGGTAGAGGAGCAAGTTTAACAAATACACAACAAATACAAGATGGTTTATCAAATAAAAATCCTTTAAATAAGTCACATCATTTTATATGCAAAATCATTATTTCATTGCATATCAAAATTGATTCATTTATTCCCACAGGCTCCCCGTGGGGATGCCGGGGGGTCTTTTGTAAAAATAGTTCCTCTACCTTCTGTGCTTGTAACTTCCTCTAATCTTTCACTCTCTTTGACTCTGCCTTTTCCCTTTGCTTTATATCATCTACTATCTTTCTGACTCCTTGGCCCAATCTCCTACCTTTTTTCACAAAAATCTTCCAAAGAATTTTTCTCCTTTGAGCTTGGAGTGTGTCGGCTGTACGCAGCAGGGAGACCAGTGAAAACTGAAAACCGGACACATACGTACCTTACCCATTATGGCCATATGGCCTGGGAACGCAGAAGAAGAAGAAAATTCCCACAGGGAACGCAGAAGAAAGATTAATTTATTCGATGTGCCACCATCCCTATCCCACCGCTGAGGGAAAACCAATCCACATGAAACAGATGCCACATCAAAGACAAACTTCAGCAGGAATTGGCATTTAAAATTATCAATTCAGTTGACCCTTTCAAGGTCCTTGCGGTTTCAGCCTACTGGGTTATTGTATTCATGAGTAAAGCAAAGTCAAACTTCTTTCTGAAACAAAGCGAACCTCGACTGAATGCATCAAATTGCAAATATCTTGATCTTTCATTTTCAGACTAAGAAGCATGAGATTTTTTTGTCCAATTGCAAGAGCGAATGAAGGCTGGGCAGTGAGTAGATGAGGCTTGGTAGAGACACTGGTCTTCTTCGCGACAAACACAGGCGTATCATTGAAACGATCAACTTAAAACTGCTTCTCATCAGCAGAATTTTTTGGCAAAACTGGTGCCAAAGAATTCAATACAAATTTTTGTTATAGGCCTAATTTGACATTGCATTCAGCTCTGCTAGCTTAGCTTAGGCTAATATCATGCTGAGGCTTGTAGGGCAGTTTGACTCGAACCAATGAATGCTTTCGGTCTTCAGTGATTTGATATATCTGAGCCAATCAAAAAGTGGTTTGCATTTTATCTCTTCCGGAAGAGACAAAATGGAATCGATCTTGTGCCTAGGAAAATCTTACGATGCTTCATCGAAATTCGCGAAGAACAGTCTTTGAAGAGGTTAATAATTGATCGTGATGATATTTGGTGTGGTCTCTTCTACTTCTTGATAATTAAATGGCTAAGCTCTCGGCAATGGAAGGTATGTATGCGCGTTTCCAAATTAAGCTGGTGCCAAGTCCACCGATCGCTAGCGCAACTACCCGGTTGGTTTCAGTTTGTTTTTGACCGCAATTTTGTTGAACATCTTTAACACAAAATATGGTGAACACACACAAAAATCTTTGTCCAGGGAATCTTGTGTTAAACGTACTCCACTGTAATGCTAAAAAGAACCAAAAATGTAACATTTAAATAGTTCTTCGATATTGCTATACTGTATCTTTAAAGCTTGTCAAACCCTTGGCCTTACCTTTAAAGCTCTGTACAGATGTTTCTGGTTGTGGGTCAGCTGGAAGAGAGCGAGGAAGGCGTAGGCATTGCCTGCCGCTCCGTGGCAGAGGCCGTAGCCCTTTTTCAGCAGACCCCTCTTCCAGGTTACCTCACAGCACTGGTCCGCTGCCTCCAGGTAACGCTTGTCGTTGTACGTCTGCAAACATTACGCTACATTACTCTCCAGAAGACGGAGTGTGGCTGCCCATGTGGTGGGGTAATTTTCTTCTTCTTCTGCGTTCCCAGCCCATATGGCCATAATGGGTAAGTATGTATGTGTCCGTTTTTCAGTTTTCACTGGTCTCCCCGCTGCGTACAGCCGACACATTCCGATTTCGGAGGAGCTCAAAGGAGAAAAATTATTTTGAAGATTTTTTTTAAAAAGGCAGGAGAATGGGCCAAAAAGTCAGAAAGACAGTAGATGACAGAAAACAAAGGGAAACGGCAGAGTCAAAGAGAGTGGCAGATTAGAGGAAGTTACAAACACAGAACTTCCAGAAGGTGGGGGAACTATTTTTACAAAAGACCCCCCGGTATCCCCACAGGGAAGGTGAGATAATCAAAAACGGTCACACATGTAATGTTCTCATCCCTAGCTGATGCATTTGTACCATATACATATAGTGCTCAAGTGCTTCGGCTGTTGGGATGATCCCTGGAGTCTTTTAGCCAGGGTACGTCAACAACAACATACTACATTACTGAGGGTTCAGAAGGAAGGTGGGAGGATAGCTAAGGCGTTCGCCTGCCAATTCATTGCACGAGTGACCCCGGGTTCAAATTGGATTCGGGCCTTTCCAGTTTGACGGGGAAAATTGAACTGAACACCGAGTCATTCAGATGGGGACTTAAACCAAGTCTGACCTGTGCACTTTACGCACGTAAAACTCCCATGACAGTTAAAAGTCAGTAAGAGCTGGGAGATAACTAGGTTTCCCTGAGTCCAACCAAACCACCACCCTAAAGAAAAGGTGGCACTGCAGTAACCTTTCCTCGTGGTTCGTATTGTTTTATGCTTCCTGTGATTTACCGTCCTTGTTATATTTATCTATTTATTTAATTCACTATTTATGCCTTGTCAAGTAGGTGAAAGCATGAGTGTACTTATGTGTGCAGGGTGTGTGTGTGTGTGTGTGTGTGTGTGTGTGTGTGTGTGTGTGTGTGTGTGTGTGTGTGTGTGTGTGTGTGTGTGTGTGTGTGTGTGTGTGTGTGTGTGTGTGTGTGTGTGTGTGTGTGTGTGTGTGTGTGTGTGTGTGTGTGTGCATGTGCATTGTGTATGTGTGTTTCATTTTATTTAAAATCTTTTCTTTCTAATAATGTGATATTTCGTGTGAACATTGTGTTGAATGTTGCGACTTCTCCTTTGAGCTCCTCCGAAATCGGAATGTGTCGGCTGTACGCAGCGGGGAAACCAGTGAAAACTGAAAACCAGACACATAATTATGTACTTTACCCATTATGGCCATATGGCCTGGGAACGCAGAAGAAGAAGTATGTTGTGACAGCAAGAAAAATTTCCTTGTTGAATTTTGACTGGGATAATAAAGATTGATTGATTGATTGATTGACACATATTCACCTTTGAACTAGTTAAGTATCATTTTCTGCCTAACATCCACACGAAGTCTGTACACAAGGGGTGGCCTCATGCACAGCAACAAGCCACAGACACTAAACGGGTGACTGGAGGGGGGGGGGACACACCAGCTACAGGTAATATACCATCATTCATAATTTAAAGAGAATTCTGGGCTGCAGTTCACTTGACAATGCATGGGTGAAAGTAAAACATTCTCTCAATCCTGAAATGACACGTTTCAATGTTCTCTGAATCTTCCCAATCCTGAAGTGGTGACCACATTAAGAATAATTTCAATGCGTGTGTGTCTGTGTATACAGGGTGGGTGGGGATAGTGTTAGAATTGTATGTCTCTATCACCTTGTTTAAGAATTTATAAGACCGTGGTAGCGGATGACAAGATGGCCAATCCTCAAGACTCTTTCGATCAGAAGTATCAGCTTTTCCGATCCCGATTTCAGGAGCACTCCTGAACTACTTTCACCCATGACAATGTGCCAATAGATGACAAAAGTTGTTTTTTTAAACCATGGACAAAAGTAATACCCAGACCCGTTTACCCCTATTTTGCAAATTTGTAATTTCTTAAAAAACAAAATAGTAATTTTGAAAAAAAAAACCTTAATCCAATGCGCCGACGATTCTTTTTCTTTACATAAACCGATTATATGCAAGCAATAGTGCACTGTGAGACCTTTAAAAACGTTTTTTAACACTATTGTGCCTGACGCTGCCTCGGCCTATTCTCCGTGCAGGCCCAGCCCTGCCGCGACCCTCTTTATAGAAATTGGGTGGTTGTAAACAAACGCGTCTTACGAAGCTGAATGATGTCCTTTTGCAACCAAATTTTGTATACTTACTGAACAAAGGCTGCCGAATTCGTCTGTGTATTTTTTAAGTTGATAGGAATAACGCTTTTTACATGCCGACTTGAAAAATGGGGAAAAACGGGGGAAAACGACACCCCCTGCCGCCACCCCTACCACGACCAACACTCTCAGTCTCTTGACTTGTACTAGTACAGACACACTAGCTTCGTTTTCATGCTTCTCCTCGCTACTTTCATCACTTTCTGAGTCAGAAAACGAGTATAAACAGGGCCCGCCGTCAATGTGTTAAACCACGTATTGGCGTTTTCTCTTTCAAACCCAGCTTACTAACCTGTTCAAACTGCTTGTGATCTCACCACGCAGTCGCTTTGACGCCATCTTGAAACAGAATGACTGGGAATCGTAATGACTTTTTACCGCATTGTTTCAAAAGCATCGCTTACAGACGCAACTGCAGTGGTGGGTTTTTTTTATAGGAATTTTTTTTCATAGTTTTTGTCGTCGCCGTAATTAGACTTTTATTTCGTAAAATTTACGGCAAAATCGTAAAGGTAAACAGGTCTGCAATACCCCACCACCCTGGAGGAAGGCAGCGGTGGGCTAACAAACGGAAACTACTCTGCTTACTTTATAGGCTGCGATGAAGAGGAGGACCCATCCGGGCGCCCCGTGGCACCACTGCACCAGCCTGTCCCCGGAGCTGCTGCCGATGGAGGAGGGGAAGTTGCCCGAGGCAAACTGCAGCGACAGCAGGTAGTCCACGCAGGGTCGCACCAGCTGCTCTATCTCCGCCCACAGCTCAGGCTCCTTCATCTGAAACATAGCAATGTCAGGGATGGGAATTGTCTGCCAAACAGCCAATTTCCGCCGAAATGACATTGCTTTTCCACCAAAATAAAAGTCTGTCTGCCGCAAAAACAAAAACAATTAACTAAACTTTGCCATTCTAACGCTGCTTTAGGGCTTCAGTTACCAAAAAGGCTTCAGCATTGCCCCCTGGACCCCTACTAGGGGCCTTTTGCTGCCCCTAGACCCCCGCTTTTCAGCTTGTTTTTGCTTTTCCATTTCCTATGCCTGAATGTCTTCTTCTTCTGCATTCCCATAATGGGTAAGGTACGTATGTGTCCAGTTTCCAGTTTTCACTGGTCTCCCCGCTGCGTACAGCCGACAAAAACCAGAAGCCACAAGACATATCACTCCAAAAAACCGGAAGCCACAAGTTTCTGCACCCCAAAAACCAGATTTCCGGCATGTATGAATGAATGTTTGCTTAACGTCATCTGGCCTGGAACAGGCACATATGGGGACATTAATAACTATAAAGATGGTGGGACGATCCTGGAGATACTGCAATACCAGGAAAATCCCTAATTTTTTGAATAATCAAGATAGTTACAAGCATGTATAAACATAGAGCCATTATTACAAAGACTGCTGATGTGCTTTTCTCCAAATACCTATTTCCTTCCTAACAGCATTATTCACTTTTGGTATGATTTTTTGAAAGTTTAAAGGAGAATAGATTGTAATATACTCTTTTCATTTTGACACAGACACAAGCTGTCCAATTTGATTAATTGCACAATTTTCATTTAGCTTTGCAAACTCATAAGATCAACACAGTAAGATGTACAAGATCCACTGAAAGAGAGAAAACCTCCCAGAAAAATGATTACAGAGGGGGCAGGAGGGCGAAAGAGAGAAGAAACACGGAGAGAGTGTAAACTGAGGGGTTACTGCACAATAATTACAATAAACTATACATAAGCCACAAGTAGATGCCAATTATGATGTCTACATCAGCTTTGTTGCGAGAGAGTCAGACAGAGAGAGAGAGAGAGAGAGAGAGAGAGAGAGAGAGAGAGAGAGAGAGAGAGAGAGAGAGAGAGAGAGAGAGAGAGAGAGAGAGAGAGACTGTCACTCACTCACTGAGTCATTCACTGACAGACAGATGCATATTGTTGACAAAAAAGTGTGTGTGTGTGTGTGTGTGTGTGTGTGTGTGTGTGTGCTGGCATGGTAGGCAGGCCCATAACATAACCCTGTCTTGCATTATTTGAGGTGCATGTGTGTGAGCGATTATTTGTTTTGTTGTTGAATTTCTTGCTTTTAATTTTGTTGTTGTTAAGTGCATAGAGCTCCACATTTGGTGGAGGAAAGTGCTATATAAATGATTCACTATTATTATTATTATTATTATTATTAATTATCAGCATTAACTGTACATAATTACTAAGTACCAACAATGAGCGAATAGGGGGCATTACGCTCAAGTGGGTCCTAACCTAGTGATAGCCTTTGATGGGGGGGGAGAGAGAGAGAGAGAGAGGGAGGGACTAGGTTAGGACCCACTTGAGCGTAACGCCCCCTGGCGGTGAAAGGAGCCAGCTAAATCGACCAATGAGTAGTTGCAGACCTAGAACTGAAATGGACAGATTAAAATGTTACGGTGCCCAATTTTAATGTAAATAAATAAAACAAAAAACAAAATCGCATTGGTATACAAAAATTAAAAATAATAAAACCCAAGACACAAAATCATACAAATTTCTTTCATTTTTTCCCCCTCTTATATTGAAGTTAGAAAAACTAGCAAAATCAATCATTTAAATACCACAACGTTACCTGAACAATCCACACTTACCAACAAAAGGGTGTAAAAGATGCCAGCTAGTCCGTGAGCAGCCCCCAGGTATTTCTTATTGTGCCACAAATACATGAGGGGAGGACCCTCTTTTGACTGTGAACCCATCGCTTTTCCCGACTCCAGTATAGCTTTGGTGACCTGAAAATGTTCAAAGCCATCAATACTCAGTAGGCTCACCCCCCTAGGGGAAATCTTTATCTTGTTCTGCTCAGCCCTTTCTTATTTAGCACCACAATGCTCAGCTAAACTTAGTATTTGTCAGGCCTGTGACACAGATGAATTTGAGTGTAATGCAGTTTAAATTTTATAAATGGCTGGCGGCGAAAGGGACTGCAGGATTTCACAAAGATCTCAGGAAATCTAAAAATTAACTTGGTGGATTTCGAAATATAAAAAACAACCACTACAAAACCAACAAAAACAAAAAAAATCCGACGTTTCTGGGCATAACCCCTTCGTCTGGGTGACACAAAAAGGAATGAAACTAAAATGTTAACAAAGCTTGACGTCATAAAAAAATAAGGTATTAATAATGACGTCTAAAAAGGGATGGGGAGAATTAGGGGATGTTGGATCAAATTACATTAAAAGAACAATAACGTTTAACAACAAAAAATATCAAATATGAAAAAAGGGGGTGAAAACCTGGAAGGTAGTGAACAAAGTGATGGTTGGGGATGTAGGAATAGGCAGAGACAGAGTGTAAGAGAATGAGAAAGTGGAGAGAAAGAGAGAGAGAGAGAGGGAGATAGAGAGAGAGAGAGAGAGAGAGAGAGAGAGAGAGAGAGAGAGAGAGAGAGAGAGAGAGGCATAGAATGGAGCAGCACATTATTCTTTTTTGTTCATGGCAGATGGCGTTATGGTTCCCAAGATGCTGATGATGCTGGACTCCATGAACCTCCCACGTGTGTGACCGTTTTTTATTACCCCGCCACGTGGGCAGCCACACTCCGACTTGATTTCAGAGACTGATGACGTTATGCTAGGAGCTTGTCATGGCTAAAGACAATCCCTGCATAACTACGCAGAGCATAACATGTTGATGAAGCCTTGGTGTTCTAGGCTATGTCAAGTGGTCTGACACAGCCTTAAGCCAAGGTGAATTTTGCCATTTAAAATCAGACAATCAAAGGATCAGTACTTGCCTTGACAATGACCTCTCTGTCCACCTTATCGGAGCCCAAATGCTGCTGCACAAAGAGGAGTGCAGAGAGGTAACCACATCGCCCGTACAGGTGTTCGTCAGGCAACGTCTGGTCACGGATCACGTTTATATGCATCGCTTCTAGTCTGCAAAGAAAACGCACAGGTGTTCGTTAGGCAACGTCTGGTCACGGATCACGTTTATATGCATCGCTTCTAGTCTGCAAGGAAAACGCGTGACATAGAACGGCAGGTCACAGATAGGTTAGACGGCATGGTGCTCATGACTGAATAAATGTGTGAAAGTGCGTGCATAGTGTGCGTGTGTGTGTGTGTACGCCTGCGCACACGTGTGTAATTTTTTTTTAAACATTTGTTATTGTTTGGGGTTTTCCCCCAAAATATGTATGCATTTAGGTCTGCAATAATCTTAATTTTCTTTTATCATTATTATCATAGACAGACAGAGGGAATCTGAAATGTACCCGTGCTCTTATTCCTTCCTTGCACCTTATACAAAATTCGAAATGTTTTCTAACCAAAAAAAACCTGAAAACAAAACCTTTTATGAATCGAATATCGGTTTCTGAAATATACAAGAAATTAAGGAAATACAAACTGAAGCTTTTAAACCACAGAGAAGAAAAAAGAAACAGCGGTAAGAGCTAGTGGCTACTAGTACTACTATCAGCCTTCTGTCTTCCTCAGTGATAGAACCCCCTGGCTTTTAGTTTTAGTTGGATGGTTTATTGGCATACCCTGGCTAAAAGACTCCAGAAATCATCCCAAAAGCAGTTTAAAGCACTTGAACATTATGGAACAAGTGCATCAGCTAAGGATGAGAACATTAATTAGGCGTGTGACCGGTTTTTTTAATTACCCCACCACATGGGCAGCCACACTCCGTCTTCGGGGGATTTGGGTGACTGATGTTATGCTAAGAGGAGCTTGTCATGGCTAAAGACAATCCCCACATAACTATGCATAGCATGACAACATTTCGATGTAGCCTTGGTGTTCTAGCCTATGTCAATTGGTCTGACACAGCCGTAACCCTTTCACCGCCAGTGTAGCCGCTCGGCACCACACTGATTTAACACCCATGTCACGGAACTTGTGTTCGAAATGTTGGGAAATAAAAATAAGCCTAACGTTGTACATGCCATAAAGGAATCCCCAGTATTGCAGATGCCCTCTTTTTTGTTCACGGGTCGACAGACTTCACCCTCAAGACCGGATTGGAGATTTAAGCATGACCTGGGATCGCAGAAGAAGAAAAAGAAGTTCACAGGTAAGTCTGACAGTAAAATGTTGAGCTGACATATAGCTGGCGTTGAAAGGGTTAAGCCAAGGCGATTAGTTTTAGTTTTACCCCTGGAAATGTGCCAGCACAACTTGACACTGTACCTGGAGATGCACTGCGCCGAGTTGCGCTCGTCGCCCATTTTGCTGTAGACCACGGCGCCGATGGCCAACGGCCCAGCGTCCCCGCACAGAAAGGTGTGTCTGCGGCCCTGGGGGTTGGCCACTGCCTCTCTCACGTGGTGCAGGGACAAGGCCAGGTAGTCGTCATCGCTCGTTGCCGACGACACTGACGAAAAGCGCTGATGAAGATGGAGGTAAAGTAGAGCATAACCTGAGGACATAGTACAGTGAAATATTATGAACATTTCCGAAGACTCCACAACAGACACACAATAAAGCATAACCTGAGGACATAGTATACGGTGAAATATTATCAATATTTTCCGAAGACTCCACAACAGACACACAGCAAAGCATAACCTGAGGACATAGTATACGGTGAAATATTATGAACATTTCCGAAGACTCCACAACAGACACACAATAAAGCATAACCTGAGGACATAGTATACGGTGAAATATTATGAACATTTTCCGAAGACTCCACAACAGACACACAATAAAGCATAACCTGAGGACATAGTATACGGTGAAATATTATGAACATTTCCGAAGACTCCACAACAGACGCACAGCAAAGCATAACCTGAGGACACACACTGACACAGCGAAACATTCACAGTATTTAAGAATAATTTGAAGACATGGAGTGCAACATTATGAACATTACCGAAGCCACAACAGACACACAGTAAAGCTAAAACCTGACGACACACACTGACACAGCGAAACATTATAAAAACTACTGAAGCTACAACAGACACACAGAATAATTAAGAATAATTTGAAGACATGAAGTGCAACATTATGAACATTGCCGAAGCCACAATAGACACACAATAAAGACTTTTTTTTAGGACACATATAGCAACATTATGACATGGGTGCAACTGCACAAAATGAAAAAAAGCTGAAAAGCCAGGGTCCAAGGGTAATGTCCCCCTGCAGCTGAAGCAAAAATTGATTTATGAAGGTATTTTAGTTTGCTTTTTCCACAATTTATACAAATGCTTATCTTAAAGTGTTTGAAAAATACAGCAGACACACAAAGATCTTGTATGACAAATTATTAAAAAAAGAACTTCCTTTTCTCGCAAAATTAAAAAACAGGAAATCCTTGCATACAGTGGAACCTCCCTCATAAGACCTCCCATTATATGACTCCCTCCCATATAAGACCTACTTTCTGAGACATTGCCCTTCTTAGTGAGTATTAAAATTACCTCCCTTATAAGACCTCATTTTAGAAGGTCTTAAAAGGGAGGTTCCACTGTACCAGGAAAAGTTGCACGCATATTACGAACATTACAGAAGCCTCAATCCATTCTTTTTTTTCTACCCTCTTGGGGGGCTGGGGGTGAAGAATTACTCTTTTACTATTACTAGTACCATGATTAGATCTGAGATGCTGTGCAAAGTGATCATCAGAAAGCAGAATTACCACTAGATCCTGTGTAAACAGAGAAGTCAGGCCTCTTGTGCTCTTCCTGGCCAATGCTACACTCTAGCTGCTTCAACAATCTTGCAACCACTTCTTTCAGGTGGTCTGTCGCGCTTGTAATTAACTGCAACACAGAGAAACATGAAGTAACATTTTATAATGACAGGCGTGAGTCCCACATGAAAAATAACAATAGATTTTTTAAAATCTTCTGGATAAAGAACCATTTATGATAAAAATTTAAAAGGAATTTGATGAATAAAAATATTGGCCATTCCTATTTCTTTATTTGTAGCATAGGGAAATTTGCAAACCACCAATACAAATACTCAAATAGAAAAAGAAAAATCAAGATATAAGAAGAATGATAGTGCATACAAGGGCCGCGAGGCCCATATCAAGCCCTTATCACTACTACTACATGATATAGTGACATACTATTGTTAATTCATTTTCACATGCCGATAGTCCCACACACTTGTTTGTGTGTGTGTTCATTGCACATATATACTGGATGGGTTTGAGTGTATTCATTGTGTGTGTGTGTGTGTGTGTGTGTGTGTGTGTGTGTGTGTTTGTGTGAGTAGTATGTGTGTGTGTGTGTGTGTTTGTGTGGCATATGTGTGTGTGTGTGTGTGTGTGTGTGTGTGTGAGTATATGTGTGTGTGTGTGTGTGTGTGTTTGTGTGAGTATGTGTGTGTGTGTGTGTGTGTGTGTGTGCGTGTGTGTGTGTGTGTGTGTGTGTGTGTACATGCACGCTCATGTATTTATATGGGTTTGAAAGACACAAGCAAAGGGAGAGACATTTTGTGGGAATAGCGGTATGTGTGACTTGTATCGTGGATTGAAATTTGAAAATATGGGACTAGAGGTATGTGGGAACAATGGTTTGCTTTTGATGATACACAGTAATATCAAATTAAAAGTATTGCCCCCAAAAAGATGGTCACAGACTCACACGCTGTCCTTCAGAAAAAGGAATACTTTCTCAGTTTCTGTAACATTTTTTGCACACAATAAAGAAGAAACGTTTTATGACAGAAGTACAACTGCCCCATTTGTCTGGATAGTGGGTTTGGAGTTAGCGAACATGCATGGTGTACTTGAACTTGAAGCATGCCATTTCCTCTCACTCTGTGGTATATATATATTTGAAGTTGGTGTCTTGACTTTTTTCTTCCCTGTTAAGCAGCAAAGGCATGTTTAACCAAAGGACAGATCTAGTATGTCTTACCGTCTAGTAATAGTACTAGTAGGCGACATTCGTGGTAGAAACGGTGATCATGGCGATTGTGGTTTCTACCAGTAGAAACTCTGGTAAAGGTCAAGATGTGCCCCCCCCCCCCCCCCTACGTTTCTCAGCTCTCCCCGCATTTTCACACTTGCCTTAGTTTCTGACCAAATATTAAACTGTATTTTATGATTTTATGAATAAAGGCCATTATCTAATAGGACCCCCCCCCCCCCCTATGTAGTGCAGTACCGCAGAGCATTTAATTGTCACAGTCCTGGTTCATTGCGTTTTTCCGTCTTGCCTTTATCTTCTACTATTATTGAATGCATGTGTTTAGTTATGTAAATGGATGAAAATTAGTGTTAAATATAGCAAACGATAGAGGATGAAGTACTCAATCTGCAGTAAGAAAGGCAAGACTGAAAAAGTGGAAACAACCGAGAAATGGAGGGGGGGGGGCACATCTTTACCTTTGCCAAAACTCTGATCGGAGTTTCTACTGGTATCTCCGATTCTACCAGATTGCGATCTCTACCGTGACACATGTAATTTGTTTCTTCATAAGTTCATTTTGCTGTTTTACCACAAAATACTATATTTAGAATATATTACCACATAGGGGTGAATGCCAGAACTGCCTATCTGTGTTCTTTATTCCTTTTGAGATAGACCGTTCTGGCAGGCACCCCTCAGTTATGTACATGTCACATTAAGTTTAACTAAACAGCAAGACTGTGTAGCTCTGCCAAAACTGAGCATGAATCTGAGATCGATTGGCTGCACTAAAAAAGGCTGTGTGTTACGTAACACTGAATAAGTACAGATGGGAACACTTATCTGATCTGATCAGTTTTTTTGATGGTGTCTTCATCAACCAACTTTTACGAACAAACAGTTTTTGAACCATTATTCTGCACAACCGTAAACCCAACGCATACTCACTGCTGCAAAAGAGCTGATCAAAGAACAGACATCATGAACAAAGAACATGGCATCGTGATGGAGATAAACTTGTAGAAGATGCAGATCTACATGTATTGTTTCTGATTCGATCATCATTGATTCAGCTAAAATATAGGCCTACCTTTGTGTCTTCTCCCAGAAGTTTTTCTCCCTTAAAGTCTGGAATGGAGTTTTGGAACATTGGAAGTTCAACGTCTGCCATAGCGCACAAACGGAATGAACCGGTATCACAGAGAACACGGAAGCCGCGAGCAGCAGCAGTCTCTGGAACCCAGCACTTAGCAGACGGAAGCAAAGACAGGAGAGTATTCCGGGGAGGCAACTCTAGTACGTTGCGAGTTTCACGTGATCCGTGTCATCGAAAGGAAGAACTAGGTACTTTATACGAATTATACTATAGTCAGGGGCGTCTCTGTGACCTAGTCTATTAGTAAATGTTTCTTACCTTTTAAAAAAAAAAATTGAGTGTGCATAAAGAACACCCTGGCGTCTAAATCAAGGTACTCTCTCTCTCTCTCTCTCTCTCTCTCTCTCTCTCTCTCTCTCTCTCTCTCTCTCTTCTCCTTCCTTCCTTCCTTCCAGGAAGTGACCACAGTCAAACTTGACTATTCTGTCACTGTAGAAATTGGGGATCTGCGGAAGAGCGCCTTAATACAGGGAGAGGGGTAGAGGTGGAGGGAATGGGGGAGGGGGGTGTCGCATGATCTTGGGGTGTTTGTGGACCCGGGCTTGACTTTCGAACCTCACATAAATAATATTGTATTAAAAGCCAACAGGATGTCTGGTCTGCTTGTTAGCATTATTACTAACAAATCAAAAGTTATAATGATTCCTTTATTTAAGGCTTTGGTGAGACCTATGTTAGAGTATGGAAATCCTGTATGGTATCCACATTTGAGAAAACACATTGATATGCTAGAGGGAGTTCAGAGGAGGTTTACAAAAAAGATTGTTGGTACAAATGATATGACCTATGAGGAAAGACTTATTTATCTGCGGATACCTAGCCTAGAGTATAGAAGGCTCAGGGGTGATATGATTGAAGTTTATAAAATATGTCACCATTTATACGATTATTCCACTACTAACAGCCTACTAACTCTTTGTGAGGGTGATAGAACCCGTGGCCATAACTTTAAGCTGTACAAAAAAGATACTAACACCAGACTAGCACAAAACTTTTTTACTAATAGAGTAATAAATGCATGGAATAACCTTCCCGATGAAGCAGTTAATGCAAAGTCATTAAATTCATTCAAAAATATCATAGACAAGTTTTTCCAAAACAAAATGTATTCAGTTAATATACAGATTTAAAGGAATAAAACACAGATGCCTTAGTAGTCATCAGTGAATGAAGCCAAACCAAATAAAAATCAAAAAACATATTTAGAGGGCAAAAGGCTAAACAAAATAGCCTATAGTGCCATTTATGTTATGTTATGCTATGAAAATAGGTAGCTCGTAAAAATAAGTAGCTCGCTACTATGAGAGTCTGTATTTGCGACAACCACAAATTTCACTTTTTCTGTACTTTAACCATTTACCTAACCCTAACCCTAACACTAACCCTAACCCTATCCCTAACCCTAGAAAAAAGTGAAATTTGTGGTTCATGCTCAATGTCGCAAATACACACAGTCATAGGTAGCGAGCTACTTATTTTTACGAGCTACCTATTTTCATGCGACAGGGGGAGGGGGAGTGTTGCTGGATAACTATTTGGTGACCATCTCTCTCTCTCTCTCTCTCTCTCTCTCTCTCTCTCTCTCTCTCTCTCTCTGTGAGTCTCTCTCTCTCTCTCTCTCTCTCTCTCTCTCTCTCTCTCTCTCTCTCTCTCTCTCTCTCTCTCTCTCTCTCTCTCTCTCTCTTCTAAATTTGTCCAGAGGCAGAGGTCTGGATGTTTAAAAAGTATGAATATTTGCTTAGTTTATTTCATTAAGATCTCTCTTTAACCTCTTAGTCTCTCTCCTTTCACACACATACACATGTGTATGCGCACACACGCATATACACACACACACACACACACACACACACACACACACACACACACACACACAGTGACACACTACACACATGCTTGCAACATTATCATTTGTTTGTTTTATATTGACACATTGGGCAAAAATAATTGAACACATATATTGCAGCAACTACACTTGGATTGATTGGTAAATTTAGCCTGGGCCTACTACACTGTTTCAGATGAGATACCACCCTCTTTCGCCACTATGGCTCTCTGGCACAAGGGCTTTCAGGGCTGTATGGGATAACTTGCAACCAGTTTTGGTAGTCACTTCATTGTATTATGCCCATTCATACTTCGGCAGGTGAGGACTGAAGCTGATAGGGCTTATTTATTCCATATCTCCTGGCAATGTTTTTTTCACAAGAACAAATGAGCTTGAAACTTTTTAGATCATAAAGCGGGAAAGTTGTTGTTGTTGTCGTACCCTGGCTAAAGGACTCCAGGGATCATAGCCAAAGCACTTGAACACTATGGTACAAATGCACCAGCTAGGGATGAGAACATTAGGTGTGTGACCATTTTTGATTACCCCGCCACGTCCCGCCATGTGACGTGTCAGCCACTCCGGCTAAAGAAAATCCCCGCATAACTATGCATAGCATAACAACATTTTGATGTAGCCTTGGTGTTCTAACCTATGTCAATTGGTCTGACACAGCCTTAAGCCAAGGCGGGGAAGCTGAAAGTGAAAGGCTTGTAAATGATTTGATGCTGTAATTTGTTGCACCTAAACTATTGGCAAAAACGTAGGTGAAGGTCCCATAGTTTTTTGGCTGTAGCTAGAGTCTGTCACCTCCAGTGATTTAATCTTTCACTGTGTCTAGGTCTTGGTATTGGAGTGGAAGACGGACCCCAATCCTCTCTTTTAACCACCTTTACCTTCCCCAAGTAAAGTTGGGTGTACCCGTGATTTACATCTGGCTGGAGTGAAGAAAATAGGAGTAAAGTATCTTTCCCAAGGACAGAATGTTACCGAAATGAATGGGATTTGAACCCTGACCTGCAATCCGTGGGACTATGAGGCAGCAGTTTTTAAAACACACTGGCTACGGTTACTGGTTTTTGCAACACTCTGCCATGTTCAGGGATACTCGGATAGCAACTCTTTCTTGTCAAATTTGCATTTTCAACACTGTCAACAAATGCATTTTCTTATTTCGTATATTTAACACATGTTTCGTTAAAATAAGGAATAGGGTTAGGGATAGGGTTAGAAACGTGTTAGAGTCAATGTTAGTAGTTTTTCAAGACACTTGCGCACAATTTTTGCGACCCGTGATAGAGCCCCCGTAACCATAGCCTGGAGAATGCGAGTTATGGACCCGTAACCCTAGCCTCTGCCTTTTTAAAAACAAAGTAACTGATTTTTTGGCAAAGGTGTGGTTTTGCTAACATAGTAACAATAGGAAAATTTGGTGGTGGTGGTTGCATGAGTAGTGGTGGTGATGGTAGCAACACTGTAAGGCACTGTTAACCGCCGTTTTGTCCAAATTCCGCCGTTTTGTCCAAATTTCTATTATGATTTGGACAAAAAGGCGGTTCAACAATCCGCCGTTTTGTCTATTGACAAAACGGCGGTTTGGACAAAACGGCGCCCGATTTTGAACAGCCGTTTTGTCCAAATGAAAATTGGAGTTATAAAAACTCATTCTTTACAAGTTCTCATTTATAAAAAAAAATTGTTAAATAAAATTAATAACAAGCTGACCACTGACACTGGTCACTTTGGCCTAATTTTACCGTTTGAATGCTAATTAGTGTATTAGGAGATCATATGAACAATTGTTGATATGGTTGACCAGTGGTCAGTGTCACTGACCAGTGGTCACTTTGGCCTATTTTCACTGTTTGACTGCAAATTAGTGTATTAGGAGTTCAAATGAACAATTGTTGATGTGGTTGACCAGTGGTCAATGTCACTGACCAGTGGTCACTTTGGCCTATTTTCACTGTTTGACTGCAAATTAGTGTATTAGGAGTTCAAATGAACACATTTTGATGTCATTGACCAGTGGTCAGTGTCACCGACCAGTGGTCACTTTGGCCTTTTTTATGATGTGGTTGACCATTGGTCAGTGTCACTGACCACTGGTCAACCACATCAAACCTTGTTCATTTGCAGTCAAACAGTGAAAATAGGCCAAAGTGACCACTGGCCAGTGACACTGACCACTGGTCAACCACAAGTTTGTACAAGTGTATGCTTGAGTAAGTTTGTGTGCGTTTCAGTGAGAATGTGTTTTCTGTGTGTTTGATGAAATGTGTGTGGGTATGTGTGTGCAAGAACGCGTTCACGCTCGTGCGTGCACGTACGTGCGTGTGTGTCTGTTTTGCGTGTGTGTGCGTGTGTGAGTGTTTCAATACTGATTGTAAAGCGCTTTGTGCTCGATAAAAAGCGCTATATAAATATCTGTTTATTATTATTATAAAAAATTGTTCATTTGAACTCCTAATACACTTATTTGCAGTCAAACAGTGAAAATTGACCACTGGTCAGTGACACTGACCACTGGTCAACCACAATTGTTCATTTGAACTCCTAATACACTAATTTGCAGTCAAACAGTGAAAATAGGCCAAAGTGACCACTGGTCAGTGACACTGACCACTGGTCAACCACATCAAAAATTGTTCATTTGAACTCCTAATACACTAATTTGCAGTCAAACAGTGAAAATAGGCCAAAGTGACCACTGGTCAGTGACACTGACCACTGGTCAACCACATCAACAATTGTTCATATGATCTCCTAATACACTAATTAGCATTCAAACAGTAAAATTAGACCAAAGTGACCAGTGTGAGTGGTCAGCTTGTTATTCATTTTATTTAACAAAGATATTTTTTTTAAATGAGAACTTGTCAAGAATTAGTTTTTATAACTCCAATTTTCATTTGGACAAAACGGCGGTTCAAAATCGGGTGCTGTTTGGACAAAACGGTGGAATTTGGACAAAACGGCGGTTAACAGCCCCCCCCCCCCCCCCCCCCCCCCATATTTTAACAAAAATCTCATTTTCCTATGACTAGTTACTTAGTAAAGTATTATTCACATTATATTGTAAGGCACTGTGGGTTTGAGTCAGAGGGGGAAGTGATGCCTTATACTAGTTCGTAAAATATAGCAGTGATCAAGGCCCTATTAACATTGAAAATGTCCTATTGTGTTCTCCCCTGTCAGGACAAATGTCTGATTAAATGTTTAACTCTGGTACGCTTTGTCTTATTGATTTCTGCAAGAGCCAGGACAATGTCCTGTTGATTTCTCTTGTCTCAGGACAGTTTGTCCTATCTTTTTTCGATCTTCGGTACATCACTGATAGTGATATATAGTGCAGCCATTGTTTGTGTCTATGAACAGCAAAGCGATGTCAGGGGATCAGAGTGTCTGGTTCCAGAAGGAGATATCGATTCCTTCCCAGAAAAGAGGGTGTCATCTGGTGACTGACGAAGTCGTCGGCCAAGTCCCTGAACTTGGAGACATCAAAATAGGACTGGCTCATATTCACAGTAAGTTCCCTTTGTTGCATAAAAAAAATAAAATGTTAGGCCTAAGTCCTGGTTGTGTTCATGCTTAGCTTGAATTTTAGTCAAAAGCAATACATCTGCCCTCACCAACAGTCACTTTTGTTTTTTGGAGTAATGTTATTCCAGGTCTACAAAACTGCGTACATTGACAGCGAGTTTCGTCAAAACTGTTTTGTTTAGTTCATGATCAATCTGTTTGTGTTTCATTAGTAATTAAGGGAGCTTTGAATTTGAAGATATTAGGGGGTAGTTCTCTTTGTAGAAATTAAAGAGTAACAATTATACCTACCCATATTAAAGCTCCTGGATTTATTTAGGATTTTGCCATTTAAGAAAAACAAGAGAACAAGATTCAATTTAGGACTTGTTTTTGTTTTGTTTTAGCAAATTTACTCTGATTAAAACTGATGTAGTAGTAGCAAAGACACTGAAAAGAAAAGACTAACATCCGGTCTCTTTTCCATATATGAGTAGTGAGGACAGAAACACTGGTTATGTCCCTTAAAAACAGTACACATTTACACGTCGATAGGCCAGTTGAATTATCCGTTCAAATTCCAGTCTGAGTTTTTAGATAGCCTCCACTGTGTGTGGTGTACTGTTCCCACTAACGATAACTCTATCAGCCCGGTTCGCCGTAACTCTTAAGTAGTCCATCTTACCCTTTTAGAATCTTTGGTAGTAGTAGCAGTGGTTAGGGACCAAATAAAGATAAATCAATACAGACTGGTTTATGGCTTTTTGAATTTTCTAAATATTAGTTTTTACTTTGTTTTTAAAATGCTATCTCAAACTAAATAGAAATAATTTCTGATCTCTTGACATTTAATTAATGGTTTTAAAGTTACTAAAGAAAACAGATTTAAGCAAAATGAGTAATTGTTATCTGTTATCAAGTTTTAGTACCAAAGTCAAGTGTGATATAGCATGAGTGTCACACCTGCCTTAAAAAGAATTTTATGTGTCTTGAAAAGCAACATTCTTTTAAAAGGCTACTGCTTCTTCTACCGTGGAACCTCCCTTATAAGACCCCCGCCCCTCCTCCTTTTAAGACTTCCTCCCACTTAAGACCTACTTCTCCGAGACATTGCTCTTCTTTGTAAGTATTAAAATTACCTCCCTTGTGCAACTCCTCCCACTTAAGACATTTTGGATGATTTTTCAAGGTCTTAATGGGGCACCCTGACGGATCAGGTTTTGTAAGAAACATGTCCAGATCACCAGGAAAACACCCTTTACAGAGATTGCAATACTCACTTTGCTCTGGTTTCCTAGAAATCAAACCATCAAATCGGCGATTCCTCCTTGGCGGAGGTGCTGGAAGTCAAATTCTTTCACCCAAAGAGAAGGCGTGTGCCGTCTCTTTTATTTAGACCAAATCGTTTGCACGAAATTTTCGCAATACAAGCCTTTTTATTTATTAAAAAAAAAATGTTATACAGTTTATCTAAAGGAGTTTCGCTCACAACAAAGGAAATAGCTCCAACTTTTTTTTGTTACTGCACTACCAAAAAAGAAAACGCTTCAGCCACAATGACTGACCTCCACCCACCCCATCCAAAATGGCTACTCTCCGGCATCTCCGCCAAGGAGGAATCGACGTTTGGACGGTTTGATTTCTAGGAAACCAGAGAAAAGTGAGTGTTTTGATCCTTGAAAAAGCTGTCTTTCTGGTGATCTCGACGTGTTTCTTGCAAAAACGCATCCGTCAGGGTCCACCTTTAAAAGGGAGGTTCCGCTGTATTACTGTTGTTGTTGTTGAGCACTACAGGGTAACTGCTGCCTGCTGCTGCTGATAGTGTGTGTGTGTGTGTGTGTGTGTGTGTGTGCGTGTGTGTGTGTGTGTTATGACAGTTAAACACACATCTGCCAGCCTAGCTGTAAACGAGGTGAGTAAATAAAAGAAAACGAAGCTATTGATTAAATGTTCTTTTTCATTAATAACTGTTGTGCTTCTGATCTGTACTGTACTGTACGTCTCCCTCCGGCATTCCTTCTCACTGGTGTGTCTTCCTTACCTACATATCGTCGGTGAAATTCAAAAACCTCGTATCTCAATCTTGGTAGTTTTGAGAAAAATTTAAAAAAAAGTTTTAAAAATTAATCGCGTTGACCACAATTGATTAACTATGGTGAATATGTTGTTCAAGACATTGCGAGTTTAGTCCTGCATTTCTTTAAAATTACTTTAATAAATAAAATCAAAAAGACTTGAAAAGAACGAAGATACGAGGTTTTTGTCCTTAACTAGATCTGAATTTTGAGTTTTTATCCTATTTTCACAATTTTACCCCAGATAGAAAGTCGTTAGAGATATGAGCTTTTGGTGGAAGGTGGAAGGAAAAATTAGAGAGCTGATTATGTATCTAACTAAAAAAATTTAAAAAATCGAGATACAAGGTATTTGAATTTCACCGACGATATATTGCCATCACTCCACTTTCCCTCCTTTTGTCTTACTTATTACAGTGTACATTTGCAATGAATTGTGTTCACAAATAATGCTTTTAAGTTTTGCGCTGATGTTTTTTATACCTTACTTTATGCAATTTGTATGATTAAAGGAGAGAGTTGATTAAATTTGCTTAATTAAAAGAAAGCATGTCATTCCTTGTCTTGATGTTTTGATTTCTGAATTGAATTGATATACCTAATTAGTAATTGAATAATGTAATGAAACTTGAATTCTGAAAACAAAATTTAACAATATAGGTGACAAACTTAGACTTTTCATAACAGCTTATATGCTTAATTGTTTTTGCTTGTTTCTTTGTGTTATTGTTTGCTTTTAACTGTAAATTGTTTGAATGATATTAACTTTTTTTTTGCGGGCTCAAGATAAACATATTGATTATAATTATTTAAGCTTGCTTTCATAGTCATAGAAAAATAAAAGTTGAAATATTTATTAAATAAACTGCAATTTACATTTTGATAAAATATAACCTTTTTGTTGTTGCAGAATTGGGATCCTGATGTGCGGTAATGCTACTTTCATTTCTCATATGATAAGTTTACATCATAGGTCACATTGTCTATTATAAGTGTAAAACATGCACACATACACACACACACACACACACACACACACACACACATTTGTAGAATGGCACAGAGGTAACGCGTTCGCCTTGTGTCAAGTAAACCCGAGTTCGAACCTGGGTACAGGGGATTTTTCCTCTCACTTTGCACTAGGCCTTACGGTCTGAACGTGAGTCTTTCGGATGAGACTATAAACCGAGGTCCCATGTGCCCATGCACTTAGCACACGTTAAAGCTAATGGCAATGAAAAAGTTGTCATTTGGTCAAAATTTACTTTACTCCCCCCCCCCCCCCCCCCCCTTCCTTCCTCATCAGTTACAAAACAAAATTGGGTGGCGTGCCTCTGGCTGCAATGCGCTCTCCAGGTGAGAGCAACCCGAATTTCACAGAGATGCCTCTGACTATAAAGTACCTAATACCTAAATACCTAACACACACACACACACACACACACACACACACACACACACACACAGAGTGACAAGGAACACTGGATTGGGATTGTTGACAGTCATTGTGAAGATACAACTCTTGAGATGTGATTCTTTCTTTTCTTCTTTCTTGTAGAGCAACCACAGTCACTTCTGATTACCCTGGTAGTCGATGTGTGTGTGTTGGTATGACTTTGGATCGAACTTTAGGGCAATATGCTAGCGCTTTAGCAAGAGAAAGAGTAGGGGGAGAAGGGTAAGAGTGTTAGATGAGACTGAGAGGGCAGAAAGAGAGGCAAAGCAAGAAAGAGAGGAAAGTGGACGGAAACAGAGAAAGACAAGAGAGAGGGGTGGGGGAGTATGGGTGGTAGGCAACAGAGAAGGAGGGAGAGAGAGGGTCTGTGTGTGTGTGTGTACAATGTATGTGTGTGTTTGTATGTGTGGTGTGTGTGTGTGTGAGAGATAAAGAGAGTGAGAGAGCGAGAGAGAGAGAGCAATTCGAGGGGTGAATGCCAGAACTGCCCATCTGTGCTCTTTATTCCTTTTGAGATAGACCGTTCTGGCAGGCACCCCTCGAATTGATAGATTTATGGAAAGAATATTAATACGTAGGGTTTTTTTGTGGAAGTAAATTACAAAATTTATTAGCGCATAGCATCTTCCGAGTTTGTCTGTCCATCATTGTTTTTGTCTCTGCCTCATGGGGCGGTGGGTGGATGCCTCGTGCCTCCATAAGGGGAGCTGGATGCCCCCGCCTCCTCCACGAGTCTCTCCCCATGGGAATACTGGGCAGTCTTTCTTAAAAATAGTTCCCCCACCTTTTGAAAGTTTTGTGCTTGTAACTTCCTCCAATCTGCCACTCTCTTTGACTCTGCCTTTTCCCTTTGCTCTCTGTCATCTGCTATCTTTCTGACTAAGGCCGGGTTCACATTAGACACGTAAGTTCCGTACGGAAAGCCATAAATAAGTGGAAGAAAGAAGGATAAAAGTTTACGCATATAGGGGAAATTCGGACACATGCGCAAATGTTTTCCCTTCTTTGTTTCACTTATTTATGGATTGCGCATGGGATTTCCGCACAGAATCTCTGCGTATGTGTGTACACAGCCTTATTGGCCCATTCTCCTGCCTTTTAAAAAATCTTCCAAATAACTTTTCTCTTTTGAGCTCCTCCGAAATCGGAATGTGTCGGCTGTAGTACGCAGCGGGGAGACCAGTGAAAACTGGAAACGTATACAAACGTACCTTACCCATTCCATGGCCTTTTGGCCAGGGAACGCAGAAGAAGAAGAAGAAGTCTCTGTCTCAGCCTCACTGCCTCTGTTCCTTTCTCGTATCTTTGTCTCTGTGTTTGTCTGTCTGTCTGCCCCCTCTCCCTCCCCCCTCTCTTTGTTCTTGTTGCTGTCTTGACGTATTCCCACTTGCTAGTGTAATGATTTTGTTTGACGTCTTTCCTTCCCCCAGGGTGGATACAGAAATGATGCTGAATAAAATTGTCCCTGAGGTATGTTTTGATGTGTTTATTTTTTAAGTTTAAATTACAGCGTTTAATGTAGCTTAGAACATCAAGACAACCAGGGACTTTTTTTTTAAAATAGAAAAGTCTTTTTCTTGTCACATGTGTGTTTATAGGCCGCTGCAAAGAACACCCTTTGCAAGAGTGAATGCCCTTGGTGGGTGGGGGGAGATGGTTGAGTACTGACCAAACAAGGGTATAAATCTCGCCAATAACCCTATTTGAGGCCACTTAATGGCTGCCTTTTGCAAGAGTGAAAGCCCTTTTGGATACTGATCAACAAGGGCTTAACTCTTGCCGTCAAGGGCGTTAATAACCCTAGTTGCAGTGGCCAATAGCTACAATGGTACATTCCATTAACTGGTGACAAAGGTCATCATAGTGTACTCAATTAAATGAATTTGTGTTAATTTTTTTTTAAACAATGTTCATGCATTGAAGGATCTGGTCTAATGAATCATTTCACAATACAATACAGGGTTAGAAATTTGTCAGAGAGTAATGTTACACTGAGTTGAATGGGGATCTCTGTTTATATTCTGGTCCGTACAGTTTAGGAATATGAAAATGAGACAGTGCTGAGTTGATGTGGACTTTGTTTATAAAATCCATTTACCCGGTATCCGTTAATTGCCTCTTCAATTATGCATATAACTTTCTTTGATTATTCCCCTTGTTTATTTATTTATTTAATGATACCTTGTGTTAATACTGATTTGTACGCATTTGTGGTGGTGGGTGGAGGTGGATGGTATGGGATTGGGGAGGGGGTGGCGTAACAGTTTGGGTATTTATATGTACAGTCCACAAGTATGCATGTGGTGTTCTCAAACTATGTGGAAGCGTGTGTGTATATAATGTGTGCAGTTGTATGTGTATTAGTTGTGCACTGAATGAAGTATATATTAAACAATCATGAAAGTTAAGAATGTTTTCAACATCACTTATATTTTCATCCATAAAACCTGTATTGAATAAGATCATGTTTTTTGTTGGATTGAAAACCAGGGTGTTATATGAACAGTTACTTTCTGTTGTAACATTTTTGTTTATTTCATGTTTGTTTGTTTTGTTTCAACAGGGCCCGGGTTATCTGCACAGTTGTGAAGGCCCTGATGACATGGTAAGACATTCTGTCACCCGAAGTTTATTGATGAGTAAAATTCCCATGTTTTTATAATCGATATAATCTGATACCTGAAGTTTGTTGATGAATAAAATTCTGATACTTTTATAATCAATGTAATCCTGAAGTTTGTTGATGAGTAAAATTCTGATGCTTTTATTATCGATATAATCTTATACCTATAGTTTGTTGATGAGTAAAATTCTTATTTTTTTATAATCGATATAATCTGATAGCTGATGTTTGTTGATGAGTAAAATTCTGATGCTTTTATAATCAAATAATGAGAACAGTCCTAACCTGGCCTGATTAACCCTTTCACTGCCCAAGTCACATTTTAGCACCACAACGATTTAACTTTTATGTCACTAAAAGGCATCAAATTGGGGTCTATTATCCAAAGACCCCTTTGTCTTAGCTTTGGGAAGTAAGGATAGACCTTATTTTATACATGTCACAGAAGAATCCTCAATAGTGCAGATGGATTTTGTTCTCTACCCAGGTAAATTTAATGGACATTTTGGGCTGAAATATGGCTGGCGGTGAAAGGGTTAAAAACACCTGTTATTTACTCATTTCTTTTTGCACTTAAAATTTTAGCTATTGAAGAAAGAAGTATCACAGACAGAAATGATGTGTCTTTGATGATGGGCTCTGGGGTCACGAAAAATGGGCTGGTACACCTATGGGACACTTTCGCAAGGAATCCTTTGCATCGTGTCTAAATGGCCACCGAGTCGAGGGTAATTAATGTACCCATGCATGCTTAGTTATTGGATAGTTCTGTGTGTGCCTAAGCCCTTTGTAACGCAACACAGGCTTGATAGGGTTAGTGCAGGGCAGCTCTTGTGCTGGAAGGGCAGGTAGAGCCTTTGGGTCCATCATGTGTATGTTTTTCACTGATGATGTTGTTTCAGTCGGCCCACATTTGTTTTTCACTGATGATGTTGTTTCAGTCGGCCCACATTTGTTTTTCACTGATGTTGTTTCAGCCGGCCCACATTTGTTTTTCACTGATGATGTTGTTTCAGTCGGCCCACTTTTGTTTTTCACTGATGATGTTGTTTCAGCCGGCCCACTTTTGTTTTTCACTGATGATGTTGTTTCAGTCGGCCCACTTTTGTTTTTCACTGATGATGTTGTTTCAGTCGGCCCACATTTGTTTTTCACTGATGATGTTGTTTCAGCCGGCCCACTTTTGTTTTTCACTGATGTTTCAGCCGGCCCACATTTGTTTTTCACTGATGATGTTGTTTCAGTCGGCCCACATTTGTTTTTCACTGATGATGTTGTTTCAGTCGGCCCACATTTGTTTTTCACTGATGTTTCAGCCGGCCCACTTTTGTTTTTCACTGATGATGTTGTTTCAGCCGGCCCACTTTTGTTTTTCACTGATGATGTTGTTTCAGTCGGCCCACTTTTGTCTGATGATGTTGTTTCAGCCGGCCCACTTTTGTTTTTCACTGATGATGTTGTTTCAGCCGGCCCACATTTGTTTTTCATTGATGTTGTTTCAGTCGGCCCACATTTGTTTTTCACTGATGATGTTGTTTCAGCCGGCCCACTTTTGTTTTTCACTGATGATGTTGTTTCAGTCGGCCCACTTTTGTTTTTCATTGATGTTGTTTCAGTCGGCCCACTTTTGTTTTTCACTGATGATGTTGTTTCAGCCAGCCCACTTTTGTTTTTCACTGATGATGTTGTTTCAGCCGGCCCACTTTTGTTTTTCACTGATGATGTTGTTTCAGTCGGCCCACTTTTGTTTTTCACTGATGATGTTGTTTCAGCCGGTCCACATTTGTTTTTCATTGATGTTGTTTCAGTCGGCCCACTTTTGTTTTTCATTGATGATGTTTCAGTCGGCCCACTTTTGTTTTTCACTGATGATGTTGTTTCAGCCGGCCCACATTTGTTTTTCACTGATGATGTTGTTTCAGTCGGCCCACTTTTGTTTTTCACTGATGATGTTGTTTCAGCCGGCCCACATTTGTTTTTCACTGATGATGTTGTTTCAGCCGGCCCACATTTGTTTTTCACTGATGATGTTGTTTCAGCCGGCCCACATTTGTTTTTCACTGATGATGTTGTTTCAGTCGGCCCACTTTTGTTTTTCACTGATGATGTTGTTTCAGCCGGCCCACTTTTGTTTTTCACTGATGATGTTGTTTCAGCCGGCCCACATTTGTTTTTCACTGATGATGTTGTTTCAGCCGGCCCACTTTTGTTTTTCACTGATGATGTTGTTTCAGCCGGCCCACTTTTGTTTTTCACTGATGATGTTGTTTCAGCCGGCCCACTTTTGTTTTTCACTGATGATGTTGTTTCAGCCGGCCCACATTTGTTTTTCACTGATGATGTTGTTTCAGCCGGCCCACTTTTGTTTTTCACTGATGATGTTGTTTCAGCCGGCCCACATTTGTTTTTCACTGATGATGTTGTTTCAGCCGGCCCACTTTTGTTTTTCACTGATGATGTTGTTTCAGCCGGCCCACTTTTGTTTTTCACTGATGATGTTGTTTCAGCCGGCCCACTTTTGTTTTTCACTGATGATGTTGTTTCAGCCGGCCCACTTTTGTTTTTCACTGATGATGTTGTTTCAGCCGGCCCACTTTTGTTTTTCACTGATGATGTTGTTTCAGCCGGCCCACTTTTGTTTTTCACTGATGATGTTGTTTCAGCCGGCCCACTTTTGTTTTTCACTGATGATGTTGTTTCAGCCGGCCCACATTTGTTTTTCATTGATGTTGTTTCAGTCGGCCCACTTTTGTTTTTCATTGATGTTGTTTCAGTCGGCCCACTTTTGTTTTTCACTGATGATGTTGTTTCAGCCGGCCCACATTTGTTTTTCACTGATGATGTTGTTTCAGTCGGCCCACATTTGTTTTTCACTGATGATGTTGTTTCAGCCGGCCCACATTTGTTTTTCACTGATGATGTTGTTTCAGCCGGCCCACTTTTGTTTTTCACTGATGATGTTGTTTCAGCCGGCCCACATTTGTTTTTCACTGATGATGTTGTTTCAGTCGGCCCACTTTTGTTTTTCACTGATGATGTTGTTTCAGCCGGCCCACTTTTGTTTTTCACTGATGATGTTGTTTCAGCCGGCCCACTTTTGTTTTTCACTGATGATGTTGTTTCAGCCGGC
>CM065683.1:63675213-63715586 GCA_017654935.2 Phymorhynchus buccinoides | reverse complement strand
AATCTTTTCTTGGGCCAAGTAGTTTAAATGGAAATGTTTGTCTAAAAAGTTGTCTGTGAAAGGGTAACCAGGTTGGAACGACCGGCCCATAGATCAAAGTCGTGGTAATTGAAGGCATGAGGCTTGCGATCGTGTTTCGTCCTGGGAGCCTTCGCTAGCCGGATTGGTCCTGGCCCGTATATTGGCGAAATAAGTGTCTATGAGTACCTCCTTCCCCCCCCCCTCTCTCTCTCGTCATCCTCCTCTCCTCACTCTCTCCTCTCCTGTCTCGTCCTCCTCTCTCTCTCTCTCTCAACCAGATATGACTACGCTTTACAACGTGGGATTTTGGCTAGTAAGACTGTTTAAACCACTAGAATCTCTATAGACTGAGTGCAATCAAACTACTACTTAATCATCATCTTTGCACACCACTGGTGCTTATGTTTAAGATAATGAATAATCTGGCGCCTCCCTATCTCTGTGAAAAATTCCAAATCAGTAATGCTCGTAATAAATTTTAGTCTAATATTCATATCCCTCGTCCAAGAACAGATCTTTTCATGTCATCCCTAACATACTCAGGAGCAAAACTATGGAATGAGATGCCTGCATATATTAAAAACAAGAGCACCTTGGCGTCTTTCAAAAAATCATATAATAAATACTTAGCAGAATGTATATAAATCACCTATTGTTTCCTCCGCATAATGTAAAAAATATTCCCTTCCAATATATAAATCACTTGTATCCAATGAATTTATGTTTAAACGCGGGAGGACAAATTATTTTATTTTATGCGTTTAAATTCTGATATTTTCTTTCCCTATTCATTGTTACCCTATTGAATGTCATGTTATGAGATAACATGTGGATAAAAATGTGTGTGTGTGCGAGTGTGTGTGCGTGTGCGTGTGCGTGTGCGTTGTGCGTGCGTGCGTAACGTGTGTGTGTGTGTGTGTGTGTGTGTGTCGTGTGTGTGGTGTGTGTGTGTGTGTGTGCGCGTGCAGTGCGTGTGTGCGCGTGTGTGTATGTGTGCATATATATATATATATATAATTATTTTTTTATTTTTTTATTTTTATTTTTTTTTTTTTTTTTTTGGGGGGGGGTTATTAAAAAAAAAAAAAAATTATGTGTTTTTTTCTTGCATGTTTCTGATTTCTTTTGTCTGTTTTGATTGTAGTTTATTTGTGTGGTTGTTTATCGTTTAATTTATGTTTGCTTGCTTGCTTTGTACGAGGACCTGATAAAAAAAAAGCCATATTTTGTGCTTATTTACTTATCCTCAATAAACATTCGAGTTTCATTCGAGTTTCATTCGAGTTTCTCTCTCTCTCTCCATTTATTACTTTTATCTTTGCTTGATAATTTTAAAATTCTTATCTTCGTACTACCACCCCTTAAGCGCAGCAGAATCTTCAGCCTATTGAAGTTGGCTGCCAAGCAGAATAATGTTTAGCCACTGACACACTCATGTTGCCCTGGCTCAAGCTGTCGCAGTCCCATAATATTCTGTTTTATTTGTTTATTTGATTGTTTGTTGGTTTATTTTTACAATTTCCACATGTACCTCCTAATGCTTTTGAAATTCAATAAATCTTGAATCCTGACATTGCGTGACATTAGAAAGTTTTTCTTGCTACAACAGCATTTGTGTGTTCTTTGACATTATACTGACTTTTTATTTGAACAATGTTCCTTAACTGTGACGGTTTCTAAAGAGATCTGGAAGCATTCTGAATCTTGTACATATAAGTGCTTGGCACAACAATATAAGTTTTCTCTCTCCGTGTCTCTGTCTCTCTCTATCTCTGCTTCTTTTAATACATAGCACACTAGTGGCTATTAATCTAAATAAACGTTATTTTTTTAAATGGCTATTACAAATATGAATAGTTATGCACACATTTGAATGTATATCGTCAAGACCTTTCAAGTGAGGTGCTACATGAGTGTATTCAGATCATTACGAGAGAAAAAGTCGTTACGATGACGTCATTATGTTAATTTCTTCTTCTTCTTTGCCTTAGGCCAACTTCATCACGTTGAAGATTCTGTTGCACTTTAACCCCCTTCCGACAATGCTATCGTCCTACTTTTATCTTATGTTGTTTCAGTAGAGGTGTGGCCTTATGTTAAGCTCAAAGAGCCTTTACTGTGCAGCCGAAAGGCAGCGACTGTGTCGCGCCCATGAGAGTTGCATCCCCTTGTTCCAGAGGCAGTTAAATCTGAAGAAAAAAAGTTTCCACCAACAAAAAAAAGAATAGATCAGGGCATAATTGATATTTTTCTTTCCTTGCCAGCCTCAAGTTTTAATTAGACGGATGTCTTAGATCGATAGAGCTACCTACTAAAAAATCGTTATTTTGACGTTTTCTTAGCTTTTTTCCCCTCAGCATACTCTAGTCTTTGATTTTCGTTCCCTCCCTCTCTTGCCCTCAACCTCACCATCCTCCATTATATTTATTCCACGTATTCTATGCTGTCAGGAAACTGTCAGGAAGCACACACAACACACACACACACACACACACACACACACACAAAACACACACACACACACACACACACAGGGGGGGACCAAATGATTCGAAAGGGGGGGGGGCGGGGGGAGGGGGGTGGGGGGGGGGGGGGGGGGGGGGGGGGGGCGAAGTCCAAGGAGCTGCATAGTTCCTGGGTAAGGGTAGTGGTTGGGGGGGGGGGGGGGGGCACAGGGGGCGAACCCCATGAACACTTTTGCAATTTAGTGTATTATTAAAGCAATATTGAGCCATTTTCTTACGTTTTATCCCTTGTAGCTATAAGGTACATGCTTGGGGCTAAGGGAAGGGAGGTTCCCGAAAACCTGGAAACCCTCCTCAGATCCGCCCTTGACATATATATATATATATATATATATAGGAACACGCACGCACGCGCACACTCACGCACACGCACACACGCACACACACGCACACACACACACAAACACGCGCACACGCGCACGCATCGCACGCACGCACACGCACACACACACACACACACCACACACACACACACACACATGCAAGCAATACGTGACCTTTCACAGATCACTCGCCACACACACGCACGCGCGTGTGCCTGCACTAATTGAAAGAAAAACAATAGAGCATGCAGGCAATCCCTTTATACAGTTTCATACACAAAGACTCGCACCAGCAGGCACACATGCAGATACACACTCACGCACGCGCGCGCGCGCGCGCGCGCGCGCCCTCACGCTTCGGAAATGTTCATTTTACTTCATTGCACACTCGCATACAGAAAAGCTGAATGCATGTTACCTAGGACGATACTATGAATAATTATTATAGGTAATCAATTTTATTTTTTACTGGCAGTGAAGTGCAAGACATACACATTATCTCGTGCAAGCAGTTTTTGCAGGAACGTGTGCTGTCGCCCATGTTTGCTCATCCATCCATGCGTGCGCGCGTGTTTGCGTGTGTGCGTGTGTGTGTATGAGTCTATTGTGCATAACTGTGAAAACATACACACATACATATTTGTAAAGCAAGAGAACGCTTAAAACACAACAATGCAAGAGAAAGCACTCGCCCACGTACACATAGAAACGCACACGCACAGGCACGCATGTACGCGTGCATGCGCGCACGTGTGTGCGCGCGTACACATAGGTTACACAGAGTGAATGCGAGCGAAAATATAAACAGGACAGTTAATTGGTGTTGTGGGTGGAATTGTCATGAAATGAAAGGGAAGTTAAGATGAATATAAGCCTACTGATAGTTGTGTGCAGTCCTTCAGAGGGAACAAAGATAAAAACGAATTGAAGTAGATTCTAGGAACGTTAGCAATAGTTACGTTTATATTAACCGAATTTATGATTGCATTATTTAAAATCCTAATTGTGGAAAAGAACACATTGGCCTGGAATCTCCATCAACACGCCAAGTAACCTAAAAATGGCATCGTTACCATCATCACATGTCCCTTCTCCAGAAGTAAATTTCACTGTAACATCATCAGTTGGATCACAAGACCTGGGCATAGACATTCCAGAGGGGTGTCTAGTTGTGGACGGCTTCATCCCCTGGTCCAACCCCGACAACCTGATCAGTGAGGACACAGAGAAGGCCGTGGACACGGCAGTTGGAGCCGTGTGTCTGCCCATCCTGTTCCTCATCTCCGTCCCCTGCAACCTCCTCAACATGCTGGTCTTCTGCAAACAGGGCCTCAGGGAACGGATCAACCTCTGTCTCTTCGCTCTCTCGCTGGTCGATTTGCTCCACATGCTCAACAACTTTTTCTTCAACGTGGACAGACTTTTCCTGCCCTTCACCCAGTCTAAAGGGCCTGTCTTGCAGTTCATTTTAGACAATAAACTCGTAGGATTTCGAGGTTTCAGTTGGTTGTCTGGTTACGTGTCCATGTTGATCGCTTGTGAGAGATGCTTGTGTGTGGTCAGTCCTCTCCGGTCGCAGACGGTAATGAAAACCAGAACCACTGCCGTCATGCTCGTGTTGGGCACCATCCTAGTTCTGACAGGGTCCATGGTAATTGGATTGAGATGGAGTTTGGTGTGCTTTTTTGATCCCGTGGCCAACACCACATCCAAACGGCTGTACACCAGCCCGTTCTACATCCAGTATCAAGCCCGAATGGACATGTTGACTCTTTTTGTTGGAACGATCCAGCCCCTGACTTACATCATAGTCACCACGACAACGACGGTCGTGACATCCGTCAAGCTAAAGAAGATGGTGGCCTGGCGAGAGAAGACTTCGTCAACTACGCTATCATGGCGGGAAGTGGCGCTAACACGCACCCTGATAGCAGTGTCCATATTGTACATCGTCTGCTCCCTCCCTCCCATGACACTGGGCATGTTCGTCATGTTCGTGCCGGGCATAGGTCTCAGGGGACGCTATCGCAACTTATCCACTCTGGTTGTGAGCGTATTCGAGCTGGCTTCCTTCATCAACGCCACTTTCAATTTCTTTGTGTATTGTTTCCTCGGCTCCAAGTTCAAGGAAACGCTGCGCTCATTTGTCCAATGTCGACTGCCATCATCAGGAGAAACAGGGCCCGCCAGAAACTGATGAGAAGAGGCCGTGGGTGCAGCAGATGCGGAGACATATTATAATAGGCCTGCCTACCTCCGTGAAAAGGAACAAAATGAACACGTTGGTCAAGATATCATGCCTAAAGCCACAAGATTATCTTTCCCACCCCTCTCCCTGGCTCAAAGAAGGGGGGCAGACATGTCTTCCTGACCAAACATTTACAGCCCGAATAGCCTTTCGGCCTAATTCATTTTCAATGCGCAACAAATAGGCCTTTTTGTAATTGTTTTTTCAATTCATCTGCCGTTGTCTGTAAGCATAGACTTAAAACAATGAATCGAAACATTGTGCATTTGGGTGGCACTTTGGAAATGTGTATTCTGATTACTATTGTTTCAGATTTATTCAAAGGCAGTGGTGATATTTTTGTTATTTCTAGCTTTTCTGAACAGCCTTTCACTTCTTTTAGTTGTGTGACTTGAGAGTAAATTTAAAAAGGTGATAACTGTTTCACCATGCAAATCGTGTGAACCTGATCCATTGCCTGCATCCTTAATGCCCGATTACACTGATGTTTTGCTTCCTTACATAACTGATGTTATTAATTGTTCCATTTCAACTAGCATTTCCCCCTAAGTGTACAAATCTGCCATTGTTCGTCCCTTACTTAAAAAAGCCTTCTCTGGACCCAAACTGCTTGAAAAACTACAGGCCCGTTTCCAACCTTCCCTTCCTATCCAAAATCCTGGAGAGAGTACAGGTAGTTCTTTCTCAGCTTTCAGCCCATCTCACTCACAACAATCTCATTGATCCACACCAGTCTGCTTACAGAGCTGGTCACAGCACATAGACTGCCCTTCTCAAAGTAGTTAGTGATCTACTACTCGCCTTTGACCATGACAAAATATCTCTTCTATCCCTTCTAGACGGACCTATCTGCAGCATTCGACACTGTAGATCACGACATTCTTCTTTCCAGACTTCAAAACTCCTTTGGCATTTAGGGCACTGTTCTCACCTGGTTAAAATCCTATCTAGGCGTTCGTTCTCAGACAGTCTGTGTAAACGGCCTTTCCTTTCCCACCACTCCTCCATTTCTGTGGGGTGCCACAAGGTTCTGTGCTTGGTCCCGTTCTTTTTGCATTGTACGTCAGACCTGTGTCTGATGTAATTGACAAACACTCTTTGATGCACGAGTTTTGCTGATGACACGCAGTTGCACGAATCAACCTCTTTGTCTGAAGTTGCGAATATGGTCATTAACATCCAGAACTGTATTCGTGACTTAAAGTAGTGGATGACTTCAAATATATATATATGTTACAACTGAATGATGAAAAGACAGAACTGATCCTCATTGCCCTTCCCAAGTTTAAAAATCACAATTATCTCCCTTCTTCCACCATCATTGGCACTTCTGCTTCTCTTCTCAGGCCTGAAACCTTGGAGTCACTTTTGATTCAACTCTCTTTCAAACAGCATGTTTGTGTCTGTCTGCGTGTGTGTGTGTGTGTGTGTGTGTGTGTGTGTGTGTGTGTGTGTGTGTGTGTGTATGATTGGTGTGGTGTGTGTGTGTGCGTGCGTGCGTGCGTGCGTGTGCGTGCGTGTGCATTGCCCTTCCCAAGTTTAAAAATCACCATTATCTCCCTTCTTCCACCATCATTGGCACTTCTGCTTCTCTTCTCTGGCCTGAAACCTTGGAGTCACTTTTGATTCAACTCTCTTTCAAACAGCATGTTTGTGTCTGTCTGCGTGTGTGTGTGTGTGTGTGTGTGTGTGTGTGTGTGTGTGTGTGTGTGTGTGTGTGTGTGTGTGTGTGTGTGTGTGTATGAGTGTTTTGTTTATTTTAACATCTTTTCACTTACAGTGTTTTGAAACGACTATGATATTGTAAATGATTGGTATTAAAATTACACTCATATTATTTTATGAATTAAAACATAAAACTTAAATTACTTAACAAGAACAACCAAATATAACCCTGTTTAAAAACAAAAATGAAAATGTCATAATAACGTACCAATGGGACTATGAAGTAAATATTTTGATACATTAGACACAAATAAGTGATTTGACATTAGGATTTTAATCGATTGAAGGATTTTCAGGTAATTGGAAACTGGGTAGGTGCTGACTCATAAGGCGACAATGAAACAGTATATGGAATGTTAAACGTTTCTCCGTACATATACATCTTACAGTATTAACATGCTTATAGTCAAGAAGCAGTATTCCAAAAAGTGAAACCACCTAAACGTTGCTGGTTAGAAGCAATCATCCATCTGGGATAGAATGTATGGATGTAGAGTAATGTATTCCACATGGATGTTGCTTCTGTATTCGCGAAGTATGGCCGCCATGACAGTTTTCAAAATGGCGGCTAAAATGGTCTAACCGCTCTATATCTTGCATATTTATTGGAATACATTTGCCATCTCAGTGGCTAATTATATGTTTTTTAGGGTGCTGAATCACAATATATAGACCTGAAAGTGATTGGAAATGTATTGTATTCATTGTCGGTCTGATGTTGAAACAAAACACACAAAACAGGCTGAAAATGTAAAGCAATGCAAAAAAAAGTTCTCGATAGCCGCAACAAAATAACAAAATGAATATTTGTGTACGTGTCAGTAGATGTTTTATCTAGAGGTAAAAATACTAAAGAAAATATATATAAAGCATTATTATTTTTTTTTGGGGGGGGGTAAATTGCTGGCTTAAAACGATATTTATAATGTAAGAGAGGGTTATATGAGGAAACCACCATGAAATATTTTGAGATTGTTTAAGAAGGCAACCCTCATGTTAATATGAGTACACAATGTCTTGCAAAGGCCATTATAATGTGTTGTACCAGCCATGGAGTCTGGGGGCCTGAAGTCTTAAACCATGGAGTCAACAACTGCCTTGGTTTGGTGCTTTCGACAATGTCCATCAAACTTGATGGACGTGGGGGGAGGGGGGGGGGGGGGGGGGGGAGGGGGGGGGGGCAATTTTTCTAGGCTGAGAGGAAGATGCTCCCAGTGACAGCCCCAGAGGTGCATTAAGAACAAGGTGATTTGTTACAAAAGAGATCAAGCAGTTGTTCAATAAAATTCCAAGTTATCAGGCTATTGAATACGCGAACAAAACATAAAAGTTTGCTAGGGGTCTTGTTGGAATGCTTTGAAAGAAATGGCATAGTCTGAAGAATTTTTGGCAGCAATTTTATCAGCCATTTTAGCAGTGATCGAGAAAAAAGAACATAACACTACCCGAATACCAAAAATGGATGTTCAACTATCCAAAAACGTTATTAAATATGAAAAGTAGTAGTTGTATTGCTTGTATTGCTTATATGTATAACCTTATAGGTTATTTGGCCACCTCTTTGACAGCCATCTTAAATCCAAACCGATACAATAGGTATTTCAATATCAAACACGAACTTGCTATATAATATAGGAAACTTATAACAATGCAAAAATATACTTTTATGCATCACAATTGTCTGAAAGCCATCGAATGAATGGTTTGACTTCTTAAACCCTATCCTAGACACCAAAACTATGATTTTGCGTGCTATGTAAAGTTGAATTACAGGCAAGGGAATTATTTGGCCGCCATTTTAACCGCCATTTCGAAATAATCACTTTAGGGTTATTTGGTTGCCAACACTAGAATAGAATAACTTTAAAAACACATAGAAATAGATTTATCGGAAAATAATGCTTTACGTCCTCCCGGCCGTAGCCATGTGGGACATTACTTTTTATTTAGTTTGGGGAAATAGGGGGAAGGGACCAGAAAAAATGTAGTCTTTCTTTTAAATAAAGTTATTATTACTATTTTTTTTAAATAGAGTTCAAATTACTTTATTATTCATAATTCTTTATTCTGATTGTTTTATTTTTGTTTTGTTTTGATTAGGTCAAAACCTTAGTTAGTTGCTATGGCCCGCACTAGGACTGAAATAAATTATAATACTACATTGATTTTTAAATGTTTCTATTAAAAATGCCTTAATATTGACTCCTCGAGCTATCTTCAGATTAAAATTTTCAGGACCACTTTTTAAAAAAAACCATAACAACAAAAAACTTTTAAATCGAAAAAGGTCTTTAGATATGAACAGTATGTACAAAATATTCTTTATTACCAAAAGGTTTAAAAGTATTAAAATCCCGATAATTGGCTTACATGAAGCCTAAATTATTGGTTTTAAAAACCTATACTTTGTATGTTAATATTTTGTAAATAAGTTACGTTTTTTGCAGAGTTTGCAAAACGAAATTTATTTATGATTAGAGAGAGGATCCCAAACTTATTTTTTAAAAAGAAGCGTCAACCCACTCTCGACTCGGCTTCAAAAAAAAAGTATGGGCCGAGTCTGTGCAAACACAAAAACAAAGAGTTTTGTATATACAAATAGAGCATATTAATTACTCTATGTTAGGGATCCTGTCTCTTCTGATTATGCATATTTAATGCTTGTTATAAAAAGTTAGTTAAATCTATGGTAAAATTCCTTTTTAAAGTTTTCCAGCAATATTATTTTATTTACAAAGTCCCCTATGATGTTATTTACAAGTTGTTGTTTTTTAAGTACATGTAGCATCATATACAGTTAAATCCTATATTCAGTAGAGGAGGGGGTGGTTAACGATTCTGACTTACTGGGGCCAGGGGGAGGGAGGGAGAGGGACCCCTCCTCCCCGGCCCGAGCAGAGGAAAGGCCTCGCAATAACGGGATCATGCACTAGGACGATAGTATGAATAATTATTATAGGTAATCATTTTTTTTTACTGGCAGTCAAGTGCAAGACATACACATTATCTCATGCAAGCAGTTTTTGCAGGAACGTCTGGAGGCAGCGTCGGCTTCTGATGCTGCCCGTCTGGAGACAGCGTAGCTGCCGTGTCGTAGCGTAGGTGACGTCGGTTGCGTCTCAGCTCATCGTCAGTAGTCTGGACAATGTAGGACCGTGGAGCACACTGTCCGACCACCTCACCCGAACGCTTCCAACCCTTCTGCCCATCCTCCTTCACAAGGACTGGGTCTCCAGGGCTAAGTTCCGGAAGGCGGTGTGCACCCCTGTCGTAGTACGCCTTCATCCGTTGTTTGTAGTCTTCGTCACGCCTACGTACCACATCAGGAGAGACAGTGCGTGGCCGGCACTACGGGTAGGGTTGTCCTCAGCCTTTTCCCCAGCACCAGCTCAGCATGACTCACTCCCAGGGCAGGAAGTGGCGTGGCCCTGTACGTGAGAAGAGCCAGCTCAGGCTGTTTCTGCCTGATGATGTCTTTAGCCATCTTCACCGCTCTCTCAGCCTCGCCGTTGGACTGAGGGAAGTGGGAACTAGAGGTGACCTGGGTGAAGTTCCACTCCTCAGCAAACTGTCGAAATTCAGCTGAGCTGAATTGAGGCCCGTTATCAGAAACGAGCGTCTCCGGTACCCCATGCTGGGCGAAGCAGTTTTTCAGCTTGGTCACAACTGCAGCTGTTGACAATTTGTTCAGCGTGTAAATGTCCAACCACCTTGAGTAATAGTCAACAAACACAAGATGGTGTTGCCCGTTGACCTCACAAATGTCCACTGCAACCCGCTGGAAAGGGCGATCTCGGCATCCAGTTGAGATCAATGGCTCCTTCGTCTGCGATGGTTTCTTTTGAAGGCAGGCGCGGCAGCCGGACACTCTGTTTTGAATGTCTTTTGAGATACGAGGCCACCACACCCCTTGTCTGGCCCTCTCTCTGCATTTCACAATGCCGAGGTGGCCATGGTGGATGCGTTCAAGAACGTCCTTTCTCATGGAGTAGGGGACGACGATTCGGTCACCCCTCAGCAGGATCCCGTCTACCACACTCAACTCTGCTCTGACCCCAAAGAAGTCCCTAGCTAGCAGCTAGAGCAACGTCTTGTTTGTACTGAGGCCATCCATCTCTGCTGTAGTCTAGAGCAAACTTCAGATTGACATCTTTTTGAGTCTCTGACCGAATTCGACTGATGCACTGGTCAGCCACTGGCCATGTTGCTTTCACCGTGTTGACATAGTACTCCACTTCCTCCTCAAGATCGGTAGTTTCCTTCACAGTCAACGGTTTTCTGGACAGCATATTTGCTACAACCATGCCTCTGCCTGGTTTGTGTACACACTGGGGTTTAAACCTCATGAGTCTGATCAGCAGGCGTTAACATCTCAACGGCGTGTCTGACAGATCTTTACTGTTGATAATCGGCACAAGCGGCTTGTGGTCTGTTTCAAGAGTGAAGCTCTCCAAGCCTACCAAGTACTTCTCAAACTTTTCGCATGCCCACACGGAAGCTAAGCACTCTTTCTCAATCTGTGCGTACCTCTCTTCAGCTTTCGTCAATGTCTGGGAGGCGAAAGCTACCGGGCGAAGACCCTCGTCGTGTGTTTGGAGCAAAACACAGCCTAAGCCATAGCTGCTTGCGTCAGCTGACACGGTTGTTGGTTTTGTTGGATCATAGTAGGCTAGCGTTGGAGCAGTGCTGAGCATTTCTTTCACTTTTTCGAACGCTGCTTTCTGATCACAGTCCCAAGTCCAGGCAACTTCTTTTCTCAACAAGTCATTCAATGGCTTGAGCATAGTCGCAAGATGACAAACGTAGCGACCCAGAAAGTTCACCATCCCTAGGAAGCTCCTGAGCTCCTCTACGTTTGACGTTACTTCCAGCTTTCTGATCGCTTCTATCTTGGATGGATCTGGCCTGACCCCTTCAGCGCTGATGATGTGTCCAAGAAAGGTAATTTATTTCTTCTTGTACTCACACTTGTCTTCATTCAGCTTCAGTCCTGCACTTTCTAGCCGTTCTTTCACTGTTTACAACTGTTTTTCACGCTCTTCCATGGTTTTGGAATGGAGGAGGGTGTCGTCAAAATAACAAATGACGCCATCAATGCCTTCTAGAGTTTCAGTCATTATCCGCTGAAAATCTCAGACGCGCTTGAAATCCCAAACGGCAATCTCTTCATGAAGAACCGACCGAAAGGCGTGATAAATGTCGTAAGTTTCGCAGACTCTTGATGAAGCGGAATCTGCCAAAAGCCTGATTTGGCATCCAGCTTCGTGAAAACTCGGGAATCTTTGAGCTTGTGCACTATCTCCTCTACAGTGAGGATGATGTACCGTTCTCGCTGCACTGACTTATTGAGCTTCTTTCGATCAACGCAGATTCTGACGTTTGCATTTGGTTTCACAACAGGTACTATAGGACTACACCAGTCTGTTGGCTCTGTTATTTCTTCGATGATCCCGTTTTCTTTCATGGACTGCAGCTCCGCCTTGACCTTTTCGTGCAGGGGAATAGGCACACGCCTTGCTGTTCCGACACTGTAGAGTTGAGTACCTTCTTTCAGTTTGATTTTGACAGGTTTGCATTTCAGCTTGTTGAAAGAGACTTCATTCACAACTCTCTGGATCAAGTTCAGAAAAGATGAAGTGTCCCTACTCAAAAGGTTCTCTGAAACCTGATCAACAACGTAGAAAGTCGTCGAGTGAGCCGTAACTGTAGCCTGGAAGCACCCGAGCTGTTGCATTTTCCATCCTGGGCTCATTAGAGTAACATTGTCGCACTTTGAGAGCCTAGGCTTTCCCAGTGACTGCCACGTTGCTTTGCTGAGAACATTGACGTCTGCTCCCATGTCGATTTTGAAGGCGACCGGAGTTCCTGCTACCTCAAGTTCTACTCGCCAAGCACCCGTCGCACTTTCACTAGTTGCAGACTGAACAGCACCCACAAGGTATGTTACTTCATCAGCAGTCTCTACTTGACGAACATCCTTCACAGACTTTTTCTTTGTTCTACAGACTTTCGCAAAATGGGACAGCTTGCCACACTTGTGGCATTTCTTCCCCTTCGCTGGGCACTTGCCTACCTCATGTTGACTCCCACACTTTCCACACTTGACTTTGTTCTGAGTCTGAGTTTTCTTGAAAGTTTTCTTGTAGGTTGCATCAACACTATGACTTGCGGCACCTCTTTGCTCTTCTACTTGGTGTTTCACACTCTCCCACTGTTTAGCTTTGGTTACTGCTTGGACTAACGTCAGTCCCTCTTCAAATTGCAGTTTTTCTGACAACTCTCTGTCTTGTACACCTAGGACTAACCTATCCCGAATAGTATTATCTTGTCTGCAAAAGCACAATGTTCAGCAAGTTCATATAATTTTCTGACATAATCCTCTACATTTTCCCCGTCCTGCTGACGACGTTGATGGAACAGGGCCCTTTCGTGTGTGACGTGACATTTTTTCTTTGGCACAAAATACTCGTCGAATTTTCTCAACACGACGTTGTTAATTGTTTTTTCTTTCTTTTTTTCACTTTATTATCTCCCAAGGAGAAATTTTGTTCAGGTGCCAGAATAACAAAGACATCGACATTCAGCATGCATGAATAGGAGCAAAAGTTACACATAATACACACTTAAAGATACACATTATATGTGGATACATACACGTCTAAGGATAAGCATGCATAGTTTCTTTTAACACGATGAACACACATTTAAACCTAAAAGGATCATGAGTTTAGGAGGTGGATGGATCTGGGGATGAAGGATTTCTGTGCCCTGGAGTTGACTTTAAAAGTTTTGTAGCGACGTCCAGAAGGTAATAGTTCGTAATGTTTGTTCAAAACATGGGAGGTGTCATTTACAATCTTCCTGGCTTTATGCTTGGTTCGTCTTTCGTACATCTCATTCAAACCCATCTCTCTCTTTCCAACAACTTTACTACACACATTCACCACATACCTTGTGTATAGAGGGGTGGAGGGAGGTGGTGTGTGTGTGTGTGTGTGTGTGTGTGTGTGTGTGTGTGTGCGTGCGTGCGCGTGCGTGTGTGCGCGTGCACGCGCGCGCGCGCGCGCGCGCGCGCGTGTGTGTGTGTGTGTGTGTGTGTGTGTCTAAAAGAAGGATGGGGCAGACAATTGTTTAGTTTAAGATTGTATTTTCTCCACCCATTTGTTTTCTTTTGGTTGTTCTTTGTATTTATGCTTGGTTTCTTTTCTTCAGTTTCTATTTTTTTGCATGAGGACTGGACGAAAAAAAGCAATGTTGCTTAATCTTTTATCCTCAATAAAGAAAACTTATTCATTCATTCATTCATTCACATCATCCAACACACGCTTGTTCTTCAAACACAGACTTCCAAACCAACACATAAAGGAAACAGTAAGCACAGACTCAATGCAGCTACTATAGTACGTATGCAAAATGTTTGAGTTAACACCAATGTTTCTCAGTCTGTACAAAATAAACAATCTTGTTTCATCTACCCCATACTAAAATCTGCTGAAAATAGTCTCTGATTCCGGTTCCATTGTGTAGATGAGAGCACTGACCTGATACCTTTGAGTTTCTTGATCGAGTTTCGCGGCGACTCGAATCGTTCCCATCTTTGCTTCCAGTTTTCCCACGAGTTTGGCTGGTGGAACTGAAATTGCTCAGGTGGCTTAAACATGGTCTTCTTTGTGCCTTGTCGGTTGCTGAACTTGTTGTTTTTAACTTCTGACACCATGTTGTGTCAGGGGTGTCGAGTGGTGTTTGCCATCTGACTCAAATATTCTAGCACTGCCAAAACATACTAGATGGCCAGACTGTCCGTTCGACAGGATGATCTTTTTATTGCGCATGTCCAAGATGACGTATAGGTAACATCGGTTATGTCCCTCACTAAAAAGGAATCAGACAAAATTATATTGTGGTGTGTTTTTGGTGTGGTTGAGTTGTGAGTAGATGTGTCTGTAAGTGAGAATATGTAAGAATATAATAAGTAAGCCTAATAAGTTAGTGATGCAATCATGACCCCCACCCCACCCACCCCATTAAATAAAGTATATATTCACTTCAAGAATATAACAGATAATGAACAAGGTTAAATATGAATACTAATTGAACTACTTAATAAACATTTACAAATTGAATCAAGGACAGAGTAATCATTTAATATACAAGATAGTGTTAATGGAGTTGATCCATCATTAAAACAGTCAATACCCGAATTCTTAAAGAGCTCTCTTGCTCTTTGACAGTGAGTCAGTAAATGACTGACACTTATAGATTCCCACACATACATTTAACATTATGACAATATTTTGTTTTAAATGAATTCAAACGAAGTCTATAGATTAAACTTTCAATCTCCCTGGACGAGAAAGTAACACGTTTGTGTGATGTTTTTTCATTGTCTCTGTTATTAGATTTAATACAATTATGATAATACTGAACATCTGAGTTCATCAATAAAGCTTTAATATTTTCATGAGATGTTTTGTTTATAATTGAGAACAATTATGTCAGATCTAAGGGAAAAATTATTGAGACTGCGTTGTTACGATTTTTAGCTGCCTTTTTTGCAGCTTGGTCTACCCGTTCATTTGGTGATATTCCACAATGAGAAGGCACCCAACAAAAAGTAACAGTAATGCCTTTCATGGAAATAAGGTGTATTATATGATTCATTTCAAGTATCATGACAAGTCGTATACGTGTGTGTGTGTGTGTGTGTGTGTGTGTGTGTGTGTGCTTTGTTTATTTTAACGTCTTTTCACTTACAGTGTTTTGAAACGACTAGGATATTGTAAATGATTGGTACTAAAATTGCACTGATATTATTTTATAAATTAAAAGATAAAACTTAAATTACTTAACAAGAACAACCAAATATAACCCTGTTTAAAAACAAAAATGAAAATGTCATAATAACGTACCAATGGGACTATGAAGTAAATATTTTGATACATTAGACAAAAATAAGTGATTTGACATTAGGATTTTGATTGAAGGATTTTCAGGTAATTGGAAACTGGGTAGGTGCTGACTCATAAGGCGACAATGAAACAGTATATGGGATGTTAAACGTTTCTCCCCACATAAACATCTTGCAGTATTAACATGTTTATAGTCAAGAAGCAATATTCCAAACAGTGAAACCACCTAAACGTTGCTGGTTAGAAGCAATCATCCATCTGGGATAGAATGTATGGATGTAGAGTAATGTATTCCACATGGATGTTGCTTCTGTATTCGCGAAGTATGGCCGCCATGACAGTTTTCAAAATGGCGGCTAAAATGTCTAACCGCTCTATATTTATTGGAATAAATCTGCCATCTCAGTGGCTAATTATATGTTCTTTATGGTGCTGAATCACAATATATAGACATGAAAGTGATTGGAAATGTATTATATTCATTTTCGGTCTGATGTTAAAACAAAACACACAAAACAGGCTGAAAATTTAAAGCAATACAAAAAAAGTTCTCGATAGCCGCAACAAAATAACAAAATGAATATTTGTGTCAGTAGATGTTTTATCTAGAGGTAAAAATACTAAAGGAAATATATGTAAAGCATTATGTGGTTTTTTTTGTAAACTGCTTGCTTAAAACGATTTTTATGATGTAAGAGAGGGCTATATGATCAAACCACTTATCTTCCTTCATGAAATATTTTTAGATTGTTTAAGAAGGCAATCCTCATGTTAATATGAGTACACAATGTTTTGCAAAGGCCATTATAATGTGTTGTACCAGCCATGGAGTCTGTGCGCCTGGAGTCTTAAACCATGGAGTCAACAACTACCTTGGTTTTGTGCTTTCAAAAATGTCCATCAAACTTGATGGACGTGGGGGGGGGGGGGGGGGGGGGGGGGGCTATTTATTTTTTCTAGGCTGAGAGGAAGATGCTCCCAGTGACAGCCCCAGAGGTGCATGAAGAACAAGGTGATTTGTCACAAAAGAGACCAAGCAGTTGTTCAATAAAATTCCAAGTTATCAGGCTATTGAATACGCGAACAAAACATAAAAGTTTGCTAGGGGTCTTGTTGGAATCGCCAGAAATGCTTTGAAAGAAATGGCATAGTCTGAAGAATTTTTGGCAGCAATTTTAGCAACCATTTTAGCAGTGATCGAGAAAAAAAGAACATAACGCTACTCGAATACCAAAAATAGATGTTCAACTATCCAAAAACGTTATCAAATATCAAAAGTAGTGCTTGTATTGCTTGTATGTATAACCTTATAGGTTATTTGGCCACCTCTTTGACAACCATCTTAAATCCAAACCGATGCAATAGGTATTTCAATATCAAACACGAATTTGCTATATAATATAGGAAACTTATAACAATACAAAAATATAATTTTATGCATCACAATTGTCTGAAAGCCATCGAATGAATGGTTTGACTTCTTAAACCCTATCCTAGACACCAAACTATGATTTTGCGTGCTATGTAAAGTTAAATTACAGCCAAGGGAATTATTTGGCCGCCATTTTAACCGCCATTTCGAAATAATCACTTTAGGGTTATTTGGTTGCCAACACTGGAATAGAATAACTTTAAAAACACATAGAAATAGATTTATGAATGAAATTTGGAATTTTACGTCCTCTCGACCTGGGAAGGCACATATGGGACATTTGTGAGTTGTATAAATAATATATAAGACAATACAAAACGAAAATGGACATATACATAGACAAGAAATAGATTTATCAACCCAAGAAACCCTTTTATAGAGAGAAAAATAGAGATTTTACGCCCTCTGAGTCAAAAGACTATTTGAGGCATTTTAATTTATAGAGATCCTAGAGAAAAGGTGGATTTTAAGTTTTATAAGATGAAATTTTTTTTTTAAAGAAATAAGTTATTTGTTTTAACAAAGTTTATAAAGAATTTTTATTTTAATAGCGCAAGCTGAAGAATATAAAATTTATGTTTGTAATAAAATATTTGTTTTTAAAAGATATTTAGCTGTTTGCTTTTAAGTCTGGCTGACTGGAGGAGGTCTGACTAAAAAACCCTAGGGCTACAGTTAAAAAATTTTGCATTTTAGGCTCAACTGAGCGATTGGATAAAAACAATCCGTGTTTGTGCTCGGGAAGAGCTTTATTATTAAAATTCTTGACAGGCAGAAGCCTGTGTTCAAGCTAATATACAGTTTAAAAAAACCTTTCAAAAAAGGTTATGTAAAAATAAAAGTTATTGTTTTATTCTATATGTACATTGCTTTTATATAGGCTATCCTATTAGGTTTTGGTCCCTTAGGACTCAAAACAACTAATAGTTACCTAGAGGTTTTTAACTATAAGTTTATTTAATACAAAGGCAACTGTTATCTTTTGTTCCTTAGGTCAAAAGTTATTTGGCCAAAAGTTATTAATATTGATATGTACATTGTTATTATGTACACAACTTTTACAAACAAGCTATTTAAACTTTTTACAAGTAACGTTGTTGTTTAAGATTTAAAATGTACCTAAGTTGAATTTTTAGTCTATGTTAAGATTTAACGAGTGTTTACTTATTTATTTTGTTAAAAGTTATATTAAGAAATTTATGTTCTACTGTGGTCAAGCCATGGGACTCAACCCCATAGTTTTTTAAAATTGTTTGTTAAAATCTGTATCTTTAAAATTGTTTAATATGTAGATTAAGTTAAGATTTAATAATAAAAAGACGAATTTATAACTATTGAGGTATCATAGATATATTAAAAGTTGCTATTAAAATCTAGTTTGTTTTATGTATATTTTGGTCTATTACATGACCATATGTGATTTAATTATTTAAATAAATGAAAACTAGTCAAGATTCGTTATTTTATATAAGGTTGTATTTAAGTGGGGGGACATACCGCCAGAGGCCTCCATTATTATAAGTAATTTTATGTGTTCCATCTGATCCCAGGGGGGGGGGTAGCAACAAAGACTCTCCCGCCCCTGATGTCATGATGGAGTCTGAGCTTTATGTAAAATAAAATGAAGTTTTTCTTATTTATATTTATGCTAGATGGTATTTAGAGAGATCGTAAGAGAGTTGTGGGTGGGGATGGTTAACGACTCCTGTATGCACGGAACGGAGGGAGGGAGGGGAAGGGACCCCTCCTCTCCGCCCCGAGCAGTGACAGGTCACCGCATGGGCAATCCCAAAAAGGGGGGGGAGCACAAGCGCAGAACGCAACGGTTACGAAAGAACCCTCCGTTGTGCGTGCCGGACACCCATCTGCATGGTAGAAGGGATTTTAAAAAGTAGTGGGCTCAAAAGAGTCACTTCAGCCCATCGGCACATATTTTAGATAAAAGGGAAAAGGGGGAAGTAGGGGGCGGGAATGCAGACAGGTATACGGCCAGCACACCAGAGGGACTCTATTCCCACCAGTAAAAATAATTCCAGTATTTTTAAACAAGGTGCTTAAATGATGCCTGGCCAATTGCCCCGGCGAGCCAAGCTATTGGTGACCAACCTAATTGATGGTGTTTGCATAAAAGATTCTTTTCATTGTATATTAAATTATTTTGTTTACATTTGTCTATGACAGGTTGAAGTTCCTTCTTTATATGATTACAGGGATCAAAAATATGGTTCAGGGTAAAAATCTCTCCACATTTACATGGGGTATTTCTGAATTTACATCGGATGGAATCAGTATAGAATCTGTTGATTCTGCTTTGAATTTTATGGGGAACGGGTAGATAAAGTCCACCGCTGATAAATTTCCTGCACCGGAGGTGGGCTTCTAAATAGGAATCCAATTCCTCAGCCCATCTCCGGTACACACAACGCTTTAGGTGGTTTTTAATCTCTGACAGGGACAATTTAATGTTTATAAACTGGCCCTCGGTGTGTTCAGCTGCCCTTTTGGCTGCCGTATCAGCAAGGTCGTTCCCTGTGAGTCCCAAGTGGGAGGGAATCCACATAATGGTTAAATCGATACCTTTGATTCTTATTTGATGTATAAGATTTTGTATCTCTTGAATGATTTTCCTTCTATTTTGTGTGTTATTTTGCAAAGCTTGTATAGAGGATAGGGAGTCTGTAAGGATTGTCACCTGAAACAGTGATTTTGGGAACTCGTTTATAAAAAAACAGGCTTCAAGAATTGCCCATAGTTCTGCGCTAAATATTGAAATTTTTGAATTTAATTGAAAGGATTTAGTGACCTTAAGGGCTGGAATGGTAAAGGCGCACCCTATTTGTGAGTCGGAGATCTTGGAACCGTCCGTGTATATTAATAACTGATGTTTAATTTCGGAAACTTTTTCTTTGGCCGCAACTGAAAGTAGATTTGGTTGATTTGATTTTGAATACATTTGGTGTAAAAAAGTGTCAAAGTGTGCTGATTCCCATTCCCAATGTGGGATGGGGAACTTTGGATGGGTTTCAATATCCTCTATTTCCAGGCCCGCCATGGAGAGCATTTCCCGGGAATAGTCTAATGGATTGCATACTTTTTGTGCAATAATTGGTTTTTGTTGTTGAAAAGATGGATGGTTATAAAAAGGGTCTTCAAATTCTTCCTTAAAGCTTTCTATTGAAAAATGATTTGTAGCGTATAGTCTTGTAAGGAATGTAGAAGTATTTAACTTCATAAGATGACCTAATGGAATCCAGCCTATTATTCCATAAATCAGGTTATTGTTTGCAAACTTTGGCACATTGAGAGCAGCTTTTAGGGCTTTTAGCTCTGTTGTTTGTAGTTTGTTTATTAAGTTACTTGTAATGTTGTGGAATGCTTCCATCCCATATGTTAGACGACTACGAACTAAAGCTTGTGTTAAAAGAACAAGAAACTTGGAGTTTTGAGCCCATGTCTGGGAAGAGAGAATTCGGATAAAGTTTGTGCCTTTTATAGCTTTTTTACATAGGTGGTCAATATGTGGGTTCCAGTTAAGGCGTGGTGTAAGAACCACCCCTAGAAACTTGACTTTATTTGTCATTGCTTTTGGTTGGCCCAGAATGTTAATGTTTATATTTTTTTGGATTAGGTTATGGCGAAAACACATGAACTCACACTTGTCTGGGGACAGGGAGAATCCATTTTTCTGTAGGTAATCAATGATAAGATTAGTGTTGGTCTGATGATTTTGTAGATATATGGCTAAAGCTTTTGAACTTTTTGTGAATGCTCACGACCAGATGGCTATGTCGTCAGCATACATAGAGATTTGACAATTTTTGAGTTTTAGATTGGAAATGTCGTGAATCATAATATTGAAAAGAGTTGGGGCGATAATGCTGCCTTGGGGGACCCCCATGTCAATTTGATGTATTTTTGACACGGAGGACCCCACTTTAACTCTTAAAGCACGGTTGTTTATGAAATTTTGTATGAAGTTAAACATATTCCCGTGAATACCGAGACTGCTGACTTTATCTAAAAGCCTCCCATGCCAAACGGAGTCGTACGCCCCTTTGATATCAAAAAAGGTGGCGAGGACTTTCCTGCGTCTCGCAAAGGCCTTTTTGACGTAGGAGGTTAGTCTTATAACTTGTTCCATGCAGCATCTATGTTTTCGAAAACCTGCCTGGAATTTGGGAAGAACGTTATTTTTTTCCAAATAGAAATCCAGTCTGCTTTTTACGATACGCTCGTAGATTTTACCCAGATGTGGGGTGAGGGAAATGGGGCGGTAGCTTGCTGGGTCCCTAGCCGGTTTTCCAGGCTTAGGGATCCCAACTACCTGTGCCTCCTTCCATGCATTTGGGATTTCGCCCTCAGCCCAACATCCGGAATAAAAATGGTGCAAGACTTTGAGAAAAGATGGGGGCAATTTCTTTATGATTGTATAGGAGATAGGATCATCTCCTGTTGCTTTATTTGTTTTCCTAATCATATTAATGGCAGCAGCAAGCTCGGTAATTTTCAAGGGAGCATTGATGGTATGTGAATTGTCATTAGATTTATCAAAATGATGGATTATTTTGCGTTTGTCCCGTTGAAAAACAGGCAAGTGTTTTGTTTGGCTCGCCTGGGCAAACCGGTCAGCCAGGACTTCAGCGGTATCTGAGTCAGTAGTTGTTAAGTTATCCCCATCTAGGACACGCGTGTTACTGTTATAGCCTTTATTCTGGACCTTTTTTAGGCGTTTCCACGCCTTACCTAGGTCTTTGAAGTTAATAATGTCTTCCTGGTTAAAGTAGTTTAGTTTAGCTTCATTTATCAAGTCGTTACATTCTTTTTCTGCTATTAATTTTTCATCAAAGTTTGGTTTAGTAGGGTGTAGGTCAAAAATGTTATATTTACGTTTTTTGTTTTTTATTGCTTTTTTGATTTCCTCGTTCCACCAAGGTTTACTATTGGGTTTTGAGGGTGGTATTGTTGTGGGGATAGCTAGGTTTGCAGCTATTAAAATCTGTTTTCTAATGTTATCATAATAAACTTCTCTATTTAGATCATTTAGGTCTTCAATTGTGTGTTTAGAAAGCAAGGATTGGAATAAAGGCCAATTAGCTTTTTCGAAATTAAATTTAGGTTCAGGTGGTAAATTGGTGTTGTTTACTGCTAGATTCAGTTGTATGGAGATAGGTTTATGGTCAGAATGAAGAGGGTCCGAATAGGTATACCATTCGTGATTTATCAGTAAGTTTGGACTAGCTAAGGAAAGATCGATAGCTGTTGGATAAAAGTGAGTAGAGGCATCTGGATAATATGTGGAAGAACCATCATTTAGTAGGATTAGTTGAAGTTTTTTTTATAGACACCAACATTTCATATTTATACACATGATTTTGAACGTTTTGAGTGGTGGATTTACCTACATAGTCGCCACCATGGCCACCATCTTGATTTCAGAACTGGTCAATTATCATTTTAATCAACATAAACAGATTATTTGACATTGTAAACGCTATCCTAGGCACCAGAACTAAAATGTCATATGTGTTAGCTCTTAAGGTATAGCCAATGGAAGTATTTGGCCACCATATTGGCCGCCATTTTGAAATCATCATTCGTGGGTCACTTGGTCGCTGTCTTGACAGTCATATTTATCTGGTAAAATTAATAGCTTTTTGATTCTAGTAACATTTCAATTACATAGACTGTATTATTGTTTCAGCTAGTAGAGTTATTTGATCACCATTTTAGCCGCCATTTTGAATTAAGAAATGGTCAAATATTGTTGTTATTACTAGACATGGATTGTGTGACTCCCAAAACGCTATCCTACATACCAAAAGTATGTTTGTCCGCCTTGAAGTTAATAAAATATAGCCAATGGAAGAATGTGGCTGCCATCTTGGCCGCCATTTTGAATTCATCACCCGTGGGTCACTTGGTCGCCATCTTGACTGCCATTTTAATCTGGTAAAATAGCTTTTATTAATTCTAGAAATGGATTTATTGACTTCACAAACACTGTTATAGACATTAACATTGCACTTACATAGACTGCAAGTTTTGGCTAGTGGAGTTATTTGGTCGCAATTTTAGCTGCCATTTTGAATTAAGAAATATAAGTAGTGATTAAATATCGTTGTTAGTACCAGAAATCGATTGGTTGACCCCAAAAATCCTATTCTACATATCAAAATTATGTTTGCATACCTTGAAGTTCATAAAATATATCCAATGATAGAATCTGGCCGCCATCTTGGCCGCCATTTTGAATTCCAAAGTGTTAGATATATATCTGAATATTAGGTCCACATGTCCAGTCTCATACACACTTCGACCACCGAACTGAGAGGGTCAACTTGCAGAGAGAGAGAGCGAGCCTTGCAGAGAACGATTTTTCAACTCTGCTCTCCACATCACTGTACGGCGGCTGACTGCCAGAAGAGTGGACACCATCAACATTCTTTGGACCTCTTCTGCCAGCACCGCCGCACGATAGCTTTTCCCAGCATGACGACCATTCCATGCGGCTATCCAACGCTGGATCATCTATACTATCGTTGAGCTTGCTCCGATCTTTGGACTTTGAGGAGGCTTCAGGACCACTTTCTCCACCACGACTGTCTTCCACCTCTGTCTTCACCAACGACGTCTTTTCCTGATCTCCACTCCACGTCGTTGGATTTTTTCTCTCGTAAGCATCAATAGGGCACTAAGGTTTTGTTTTTTTCATTTTTTTTTTGGCAGTTCGATGTCTTATTCGTCTGCCTAGTTGTTAGGGTCGTAGGACGTGCCACAAAAGTGGTATCCCTGGGAGGACTGCGCTGGCCACCCGAGCCCTTGCACCACAGCAGCTCTCCCAGGTATTAGGGACTAGGATCCTAGCAAGCTAGCTTTTCACTGATTTTTTACATTTACATCTTTCCTCACTATCTTTTTTTTCGACACTTACATGTCGTTCTTGCCGGTCTGTCTGAACCCCCCACTCGTAGGCTTTTTGCCGGTGGGATCGGTCTACATAGTATAGTTTCTGTAGGGTAGTTCCATCTTCTTTAGGGTTGTTTTGTTCTTGCCAGCCTCCTAAATTGTTGGAGGAGCTTGTGTGCAAGCCTAACAACTAAAATAGCTCAGTGTAGGTCTTTATAAAAATCTAGGAACTAGGAACTTCTTTCTTAAAAGTATCGACCTTTTCCTCCTCAAAAGAAAAAGAAATAATGTAAAGATTTAATAATATAAAGTAAAAATCTGAGATAAGAAAGTAAAGACTCGATAAAATAAATAATAATCATTAAACTAAGTATAAAGATATCAAGAAATAACACTATAAACAAATAGAAAAGATTTCAAATAAACCATCTAGTTGACTAAAATTTTCATAACATTTAAAATCTAAATTAATCTGGTAAAAGTCTAGGCAATATTGAGCCCTTTGGAGCTCTATTGGCTTAAATTATTATAAAACTAATAATTGGAACAGATATTTTTCTTACATAAAAGTTAAAACTATAAATTAGACTAATTGTTGTGTTGGCCATTTCTTTACTCTCGGACCTCTTTTTTTAGTGTTCCGAGAGTGGATTTTTGGTCATAACCAGAGTAGTGCTGTGACACCAGTCAGGTTAACACCTGCAGGCATTTGATTGGTTCTCGCGGGAGCCATAATCCCCGGGAAACAAAATAGGGAAAATGTAGAACGCTCTCTTTACTTCAATACGGCCACGGGAAAACTTCGGTGTCTCTCCTGGTCTTTTTGAAGGACACTAGGCTTGTCCCATAACGAGTTTAAACCAGATTATAGTTGTAAGATAACATTTAATTATTGTTGTAATGTCTATGACCATGGCTAACCTTGAAGAAGTGACTCACTACCTGGACACCAGTTCAGAAGAAGATTCGATTTTCACGGCAGAACTTGTGCCACAAAAAACAAAGGAAGTTTTCAATCTAACTCCTACAAGAAAGGCTAAAAGAAAATCAAGACATTCCAATGAGGAAAAAAGTAGCCCTGAGATGACAGGACCGAAAGATAAAAAGAACAAAGAAGATTTGGGATCAATGGAAGAGACAGAGAATGATATCCCCCTGTCTCCAACTATCAAAATTGTCACAAGTTCAATTCAGGAGATGACCTCTAAGGCTCTCCACCAAGAAAACAAAAATGATTCCCCCATGGCTCCCTCCTTGACAGAGGAGCCTATTTCGATCTGGGGCCCAAAAGATCTTCCTGACAAAGAAAACAACAAAGAAACAGAATTGGACTCTGATTCAGATGAGGGTGGGGACTTCATCGAAGTTCGACAACAACGATGACGCCCCCCCCCCTCGTCAACAAAACACAATCCCACCTATCTTTCTTGAGTACCCAGTGATCCTGGAGGACCTGTGCACAGGCACGGCTACCTTCAGGGCACTGGGTCCCACTACAAACTTGAAATTTTTTAGAAATAACGTGGGGGACATCCTCAGCCAGAGGCCACTAAATGGAAACCGCTGGTTGATTGACTGCAAATCGGCCTCTCAACAATATAAACTGGCAAAACTGACATCAATCTCCTCCATAAATATTAAATGTACCATTCCTGAGGCCACCACTGAGGGGGTAATTAAGCCTATCCCCTTCGAAGAAGATCTCGAAGACCTCAAGACATATATTTCAAATGCTAAATCCATACAAAGACTAAACAACAGAGATGGCACAGAATCTCGTGCCATAAAAATCATCTTCACAAAACCAATACTGCCTGCACTGGTGAAGATCGATGCCCAGGAGTTCCCTGTGGCACCATACGTGGCCCCGGTGCGACGGTGCCGCAGGTGCGCCCGGTATGGGCACGGTCCCAACCAGTGCAGAGCGAGAGTGGAAATTTGCACCAGGTGCTCTGCCCCTGGACATTCAGCACAACAATGCAACCAAAGTCAGAAATGTGTCAACTGTGGCGGCGGGCATTCCGCCGCCTATCAAGGATGCCCTCAGTATCAGCTGAGACTGAGGGCCAACAAAATCAGAGGAGAAGCCTTTTTGCCCTACAGCGAGGCCATCAGGAGGGCAAAAGAGAATTTACTAATTGAAAAAGACCTAAAAGAGAAACAACCTAAAACAAACACTCCCACAGTCGACCCTAGCTGGAGAGTTCAGCCAATCCCACTTGGGAGTTCGGCTGACTCATACGCCAGCAGGGCCAGAGGTAACAACCCCACAGCAAAGCCTAAAGATCAGCCTGCTCCGGCTCCCCTGGACCACTCACATGTGGAGGATCCGGGGGAGGCGGAGATGATCACCTCTCCACCCTCAACCCAGAAACGGAAAAAAAAGAAAAAAAGAAAAAGATCACACAGAAACTCAGAACAAATCACTGAGGAAAAAGTTGAAGAAATGATTTCTAAACAACTGGCAAAAATGACTGAGACAATAATGACGACAATAACCAAACACATTGACAATACACTGACAAAACAAACTCACACAACAACCCCCCAACTCGTAAACCTTAACATTCCCAAAGAAGAAAACAAATCTATGAAAGAATCATTCATAACTCGTATTCTACGATGTCTGGCACAAGCCAGAACTTCTAATCAACCAAAGACTTTAATCGAGGACCTGTCCTCTTTAATCACTGACCCTGAGGATCTTCCTATGGATCCTAGAAATGCTCTAAACATCATGCAACTGGCAGAGATTGCCTGTGGTGCCTCTCCGGCGCCACAGGCAACAAGACACAGACTGGGTTCGCAGAGATCGAAACCCAAAGCTCTACCTTAACCCCCACATCTTACTAGTCAATAAAATCCCTTTTTTTACAACACTGCACGAAGGTTTCAATGTATTACAGTGGAACTGCCGTTCCCTAAACACCACACAAGATTATCTAATTCAGTTTCTAGCCAATTCACAAATCTCTTATCAAATACTCTGTCTGCAATCCATTCGTTTAACATATGGAAAACTTCCTAACATTACTGGATATTACTATCCACCATCTATTAGTAACAAAGAAGATAGGATTTTTACAGCCACTTATATTCATAAATCTCTAAATTTCACTGAAGTCCCAACCCCAGAAGAAAATCTAACAGGCTTGCGCTACTCCACAATGATCCAAACTAAAGTTAATAACGAATTTATCAACATTCTAAACATCTACTATCCTAAAGGATATTCAAAAGTGCCTATCTCTAACTGGCTCTCAAATCTTTCCTCAGAGAAATCCTGGCTGATTGTTGGTGATTTCAATGCTCACCACATCAGCTGGGAACCTTTCTGTACAAAAACATATCCTGATATTTCTCTCTACAACGAAATAAATGACTCACAATTAATTCTACTAAACGATGGTTCTTCTACATATTATCCAGACGCTTCTACTCACTTCTATCCAAAAGCTATTGATCTATCCCTTGCCAGCCCAAATTTATTGATAAATCACGAATGGTACACCTATTCGGATCCTCTTCATTCTGACCACAAACCTATTTCCATACAATTGAATTTAGCAGTAAATAACACCAATTTACCACCAGAACCCAAATTTAACTTCGAAAAAGCAAATTGGCCACTATTTCAATCCTTGCTTTCTAAATACACAACTGAAGACCTTAATGATCTAAACAAAGAAGTTTATTATGATAACATCAGAAAAAAGATTCTAATAGCTGCAAACATAGCCATCCCTACAACAATACCGCCCTCAAAACCCCATAGTAAGCCCTGGTGGAACGAGGAAATTAAAAAAGCAATCAAAAACAAAAAACGTAAATATAATACTTTTGACCTACACCCTACTAAACCAAACTTTGACGACAAACTAAAAGCAGAAAAAGAATGTGACGATTTGATAAATGAAGCTAAATTAAACTACTTTAACAAGGAAGACATTATTAATTTCAAGGACCTAGGCAAGGCCTGGAAACGCCTAAAGCTGGTCCAAAATAAAGGTTACAATATTAACACTCGCGTCTTAGATGGAGATAAATTGACAGCCACTGACTCAGATACTGCTGATGTCCTGGCCAACCGATTTGCCCAGGCGAGCCAAACAAAACATCTGCCTGTTTTTCAACGGGATAAACGTAAAATAAACTATCACTTTGAAAAGTCTACTGATAACTCACATACTATCAATGCTCCCTTAAAGATTACCGAGCTTGCTGCCGCCATTATTATGATTAGGAAAACTAATAAAGCAACAGGAGATGATCCTATCTCCTATACAATCATAAATAAATTGCCCCCATCTTTTCTCAAAGTCTTGCACCATTTTTACTCCGGATGTTGGGCTGAGGGCGAAATCCCAAAAGCATGGAAGGAGGCACAGGTAGTTGGGATCCCTAAGCCTGGAAAACCGGCTAGGGACCCCGCAAGCTACCGCCCCATTTCCCTCACCCCACATCTGGGTAAAATTTACGAACGTATCGTAAAAAGCAGACTTGATTTCTATTTGGAAAAAAATAACGTTCTTCCCAAATTCCAGGCAGGTTTCCGAAAACATAGATGCTGCATGGAACAAGTTATAAGATTAACCTCCTATGTCAAAAAGGCCTTTGCGAGACGCAGGAAAGTCCTCGCCACCTTCTTTGATATTAAAGGGGCGTACGACTCCGTTTGGCATGGGAGGCTTCTAGATAAAATCAGCAGTCTCGGTATTCACGAGAATATGTTTAATTTCATACAAAACTTTATAAATAACCGTTCTTTAAGAGTTAAAGTGGGGTCCTCCGTGTCAAAAATACATCAAATTGACATGGGGGTCCCCCAAGGCAGTATTATCGCCCCAACTCTTTTTAACATCATGATCCATGACATTTCCAAGTTAAAACTCAATAATTGTCAAATTTCTATGTATGCTGACGACATAGCCATCTGGTCGTCAGCATTCACGAAAAGCCCAAAAGCTCTAACCAAATACCTACAAAATCACCAAACTAACACAAGTCTCATCATTGATTACTTACAGAAAAATGGGTTCTCCTTGTCTCCAGACAAGTGTGAATTCATGTGCTTTCGCCATAATCTAATTCAAAAAAACATTAGCATTAACATTCTGGGCCAACCGAAATCAATGACAAATAAAGTCAAATTTCTAGGGGTGGTACTTACACCACGCCTTAACTGGAGCCCACACATTGACCATCTTTGCAAAAAAGCCATTAAAGGCGCCAACTTTGTCCGAATTATCTCTTCCCAGACATGGGCTAAAAACTCCAAGTTTCTTGTTCATTTAACACAAGCCCTAGTTCGCAGCCGTCTAACGTATGGGATGGAAGCATTCCATAACATCACAAATAATCTAATAAACAAACTACAAACAACAGAGCTTAAAGCTCTTAAAGCAGCCCTCAACGTTCCAAAGTTTGCAAATACTAACCTGATCTACGGAATAATAGGTTGGATTCCATTAAATCACCTTATGAAATTAAACACTTCAACATTCTTAACAAGGCTATATGCAACAAACCATTTTTCAATAGAAAGTTTCAAGGAAGAATTCGAAGACCCTTTTTATAGCCATCCATCCTTTCAACAACAAAAACCAATTATTGCACAAAAAGTTTGTAACCCATTAGACTATTCCCGGGAAATGCTCTCTATGGCGGGCCTGGAAATAGATGATATTGAAACTCACCCAAAATTCCCTATCCCACACTGGGAATGGGAATCAGCACACTTTGACATTCTATTACACCAAATGTATTCTAAGTCAAACCAACCAAATCTACTTTCAGATGCTGCCAAAGAAAAAATCTCCGAAATTCAACATCATTTACTAATATACACGGACAGTTCTAAGATCTCCGACTCACAAATAGGTTGCGCTTTTACCATTCCAACCCTCAAAATCACTAAATCCTTTCAACTAAATTCAAAAATCTCAATCTTTAGCGCAGAACTCTGGGCAATTCTTGAAGCCTGTTTTTTTTTTATTAATGAGTTCCAAAAATCATTGTTTCAGGTGACAATTCTCACAGACTCCTTATCCTCGATACAAGCATTGCAAAATAATACACAAAACAGAAGGAAAATCATTCAGGAAATACAAAATCTTATACACCAAATAAGAATCAAAGGTATCGACCTAACCATCATGTGGATTCCCTCCCATTTGGGACTCAAAGGGAACGACCTCGCTGATACGGCAGCCAAAAGGGCAGCTGAATATACTGAGGGTCAGTTTATAAATATTAAATTATCTCTGTCAGAGATCAAAAATCACCTGAAACGTTGTGTGTACCGGAGATGGGCTGAGGAATTGGATTCCTATTTAGAGGCCCACCTCCGGTGCAGGAAATTTATTAGTGGTGGACTATTTCTGCCCGTTCCCCATAAAATTCAAGGTAGACACTGACTCCATCCGATGCAAATTTAGGAACACTCCATGTAAATGTGGAAAGATCTTTAGCCTGAATCACATCTTTGATCCCTGTAATCAGATAAAGAAAGAACTACAATCTGTCATAGACAAATGTGAACAAAATAATCTAATATACAATGAAAAGAATTTCTTATGTAAACATGATAAATTAGGTTGGTCACCAATAGTTTGGCTCGCCGGGGCAATTGGCCAGGTATCATTCAAACACCTTATATAAAGACTGAAACCACTTTTACTGGTGGGGATAGAGTCCCTCCGGTGCGCGGGCCGTATACCTGTCTGCATTCCTGCTCCCTTTCCCCCCCTTCCCCTTTTAACTAAAATATGTGCCTGATGGGCTGAAGCGACTCTTTTGAGCCCACTATTTTTTAAAAATCCCTTCCCCTATGCAGATAGGTGTCCGGTGCGCACAACGGAGGGTTCTCTCGTAAACCGTTGCGCTTTGCGCTCGTGCTCCCCCCCCCCCTTTTTGGGACTGCCCATGCGGTGCCCTGTCACTGCTCGGGGCGGAGAGGAGGGGTCCCTTCCCCTCCCTCCCTCCCTCCGTTCCGAACATACAGGAGTCGTTAACCATCCCCACTCTCATTTCTAACCATCTATATTAATAAGCTTAAAAACTTCGTTTTATTCTTCTTAAATCTCAGACTCCATCAGGGGCGGGAGAGTCTTTGTTGCTACCCCCCCCCCCCCCCCCCTGGGATCAGATGGAATAAATACAATTACTTATAATAATGGAGGCCTCTGGCCCACTTATAAACAACTTCCCCCACTTATAAACAACTTCATATAATACAACTGATCTGGACTAGGACTCGTCTATTTAAATAATTAATTACCAATGGTCAAGCAAAGACCAAACTATACATAAAACAAACCAGATTTTAATAGCAACTTTTAACATAAAAATGAATTTCAATATTCATAAACTAACTTTTTACCAAATCTTAACCTACTTTTAATATAATAAAACTCTTAGAGATATAGATTTTAATAAAACAATTTTAGACTATGCATAAAACGTCCTAACAGGACAAGTACTAACAATAAAAAAGGAGTACACACATAGTAGCGGTGTACAAAGGTTTTGGGAGAAAAGAAAATGAAACTACTGGCTCTTATAACCAACTGGTTATTGACGGACCCAGATTAAAACTGAACTTATATACTTGAAAGATCAATTAGTAGTGGTTAGGTCCCATAACTTAATCAAAACAAAAACATACAAATTTTAACAATAACTTTTTAATAAAATGGTTTTAACACTTATAAACACTTTTTAATAAATTTACATACTCTCACATATGTGAAAACTACACCATGCCCGGGGGGGGGGGGGGGGGGGGGGGGGGGGAGGGGGGGGGGGGGGAGGGGGGGGTAGTCGTCCTATGGGACAAGATTAAACAGGTTAAACACTTAACAAACTCAAAAACAGATAAATCACAACTTAGCCATATTTTAATAAGTTTTCCTATAAAAACAATAAATATAACTTCACTTAGTAAAGGACTAAATAGTTTGTTTGTAAAAGTTGTGTACATAATAATAATGTACATATTAACTTTAATAATTTTTGGTCTAAAGACCGACAGACAATAGTCTGTTTTGGACCAAATGAATTTTGCTATTTTAAAACTAAAACTTTTAAATAGCTATTAGTTGTATTAAGTCCTAAGGGACAAAACCTAATAGGCTAAATACCTAAAAAAAACCAAACATAACTTAACTAAATAGTTTGTATACAAAAGTTATGTACATAACAATAATGTACATAACCTTTTTTAATAATATCTTCTAGGTTTTTTTTTAACTGTATATATAGCTTGTTTACAGGCAAATGCCTGTCAAAGATTTTAATAATAAAGCTCTTCCCGAGCACAAACACGGATTTTTATAAAATAGCTCAGTTGAGCATAAAACGCATGAATTTTAACCGTAGCCCTGGTTTTTTTTAATCAGACCTCCTCCAATCTGCCAGACTTAAAGCAAACAGCTAAATATCTTTTACAATCAAAATATTTTATCACAAACATAAAATTTTATACTCTAAACTTGTGCGCAATTAAAAACTTCTAAAAAACTCTCTTAAAAACAAATAAATTATCTTAAAAAAATCTACCAAAAAAACTCATAAATTTTCAAAACTAGATCTTATCAAACAAAAATCCACTTTTTTCTAGGATCTTTATCATTTTAAATGCCCCAAATAGTCTTTTGACTCAGAAGGCGTAAAATCTCTATTTTTCTCTCTCTCACATGTCCAGTCTAGATTGACGCCCAGGAGTTCCCCGTGGCCCCATACGTCGCCCCAGTGCGACGGTGCTGCAGGTGTGCACGATATGGGCACGGTCCAAGCCAGTGCAAAGCAAAACTTGAAGCACACTCATCAAAAGATTGTACTAAACTTCCAAATTGTATTAACTGTGGTGGCGAACATTCCGCGGCCTACCAAGGTTGCCCTCAATACCAGCTGAGATTGAGGGCTAACAAAATAAGGGGAGAAGCCTTTCTTCCCTACAGCGAAGCTATCAGAAGAGCAAAAAACAACATCCAAACTGAAAAAGAACAAAGAGAAAATAAGCCAAAGCCAGACCCACCCATTGTAGACCACTCCTGGCGAATCCAAACAACCTCAAATCAAAGACCCCAATGGTTTCCTATGCCAGCAAACTTAAAGAACGAAAACAAGTGACAGACCCTGTAAAGAAAATCATCAGGAAAACATTACCAATTCTGAGCTTCCAATCTCAGAAGAACAAACTATGGAACAAACCTCGTCCCCCACATCAAAGGAAAGAAGAAAGAAAAGGAAGGGCAGAAAAAGACCCCACAGAAAACACTCAGAAAAAAAAGAAAAACAAGAACAAATAACAGAAGATAAAGTTGAGGAAATGATCGCCAAACATTTTCAGAGACAGACTGAGACTATAATGACAACAATAGCTAAACACATTGACAATTTAATGACAGCTAATAAAACAACTCCCTCAGATACTAATACTACAAACCCCTCATCTACAACCTTCCATAATATAAAGTTAAATATTAAAAAAGAAGGAAAGAAACCTTTGAAAGAACTGTTTGTCACTCGAATCCTTCGTAGTCTGGCACAAGCCAGGACTACAAATCAACCCAAGGCCCTGATTGAGGATTTGGCCTCCCTAGTGTCAGAAGAGAGCGACAATACTTCGATTGACCCCAAAAGTGCTTTTAACATTTTGCACCTTGCAGAAATTGCCTGTGGCACATCCCCGGATTTCAGGGATCAAGACCCAGGTTGATTTCACAACGGGGAAAATCAAAAATCCTGATTTAAATACTATTATAACATTTTTAAAAATCCTTCCTTCACTGCCACCCACGAGAGTCTGAATGTGTTTCAGTGGAATTGTAGATCTTTAAATACAACTAAAGACTACCTAATCCACTTTTTAGCAACCTCTAAAATTCAATATGAAGTACTATGTTTACAATCTGTTCGTTTAATGTTTAAAGACCTTCCTCAGATTGCAGGTTATTACTACCCACCTTCAGTTAGTAATAAAGAGGACAAGGTATCCACAGCGACATATATACACAAATCCATAAATTATACAGAAATAAAACAAAAAATACCCAAGTAATACTTAACATTATTAGTGGCCTCTGGTCCCCCCTCACTCAACTTAGTAAATATTTTTAGTTAGAATTAGATATAACTATATACATAAAGGTGAGAGAGAAAAATAGAGATTTAACGCCCTCTGAGTCAAAAGACTATTTGAGGCATTTAAAATGATAAAGATCCTGGAAAAAAAGTGGATTTTTGAATGATAAGATATAATTTGAACGTTTATAATTTTGTAGATTTTTAAGTAAGTTATTATTATTTTTTGAAAAGTTTTTTAGAAGTTTTAATTGCGCACAAGTTTTTAGAGTATAAAATTTATGTTTGTGATAACATATTTTGTTTGTAAAAGATATTTGGCTGTTTGCTTTAAGTCTGGCAGATTGGAGGAGGTCTGATTAAAAAACCCAGGGCTACAGTTAAAATTCATGCTTTTACGTTCAACTGAGCTTTTTTGTAAAAATCTGTGTTGTGCTCAAAAAGAGCTTTATTATTAAAATTCTTGAGAGGCATATGCCTACATACAAGCTGTATATAAAGTTAAAAACCAAAAGGTATTATTAAAATAATATGTACATTATTATTATGTACACAACTTTTACATACAAACTATTTAGTTTTTTAATTAGTTATGTTTTAAGTATTTAACCTGTTAGATCTTGTCCCTTAGAACATGACACAACGTAGGGATCTTCCATAGGGTGCATATCCCTAATAGTTTTCAAATATTTTAAAAACTTATTGAGAATTTAGTTTGTAAGTGATAAAATTCGTTATATTTAAAAGTTACTTTTTTATACATAAAGGTGAAACCGATACAGCCTTTTATAAGATTATTTTCGTGATGTTACTTCGTACACCTATTGGGTATATGTAGGTAGCACACGGAAGTACTACTCGATTTAATGATACACATTGGAGGAGCTAGAGCCCCTACTGATGAATAAAAGAAAGAGGAAAAAGGCCTCACTACTAAATAATAAAACATAACAAACTAAATTTTATTTGTAACCCTTAAAAACATTTTTAATCTTTATAAATATAAAACTACTCATAATGCACCAGATAAAATCCTTTTAATGTTTGTTTTAACAAGTAAAGCAGAAGACTCTGGTCAAAATATATGTTAGCGACGCTCATAAAATTTATAACAAAAGTTTACTAAGCTAAATATATCCTATAACAATTGGGATCTTAAAATGTAACCATAAGAAACCATTTTTTACTTGCCGCTAAAAATAAAACCCTAATTAAACCGGATAAAGTTACGAACATATGTACAAAATTCCGATGTATATATTTTTGCACATACAAACTTTTTAATAGTTCTTTTAAACTATGGCACTCCGTGATCACTCGATCATGTAATATTTAGAGTAACCCTATAGCAGTCTAATGCTGCTCTGTATTAAGTTAAAGGTTTTTTAACAATAAAAAACTGTTTTTAAATATTAGGTCCTGTGACCCTCTGGTCACAACCTGTATAGCGGACCTTAACTATTAACTCAAATGTAAATATTGAATAAAATGTTATGAAGGCCTTTGCCTCCTTTTTAAATTTTGTTTATAAATAAAGCTCCTTGAGCACAATATAAATATTTTTAACTGTAGCCCTGGGGGGTTTTGATCATAGATTTCCTCTCCCTGCCAGACATGTAAATAGCAAACTGCTAAATATCTTTTAAATAAACACTTTTATCACTAAACTCAGATTTTACACAAAAACTCAACTTGTTTCTCTTAAAGTTTTTTCAAAAAACTCTATAAAAAATAAAAACAATTTCTACTTTGAATTTTTCTCTACCAAATCTTTACAATTTAAAAACGAATCAAAAACTATCTGTACTCTTGATCAAAATCTTCTTTTTTCCAGGATCTTTATAATTTCAAGTGCCCCAAATGGCCTTTTGGTCCAGAAGGCGTTAAATCTCTATTTTTCTCTCTCTCTCATGTCCAGTCTACATAAACTTCACATTAGACACTGCAATTATGATTTGATATGCTTTATATTCGAAACGTTAGAGAACAGTGTTATCTATGAGACTTGGCAGCCATGTTGGCCGCCATCTTGAATTATGAAAATGCCAAGAGGTTGTCATGAGACCTTCCAACGGATTCTTCAACTACTTGGTCCTGACTACTGAAAAATACAAAGAAAGGATTGTTACCAGACATTTCTAGGTTCGACCCGCTTTGCTGCCATCGGACTATATAGAACTGTTTATTTATTTCATCATCTATTTCTTTACTAACCCATGTGGGTTTGGTTTCTTGCCTGACTCTTTTTTTTAACGAACGGGGCATGTTTATCACATACTGACATAAATGTATTTATCCAAAATTCAGCTGCTTGATTAGGATCTCTGATTTGGTATATGAAATCTAAATGAGCATTTGCAAGGTCTTTAAGAAAATCTTGTTCTGTGTGTGTGTGTGTGTGTGTGTGTGTGTGTGTGTGTGTGTGTGTGTGTGTGTGTGTGTGTGTGTGTGTGTGTGTGTGTGTGTGTGTGTGTGTGCGTGCGTGCGTGCGTGCGTGCGCGCGTGCGTGCGTGCGTGTGTGCGTGCGTGCGTGCGTGCGCGCGTGCGCGTGCGTGTGTGTGTGTGTGTGGGTGTGCACAGGATCTGTCTTCCAATATGTGTTCAAATATTCGAATACTGGCTTGTGTCGTCAATGTATAGACCAAGCGCCTCTCGTGTCTGAAAAGCCAGATGTGACCTAAAGTTGTAGGACAGAGCCCACCTGCTCAGAGCATATGTTTTCGTAATTCTGATGATCTCACCTCCCTTTTTTCCAGTAGCATTCAGCCATTCCTAGCTATGGTCAGGATCCACCTAGTTGAAGGTCGAAGCTCCCTGCTTTACAACAAAGTTACCAGCCTCAAACTCAGCTTCAACTTCAGGAGGCAGCTGATGCATTTCGCTGATGTAGATTGTTCCCCATGTTGCGTAGTTGGCATGGTTGTAGCGCATGAAGTAGGGGATCATTGCTTGAAAAGCATGAAGGTGCAGTTTTCATATCCCTTCCCTTTGTGCTCGAGTGAAGAGTAGCAAAATCTGAACCATTTCCATGTAACTCCACCAGTACTGGTAGTTGGGGTTATCATTTCCAGATGCAAACGCTTTCATAAAATCCATGAATTCCTTTTCTGCAAGCAAGGAGACACGTTCTGTGATATCATTTGTCTTGGACTTTGATTCAACCATTGCCTTCAAATCAGGGTTGTTTTGTTCAATATACTGAAGGAACTTTGGAAGCAAAAGTCTCCACGTGGCTTGAAGAGTCAGTTAATTTGTGTGCCCTCATCCCTTTTGCATCGGACTGTTTTCTGAGTCCCCTTTTTTAATTTGCTGTAGCATCGTAGATGGTATTTTCCTTCAGTCGCTATCAGATAATTTACATCTGCCATTCGGATGCACATTGTTGGATCAAAAACCGACGCTTGAAGAATCTGTTCACTTGTCTCAAGTGTGCTGACAGACGACAGTTTGTCCTTGCTGGAATACTCCTGAGAGAAAATATAAAGATTCCAGTCAATGGTGGCTGTGGAAAACGAAGAATAGCAATTTCGTTGCCTCTTTTGGCAAGAGTATGGTGCTGCTTTTATCCTCTCTATCGCAGATCTGTTTTCTCAGTTTTCAAAGGTGGCTCGAATCTCTGAAGCATTCTTTAATCTATCGTAACCCTTTTAACTTGAAGATAAAGGCTCAGTCTTTATAGAATCGTGACAAATAATGCACAACTTCGATTCAGTGGCTTTGTGGCGTTTTAAATTACACATATGCTCCATTTTCCATTATTTGTATTGGCTTTCTTTGAAACACACAAACTCATGGTTGTACGTGTTAAAATATTTAATTAATTGGAAAAAAGCAGTGATAAGCCTACACACAACATTAAATACTAGCCTGTGGCACTCTGTGACGTAATTGACCCGCACGCCCCACTTTCTTTGTTTCTTATCTACACCCCCCCCCCCCCCCCCCTCTTCTCTCCAGCCGCCACTTTAATTGCCCGTCAGCTTCAAACGGATGCCGATTAAGGCATTTGTCTCTTTGAAGCCCGATCTACCTCCCCATCACGAGATAGTGATATCAACAGTCGGCTCCCTTTGAAGACAATTTTCCTTTCCGGAATGTCGGCACGTGATAAGAATGTAACCGGCGCGTGATTGTTCGGTACTAGTATGCATAAAATTATAGCATCATCTTGTGACGTGTCAATTGCTATAAACCAACCACAGGCTTTCATTGTTTGAAAGTGAAGGCTATAATTGGAGTAGTGAGAAAAAGTTTTCACACAAGACGCTGAAACCTAGCTAGAGCAACATTGCAGACTCAACCTCTCTCCCAGCCAGTCATAATAAGCCCAACTAGTGAGTATTATTGATGGCTGGTGATTGAGATTTGGTTTTTGTTTGATCCTAGTTTTGATCTAGATCCTATGTTCAATGATGAATAAGGAGTAGATAGATATGTTATTGAAAAGAAGTGGTAAACATTCTGTTCTATTTATGTGCACTGATTATTTGTGTGTGTGTTTTTTGACTTTAACTCTTTTGGTACCAGACCCGGATTTTATGCCTACTAACCCTTTTGTCTATTTTTAGTAGGAAACCTGTGGGTTGCAATCTTGCACTTTATGATACCATTCCTTTCCAGGTGTTGGATGGAGAGTGATGTTGGCTTGATCACCTTTTATGTTTTACTGATCTCAGTTTGTTAACTGAAATTCAGATTATGTGTTCTTAGTGCTATTGTACAAGGGAAGCCTTCTAGCCGGTTGGGATTCACTAATTCCCTGCCGACTGAAGCCCCTTGTCTCTAAGCCATAGAGACCTACATCCACCTTCTCCTGTGATTATCAGCAGGGCATCGTGGGCCGGACGATCATCCCGGACTCACAAGCACCAAGACGGGAACGCCGCCAAGACGACCCGCACCCAGAATCCGCGAGGAGACCACGCCTGAACCGTGCCATCCCACGAAGCCGTAACTGGAACGACTGAGAGCTACTCTCACCTGATGAGCAAGCCCAGCCAACCCAGCACTCGCCAATCACTACGGAGGAACTTGACAGCAGCTAAGTCCCCCGGACCGCGCCAATCATTTGAACTTTCCCCCTGGCACTGAAGACACTAAGTGACCCTTCTCGCTTGGGGCTAACCTTCTAGAAAGACAAAAGTCTTGTAAATCCTTTCGGATTTCATTGTCATTTTCATTCATATTTTGTTTTGGCGCCATTGAGCTGCTTTATTATTATTGTTGCATAATCTTATGCAGATTTTGTGAGTAAATAAAATACAAGTGTCAAATAATCCTGAACCCTTTGGTCAGACTGATGAGAGTGGGAGTCTTGTAATTTCATGTAAAACCCTACTTCTCTCTGTCTGCCATTTAGAGCAATTCAACCACTTGTATTTCTTACAACCATACGAGCCAGAACCCGGGCACAAATATAAATTTATTAGATGAAAAGGGGCCGGGAAAGTTGCTCATCTCCCATACCCTAGAGAAGTGGGTTAAAGGCAAATTTTCTACTTGAAAATTTAACACACTAAAAGTCTTCCCTAGAGGCTTAGCCTTTTAACCCATTACCTCGTCACACACTCTAGAATCAATACATATTGCATTTCATAGTCTGTGGTGTACTTAATTACCGTAGAGTGTATAGTTTGCGGTATTCGCAGGCGGCCATTTTGTTTAGCCGTTTTGATACCGGAAATTGTCAAAAATTTGGCTTGCATGGGCGAAATTCTATTTGAAGACACATTGAACTTCACAAAAATGCCCCATGCAAACTTCTACCTCAAAATGCCAAGAGGGTTACGAAATTCTGAAATCAGGACCCGTCGATCGTGTTACATAACTTTAAAACTGAAATCCAGAGCACAAAAACATTCTTACCAGGTCGCGTTGGTCGATCTTTTAAATTCATGGTTTACTCTTCGCAATGGTTCGTTTATGAAATTCAGCATGTCCGCCCATTGAAAATGTACTATGTACACGTAGCCTATGTGTATTATGTTGTGAAGCTGTATACAAGTGTGTGTGTGTGTGTGTGTGTGTGTGAGAGAGAGAGAGAGAGAGAGAGAGAGGGAGAGAGAGTGTGTGTGTGCGCGCGTGCGCGTGCGCGTGTGTGCGTGAGAGAGAGAGAGAGAGAGAGAGAGAGAGAGTGTGTTGGTTTGTATATATGCTGAATTGGGGACCTGCACGCTTTGTAGCTGACCTCTGACCTAC
>CM065683.1:63665213-63670213 GCA_017654935.2 Phymorhynchus buccinoides | reverse complement strand
CAAGTACTGGTAATGCTGAGTACAGCAAATTTGAAACAATTCGGTTAAGAAAAGGTGGAGTTAGAAGGCCCTGTTTCCCGTTGGTGCTGCTCTGAGAGTGATGCGCTCTCCCTAGTAACGGTAACGCCAAGTACTGGTAACGCTGAGTACAGCAAATTTGAAGCGATTCGGTTAAGAAACGGCAGAGTTATAAGGCCCCGTTTCCCGTTGGCGCTGCTCTGAGAGTGACGCTCTCTCCCGATTCTCTTTAAATTTGCCCCGGCCACAGCAAGCCGGACAGCAAATTTGAAGCGATTCGGTTAAGAAACAGCGGAGTTACTTGTGAAAAGGTGAAGCGGCGTATATCGCGTATGTCGCGCGCGTCTATGATTCGATTCGCTTCCGGTTTGGCACACAGATAGTCACCGTCGCCGGTCATCTACCTTCAAAATTCGAAGGCAATCCGTCCAGAAATACCGGAGATACGGGCGCCGAGAGGCCGGTGGATACGCATTTCGCGCATTTGCAAAACCGCGCAAATGACACGGCTGCCTCGGTTGCCGTTGCCATCGCCCCGTTAGGGCTCATAGCAAATTTGAAGCGATTCGGTTGAAAAACGGCGGAGTTATAAGGCCTGTTTTGTGTTTCAGACAGACACACACACACACACACACAGACACACACACACACACACTTTGCTTTTTATTATATGATATGATGATAACTAAAGATCCCACGTTACACACCTAACAGATTGTTAAAAGTCGAGTAACCAAGTAAAGACATGCAAAACGACTGACAGATTAGCTATAAGCACAGAACTTCCAGAAGGTGGTGGAACTATAGTAGGTGTGCGTTTAAGCGAAAGACGGATAAGCGAAACTTCGGATAAGCGAAAGCAATTTTCATTTCCCGGCCAAAGCTCTTCTTTGGAAGACTAATTTCCAGACGGATAATCGAAACGACGGTTAATCGAAACTTCTGATAAGCGAAATGCGTGTTTGACTTCCGGCACACATCTCCCAGACGGTTAAGCGAAAGTTAGTACAAACAGTGCTGTGATACTTTTTCGTCATTACTGAAAGCATCAACATTTGACGTTTTCTCAATATTTGACATATAATAAACACACACACACACACACACACACACACACACACACACACACACACACACACACACACATATATATATATATATCATGGCATAATCACCTAAATGAACTCGGAAAACGTATTTCTAGTAGAATCTACCAGTTAGCAAAAATAAAGCATTTTTTGGATCTTCACTCAAGAAAGCTATTTTTCCATGCTCATATTTTATCACTTATCAACTATGCTTCCACTTTATGGGATAATGCTAGTGAATCTAATTTAAAGCAAATAAATCGTTTGCACAAGAGAGCTGTAAAACTAATACTTTTAAAATCAAATAGCCAAACTGGAAATGATTATAAACGTTTGAACATTCTTCCATTCAAAGACAGACTTTTTTTCAATAAATGTCTATGCATGTACAACGTTGTAAATGGGCTGGCTCCTAATAAAATCACGCGGAATTTTACAAACAATGACAATAGACACACTCACAAGCTTTCTTTCCCAAAACCCCATAACAATTTGTACAAATCAAGTTTGACATACTCTGGAGGATGTACATGGAATAACTTGCCATCTTTTTTAAAATCATGCCCTTCAAAGTTAGCTTTTAAACATAATTTGAAAATATATTTGTTTGATAAATTGTAATCTAATGTGTCATGGAATTCTTTGTACATATGTTCATACTCTGGTTTTATCTTCTGCACATTGTGTATGTGCTGCTTTGCACTTTAGGGCGAAGCGACACTACGATACGCATTCATGTGACTTTGTTTTCTTGATATGCCTTTTCTTTTCGCCTAAAATGTGAATGGGGGGGGGGGGGGGGGGGGGGTGTGTGTGTGCGTGCGTGCGTGCGTGCGTGCGTGCGTGCGTGTGTGTGTGTGTGTGTGTGTGTGTGTGTGTGTGTGTGTGTGTGTGTGTGTGTGTGTGTGTGTGTGTGTGTGTGTGTGTGTGTGTGTGTGTGTGTGTGTGTGTGTGTGCGTGTGTGTGTGTGTGTGCGTGTGTTTGTGCACGCGCGAGTGTGTGTTTCTGCATTTGTAATTTGGTATGACTGACTCACACTCTCTCTCTCTCTCTCTCTCTCTCTCTCTCTCTCTCTCTCTCTCTCTCTCTCTCTCTCTCTCTCTCTCTCTCTCTCTCTCTCTCAGTCATTTCGGTGTCTCTGTTCTATCTGTCATTTGTCGCAGTCATTTTTCCCCCCAACTGTTTCCTCTCCTCTCCCTTTCCACTACGATTACTGTTGTCAGTATTTTGTACATGATATTGTGCTTGCGGAACATAATAATATTTATGTGTATTTTTTCCATATATTTCATTGTAAATTGATTTTTTTGTTTACAGTTTTTGCTTTTCATCTTGTTTGCTTCAGTTGTATTTCTTATTTATTTATGACGACAGGATGAAAAAAAGTTTTGTTTAGCTTATTCCTTTATCGTCATTAAAGATCATTTTGACTTGACTTGACTTGACTTGACTTGACTTGACACATACACACACACACACAGAGGCTCCCTCACCGCCACCTGAAGCTTTCCAGTCGTCATGGATGATGGATACATGACTAATTGCATGGGCCTATCAATAAGTAATGTCCTTACACACACACACACACACACACACACACGCGCGCGCGCGCGCACGCACGCACGCGCGCACGCACGCACGCACGCACGCACGCACGCACGCACGCACGCACGCACGCACGCACGCACGCACGCACGCACGCACGCACGCACGCACGCACGCACGCACGCACGCACGCACGCACGCACGCACACATGCACGCGCACACACATACACACACACATACACATAGGTTCCCTTACCTCCAGCTGAAGCTTTCGTCATGGATGATGGATACATGACTAATTACATGGGCACATCAATATAGTTAACGAGGGGTGCCTGCCAGTACGGTCTATCTCAAAAGGAATAAAGAGCACAGATGGGCAGTTCTGGCATTCACCCCTCATTATTATAATGTCCTTACAGTTGTAAAACAGCAACTAAGCATTGGATTTACACGAAACTTTTACAGTTATGTAAACTACCCTTCCTTGATAACCACACACATTTTCAACCGTGTTGGTTTTGATTCTTTTTACAGCCTCAGCTGCAAACATGGCTCTATTAATGACTTTTGGAAAACTACGTCACTTGTCATAATTCAGTGGCGTAGGAACGTTTTCAAGCCAGGAGGGGGGGGGGGGGGGGCAGGATTGGCAACAAACGGGGGTGGGAGGGGGTAGGGCACAAGCGCACGGACAAGACGAATGGATGGATAGGTTAAATTACATGACTTAGTAAATCCTACAAAAATACTTTATTATTGTTATTTTTAAACATAATCATAATCAATTATATAAAAAAAAATCTAAGAATGAAATAAAACATGATGTGAACTGAAAGGAAACAACAACAAAACATAACAAGAGGCAAAGCCTGCAAGGCTCACGTCTGATTTTTATTACTATAGCAGGCATGGGAATTCCCATGACAATTCCCATGCCTGTATACACAGTAAAATAAAATTATTTCTATGCACCCCTACCCCTTTCTTTAAAATTTAATTATATGTATGCGCATGTAAGTTTGTAACATAGTGGAGCCCTGCTTTTATTTTTGGCAAACAAGTAAAATTGAAAAGCATATTGACCAAGCTTTCAGAAAAAACATAGTGACCAATCCCCCCACCCCCCCACCCGCCGGGGTAAGGGGGGTCTACGGACACCTGTAGTAGGCCTAGTCTTTGTCTGTGGGTCTAAGCCTCTTACTCTTAGAAAATTAATAATTGAAGTTGCGTGATCTGTTACTGTTTTAAACTGATTGTTCATGCGATGAAAACTTGTTCCACATCATCTACATTTCTGTAAGATATTTTATATTAGTCCTAATATTTTATTTTCGTTTCGTTAATCCCCCCCCCCCCCCCCTCTGCCACAAAGCAAAGGTCAAGGTCACAGCCAGCAAGCTCATCCATGTTTATCTTCCCCTGTACAGTCTTTGCTCATGGTGATCAATCGTCTAGGCCTAACAAAGGATTCGTACGTCGAAGGCAGTGAAATCGACGAACCCTGGATTTTCCGTGTTTTTTTTTTCAAGACTGAAATGAATGTGGGCTAAATGTTAAGTACGTCGTCTTGATTATGAGGTAAGGCATGGACTCTAGGCCTTGTTGCCGGAAGTGCAGAGATGATGCGCAAATGAACACGAACAACCGTTACTCAAAGGCGCAAATAAAGCTAAACAACCGGGCCGTCAACGCACACACTCGGTACATCCATTTGTTACAGAAAATATAAGTTGACGACGTTAAAATGTACCTATTTGTACACACCTGCAGTCTTGTGTTTCTTTTTAAAGAGCGTTTTTGTATATCTAATGGAGAGTCTTCTTTCCAGTATGTATCTCCTACTCGGTACAACACAACAGTTACAGTAATCTCTGCAACAAATGATTTTCTTTCTTTTGTTCCTTACCGATGTATCTGACTGCTTTGATCGCCATGACTTGAAGGCTCACGTCAAAATCAAGTATCCTGCTAACTTTAACCCTCTAACATCTTATGTTTTTTTGAGAAAATGACAACGTTAAAGTTTCAGTGGAGAGTGAGAGTCTTCTTTAGTTTGAAGAGTGTGACTGAGTCAAGGTTAAAGGTTGCACAACAGTAATCTCTGCAACAAATGATTATCTTTATTTTGTTCTTTATCAATGTATCTGACTGCTTTGTTCGTCGTGACTTGAAGGCTCACATCAAAATCAAGTATCCTGCTGACTTTAACCCTCTAACGCCTTATATGTTTAGAGAAAATGACAACGTTAAGGTTTGAGTTAAGGTTAAAGGTCGGGGCCACGGACGCAACACACACACACACATACACACAGACACACAACCGAACATGTACGATACTATAGACT
>CM065683.1:63603434-63664713 GCA_017654935.2 Phymorhynchus buccinoides | reverse complement strand
TTTAAGTTGCTGTCACGCTTGCTATGGACCGGGCAACGCCTACCAGCAAATTTGAAGAGAATCGAGAGAACGCGTCACTCTCAGATCAGCGCCAACAGGAAACGGGGCCTTATAACTCCGTGGGACAGTTTCCTTAACCGAAATCCCGGTCTTGCAAATTTCTAGTACTCCAGCGTTACCATATACATGGCGTGACACCATTACTAGGTGTTTACCAGTATGATGTAGTATAGAACATGACACATTGCCTAGTAATTTAGGCTATGCGCCACTAGTATTAATTATTTTCCACAGTGTCATAGCTGTCGAGCAAAGCAAAATGTCAATCAAGGTGAATCCAGTGCTGGCCATTGTTAGCTGGTGGAGCATGGAGCTGACACTAGATGTATTCCTCTGTCTATTCTGTTTCCTTTGCGTGTTGTTTGGAATTGTCTGTGGTTGAAGAACAAGCGTGTGTTGGATGATGTGGTTAATGTGTGTTGTAAAGTTGTTGGAAAAAGGAATGAGATGTACGAAAGACGAACCAAGCATAAAGCCAGGAAGATTGTAAATGACACCTCCCATGTTTTGAACAAACATTACGAACTACTACCTTCTGGACGTCGCTACAAAACTTTTAAAGTCAACTCCAGGGCACAGAAATCCTTCATCCCCAGATCCATCCACCTCCTAAACTCATGATCCTTTTAGGTTTAGATCTGTGTTCATCGTGTTAAAATAAACTATGCATGCTTATCCTTAGACGTGTATGTATCCGCATATTATGTGTATCTTTAAGTGTGTATTATGTGTAACTTTTGCTCCTATTCATGCATGCTGAATGTCGATGTCTTTGTTATTCTGGCACCTGAACAAAATTTCTCCTTGGGAGATAATAAAGTGAATTTGATTTGATTGATTGATTGATTGATTGACTCAGGGCGTATCCTGTTGCTCTGCGTTGAGCCTTCTGTAGGTCAGAGGTCAGCTACAAAGCGTGCAGGTCCCCAATTCAGCATATATACAAACCAACACATTCTCTCTCTCTCTCTCTCTCTCTCTCTCTCTCACGCACACACGCGCACGCGCACGCGCGCACACACACTCTCTCTCCCTCTCTCTCTCTCTCTCGCTCTCTCTCTCACACACACACACACACACACACTTGTATACAGCTTCACAACATAATACACATAGGCTACGTGTACATAGTACATTTTCAATGGGCGGACATGCTGAATTTCATAAACGAACCATTGCGAAGAGTAAACCATGAATTTAAAAGATCGACCAACGCGACCTGGTAAGAATGTTTTTGTGCTCTGGATTTCAGTTTTAAAGTTATGTAACACGATCGACGGGTCCTGATTTCAGAATTTCGTAACCCTCTTGGCATTTTGAGGTAGAAGTTTGCATGGGGCATTTTTGTGAAGTTCAATGTGTCTTCAAATAGAATTTCGCCCATGCAAGCCAAATTTTTGACAATTTCCGGTATCAAAACGGCTAAACAAAATGGCCGCCTGCGAATACCGCAAACTATACACTCTACGGTAATTAAGTACACCACAGACTATGAAATGCAATATGTATTGATTCTAGAGTGTGTGACGAGGTAATGGGTTAAAAGGCTAAGCCTCTAGGGAAGACTTTTAGTGTGTTAAATTTTCAAGTAGAAAATTTGCCTTTAACCCACTTCTCTAGGGTATGGGAGATGAGCAACTTTCCCGGCCCCTTTTCATCTAATAAATTTATATTTGTGCCCGGGTTCTGGCTCGTATGGTTGTAAGAAATACAAGTGGTTGATTTGCTCTAAATGGCAGACAGAGAGAAGTAGGGTTTTACATGAAATTACAAGACTCCCACTCTCATCAGTCTGACCAAAGGGTTCAGGATTATTTGACACTTGTATTTCGTTTACTCACAAAATCTGCATAAGATTATGCAACAATAATAATAAAGCAGCTCAATGGCGCCAAAACAAAATATGAATGAAAAATACAATGACAATGAAATCCGAAAGGATTTACAAGACTTTTGTCTTTCTAGAAAGGTTAGCCCCAAGCCGGAAGGGTCACTAAGTGTCTTCAGTGCCAGGGGGAAAGTTCAAATGATTGGCGCGGTCCGGGGGACTTAGCTGCTGTCAAGTTCCTCCGTAGGGATTGGCTAGTGCTGGGTTGGCTGGGCTTGCTCATCAGGTGAGAGTAGCTCTCAGTCGTTCCAGTTACGGCTTCGTGGGATGGCACGGTTCAGGCGTGGTCTCCTCGCGGATTCTGGGTGCGGGTCGTCTTGGCGGCGTTCCCGTCTTGGTGCTTGTGAGTCCGGGATGATCGTCCGGCCCACGATGCCCTGCTGATAATCACAGGAGAAGGTGGATGTAGGTCTCTATGGCTTAGAGACAAGGGGCTTCAGTCGGCAGGGAATTAGTGAATCCCAACCGGCTAGAAGGCTTCCCTTGTACAATAGCACTAAGAACACATAATCTGAATTTCAGTTAACAAACTGAGATCAGTAAAACATAAAAGGTGATCAAGCCAACATCACTCTCCATCCAACACCTGGAAAGGAATGGTATCATAAAGTGCAAGATTGCAACCCACAGGTTTCCTACTAAAAATAGACAAAAGGGTTAGTAGGCATAAAATCCGGGTCTGGTACCAAAAGAGTTAAAGTCAAAAACACACACACACAAATAATCAGTGCACATAAATAGAACAGAATGTTTACCACTTCTTTTCAATAACATATCTATCTACTCCTTATTCATCATTGAACATAGGATCTAGATCACAACTCGGATCAAACAAACCAAATCTCAATCACCAGCCATCAATAATACTCACTAGTTGGGCTTATTATGACTGGCTGGGAGAGGTTGAGTCTGCAATGTTGCTCTAGCTAGGTTTCAGCGTCTTGTGTGAAAACGTTTTCTCACTACTCCAATTATAGCCTTCACTTTCAAACAATGAAAGCCTGTGGTTGGTTTATAGCAATTGACACGTCACAAGATGATGCTATAATTTTATGCATACTAGTACCGAACAATCACGCGCCGGTTACATTCCTATCACGTGCCGACATTCCGGAAAGGAAAATTGTCTTCAAAGGGAGCCGACTGTTGATATCACTATCTCGTGATGGGGAGGTAGATCGGGCTTCAAAGAGACAAATGCCTTAATCGGCATCCGTTTGAAGCTGACGGGCAATTAAAGTGGCGGCTGGAGAGAAGAAGGGGGGGGGGGGGGGGTGTAGATAAGAAACAAAGAAAGTGGGGCGTGCGGGTCAATTACGTCACAGAGTGCCACAGGCTAGTATTTAATGTTGTGTGTAGGCTTATCACTGCTTTTTTCCAATTAATTAAATATTTTAACACGTACAACCATGAGTTTGTGTGTTTCAAAGAAAGCCAATACAAATAATGGAAAATGGAGCATATGTGTAATTTAAAACGCCACAAAGCCACTGAATCGAAGTTGTGCATTATTTGTCACGATTCTATAAAGACTGAGCCTTTATCTTCAAGTTAAAAGGGTTACGATAGATTAAAGAATGCTTCAGAGATTCGAGCCACCTTTGAAAACTGAGAAAACAGATCTGCGATAGAGAGGATAAAAGCAGCACCATACTCTTGCCAAAAGAGGCAACGAAATTGCTATTCTTCGTTTTCCACAGCCACCATTGACTGGAATCTTTATATTTTCTCTCAGGAGTATTCCAGCAAGGACAAACTGTCGTCTGTCAGCACACTTGAGACAAGTGAACAGATTCTTCAAGCGTCGGTTTTTGATCCAACAATGTGCATCCGAATGGCAGATGTAAATTATCTGATAGCGACTGAAGGAAAATACCATCTACGATGCTACAGCAAATTAAAAAAGGGGACTCAGAAAACAGTCCGATGCAAAAGGGATGAGGGCACACAAATTAACTGACTCTTCAAGCCACGTGGAGACTTTTGCTTCCAAAGTTCCTTCAGTATATTGAACAAAACAACCCTGATTTGAAGGCAATGGTTGAATCAAAGTCCAAGACAAATGATATCACAGAACGTGTCTCCTTGCTTGCAGAAAAGGAATTCATGGATTTTATGAAAGCGTTTGCATCTGGAAATGATAACCCCAACTACCAGTACTGGTGGAGTTACATGGAAATGGTTCAGATTTTGCTACTCTTCACTCGAGCACAAAGGGAAGGGATATGAAAACTGCACCTTCATGCTTTTCAAGCAATGATCCCCTACTTCATGCGCTACAACCATGCCAACTACGCAACATGGGGAACAATCTACATCAGCGAAATGCATCAGCTGCCTCCTGAAGTTGAAGCTGAGTTTGAGGCTGGTAACTTTGTTGTAAAGCAGGGAGCTTCGACCTTCAACTAGGTGGATCCTGACCATAGCTAGGAATGGCTGAATGCTACTGGAAAAAAGGGAGGTGAGATCATCAGAATTACGAAAACATATGCTCTGAGCAGGTGGGCTCTGTCCTACAACTTTAGGTCACATCTGGCTTTTCAGACACGAGAGGCGCTTGGTCTATACATTGACGACACAAGCCAGTATTCGAATATTTGAACACATATTGGAAGACAGATCCTGTGCACACCCACACACACACACACACGCACGCGCACGCGCACGCACGCACGCACGCGCACACGCACGCACGCACGCGCGCACGCACGCACGCACGCACGCACACACACACACACACACACACACACACACACACACACACACATACACACACACACACACACACACACACACACACACACACACACACACACACACAGAACAAGATTTTCTTAAAGACCTTGCAAATGCTCATTTAGATTTCATATACCAAATCAGAGATCCTAATCAAGCAGCTGAATTTTGGATAAATACATTTATGTCAGTATGTGATAAACATGCCCCGTTCGTTAAAAAAAAGAGTCAGGCAAGAAACCAAACCCACATGGGTTAGTAAAGAAATAGATGATGAAATAAATAAACAGTTCTATATAGTCCGATGGCAGCAAAGCGGGTCGAACCTAGAAATGTCTGGTAACAATCCTTTCTTTGTATTTTTCAGTAGTCAGGACCAAGTAGTTGAAGAATCCGTTGAAAGGTCTCGTGACAACCTCTTGGCATTTTCATAATTCAAGATGGCGGCCAACATGGCTGCCAAGTCTCATAGATAACACTGTTCTCTAACGTTTCGAATATAAAGCATATCAAATCATAATTGCAGTGTCTAATGTGAAGTTTATGTAGACTGGACATGAGAGAGAGAGAAAAATAGAGATTTAACGCCTTCTGGGCCAAAAGGCCATTTGGGGCACTTGAAATTATAAAGATCCTGGAAAAAAGAAGATTTTGATCAAGAGTACAGATAGTTTTTGATTCGTTTTTAAATTGTAAAGATTTGGTAGAGAAAAATTCAAAGTAGAAATTGTTTTTATTTTTTATAGAGTTTTTTGAAAAAACTTTAAGAGAAACAAGTTGAGTTTTTGTGTAAAATCTGAGTTTAGTGATAAAAGTGTTTATTTAAAAGATATTTAGCAGTTTGCTATTTACATGTCTGGCAGGGAGAGGAAATCTATGATTAAAACCCCCCAGGGCTACAGTTAAAAATATTTATATTGTGCTCAAGGAGCTTTATTTATAAACAAAATTTAAAAAGGAGGCAAAGGCCTTCATAACATTTTATTCAATATTTACATTTGAGTTAATAGTTAAGGTCCGCTATACAGGTTGTGACCAGAGGGTCACAGGACCTAATATTTAAAAACAGTTTTTTATTGTTAAAAAACCTTTAACTTAATACAGAGCAGCATTAGACTGCTATAGGGTTACTCTAAATATTACATGATCGAGTGATCACGGAGTGCCATAGTTTAAAAGAACTATTAAAAAGTTTGTATGTGCAAAAATATATACATCGGAATTTTGTACATATGTTCGTAACTTTATCCGGTTTAATTAGGGTTTTATTTTTAGCGGCAAGTAAAAAATGGTTTCTTATGGTTACATTTTAAGATCCCAATTGTTATAGGATATATTTAGCTTAGTAAACTTTTGTTATAAATTTTATGAGCGTCGCTAACATATATTTTGACCAGAGTCTTCTGCTTTACTTGTTAAAACAAACATTAAAAGGATTTTATCTGGTGCATTATGAGTAGTTTTATATTTATAAAGATTAAAAATGTTTTTAAGGGTTACAAATAAAATTTAGTTTGTTATGTTTTATTATTTAGTAGTGAGGCCTTTTTCCTCTTTCTTTTATTCATCAGTAGGGGCTCTAGCTCCTCCAATGTGTATCATTAAATCGAGTAGTACTTCCGTGTGCTACCTACATATACCCAATAGGTGTACGAAGTAACATCACGAAAATAATCTTATAAAAGGCTGTATCGGTTTCACCTTTATGTATAAAAAAGTAACTTTTAAATATAACGAATTTTATCACTTACAAACTAAATTCTCAATAAGTTTTTAAAATATTTGAAAACTATTAGGGATATGCACCCTATGGAAGATCCCTACGTTGTGTCATGTTCTAAGGGACAAGATCTAACAGGTTAAATACTTAAAACATAACTAATTAAAAAACTAAATAGTTTGTATGTAAAAGTTGTGTACATAATAATAATGTACATATTATTTTAATAATACCTTTTGGTTTTTAACTTTATATACAGCTTGTATGTAGGCATATGCCTCTCAAGAATTTTAATAATAAAGCTCTTTTTGAGCACAACACAGATTTTTACAAAAAAGCTCAGTTGAACGTAAAAGCATGAATTTTAACTGTAGCCCTGGGTTTTTTAATCAGACCTCCTCCAATCTGCCAGACTTAAAGCAAACAGCCAAATATCTTTTACAAACAAAATATGTTATCACAAACATAAATTTTATACTCTAAAAACTTGTGCGCAATTAAAACTTCTAAAAAACTTTTCAAAAAATAATAATAACTTACTTAAAAATCTACAAAATTATAAACGTTCAAATTATATCTTATCATTCAAAAATCCACTTTTTTTCCAGGATCTTTATCATTTTAAATGCCTCAAATAGTCTTTTGACTCAGAGGGCGTTAAATCTCTATTTTTCTCTCTCACCTTTATGTATATAGTTATATCTAATTCTAACTAAAAATATTTACTAAGTTGAGTGAGGGGGGACCAGAGGCCACTAATAATGTTAAGTATTACTTGGGTATTTTTTGTTTTATTTCTGTATAATTTATGGATTTGTGTATATATGTCGCTGTGGATACCTTGTCCTCTTTATTACTAACTGAAGGTGGGTAGTAATAACCTGCAATCTGAGGAAGGTCTTTAAACATTAAACGAACAGATTGTAAACATAGTACTTCATATTGAATTTTAGAGGTTGCTAAAAAGTGGATTAGGTAGTCTTTAGTTGTATTTAAAGATCTACAATTCCACTGAAACACATTCAGACTCTCGTGGGTGGCAGTGAAGGAAGGATTTTTAAAAATGTTATAATAGTATTTAAATCAGGATTTTTGATTTTCCCCGTTGTGAAATCAACCTGGGTCTTGATCCCTGAAATCCGGGGATGTGCCACAGGCAATTTCTGCAAGGTGCAAAATGTTAAAAGCACTTTTGGGGTCAATCGAAGTATTGTCGCTCTCTTCTGACACTAGGGAGGCCAAATCCTCAATCAGGGCCTTGGGTTGATTTGTAGTCCTGGCTTGTGCCAGACTACGAAGGATTCGAGTGACAAACAGTTCTTTCAAAGGTTTCTTTCCTTCTTTTTTAATATTTAACTTTATATTATGGAAGGTTGTAGATGAGGGGTTTGTAGTATTAGTATCTGAGGGAGTTGTTTTATTAGCTGTCATTAAATTGTCAATGTGTTTAGCTATTGTTGTCATTATAGTCTCAGTCTGTCTCTGAAAATGTTTGGCGATCATTTCCTCAACTTTATCTTCTGTTATTTGTTCTTGTTTTTCTTTTTTTTCTGAGTGTTTTCTGTGGGGTCTTTTTCTGCCCTTCCTTTTCTTTCTTCTTTCCTTTGATGTGGGGGACGAGGTTTGTTCCATAGTTTGTTCTTCTGAGATTGGAAGCTCAGAATTGGTAATGTTTTCCTGATGATTTTCTTTACAGGGTCTGTCACTTGTTTTCGTTCTTTAAGTTTGCTGGCATAGGAAACCATTGGGGTCTTTGATTTGAGGTTGTTTGGATTCGCCAGGAGTGGTCTACAATGGGTGGGTCTGGCTTTGGCTTATTTTCTCTTTGTTCTTTTTCAGTTTGGATGTTGTTTTTTGCTCTTCTGATAGCTTCGCTGTAGGGAAGAAAGGCTTCTCCCCTTATTTTGTTAGCCCTCAATCTCAGCTGGTATTGAGGGCAACCTTGGTAGGCCGCGGAATGTTCGCCACCACAGTTAATACAATTTGGAAGTTTAGTACAATCTTTTGATGAGTGTGCAAATTTCAAGTTTTGCTTTGCACTGGCTTGGACCGTGCCCATATCGTGCACACCTGCAGCACCGTCGCACTGGGGCGACGTATGGGGCCACGGGGAACTCCTGGGCGTCAATCTAGACTGGACATGTGAGAGAGAGAAAAATAGAGATTTTACGCCTTCTGAGTCAAAAGACTATTTGGGGCATTTAAAATGATAAAGATCCTAGAAAAAAGTGGATTTTTGTTTGATAAGATCTAGTTTTGAAAATTTATGAGTTTTTTTGGTAGATTTTTTTAAGATAATTTATTTGTTTTTAAGAGAGTTTTTTAGAAGTTTTTAATTGCGCACAAGTTTAGAGTATAAAATTTTATGTTTGTGATAAAATATTTTGATTGTAAAAGATATTTAGCTGTTTGCTTTAAGTCTGGCAGATTGGAGGAGGTCTGATTAAAAAAAACCAGGGCTACGGTTAAAATTCATGCGTTTTATGCTCAACTGAGCTATTTTATAAAAATCCGTGTTTGTGCTCGGGAAGAGCTTTATTATTAAAATCTTTGACAGGCATTTGCCTGTATACAAGCTATATATACAGTTAAAAAAAAACCTAGAAGATATTATTAAAAAAGGTTATGTACATTATTGTTATGTACATAACTTTTGTATACAAACTATTTAGTTAAGTTATGTTTGGTTTTTTTTAGGTATTTAGCCTATTAGGTTTTGTCCCTTAGGACTTAATACAACTAATAGCTATTTAAAAGTTTTAGTTTTAAAATAGCAAAATTCATTTGGTCCAAAACAGACTATTGTCTGTCGGTCTTTAGACCAAAAATTATTAAAGTTAATATGTACATTATTATTATGTACACAACTTTTACAAACAAACTATTTAGTCCTTTACTAAGTGAAGTTATATTTATTGTTTTTATAGGAAAACTTATTAAAATATGGCTAAGTTGTGATTTATCTGTTTTTGAGTTTGTTAAGTGTTTAACCTGTTTAATCTTGTCCCATAGGACGGGGCATGGTGTAGTTTTCACATATGTGAGAGTATGTAAATTTATTAAAAAGTGTTTATAAGTGTTAAAACCATTTTATTAAAAAGTTATTGTTAAAATTTGTATGTTTTTGTTTTGATTAAGTTATGGGACCTAACCACTACTAATTGATCTTTCAAGTATATAAGTTCAGTTTTAATCTGGGTCCGTCAATAACCAGTTGGTTATAAGAGCCAGTAGTTTCATTTTCTTTTCTCCAAAAACCTTTGTACACCGCTACTATGTGTGTACACCTTCTTTTATTGTTAGTACTTGTCCTGTTAGGACGTTTTATGCATAGTCTAAAATTATTTTATTAAAATCTATATCTCTAAGAGTTTTATTATATTAAAAGTAGGTTAAGATTTGGTAAAAAGTTAGTTTATGAATATTGAAATTCATTTTTATGTTAAAAGTTGCTATTAAAATCTGGTTTGTTTTATGTATAGTTTGGTCTTTGCTTGACCATTGGTAATTAATTATTTAAATAGACGAGTCCTAGTCCAGATCAGTTGTATTATATGAAGTTGTTTATAAGTGGGGGAAGTTGTTTATAAGTGGGCCAGAGGCCTCCATTATTATAAGTAATTGTATTTATTCCATCTGATCCCAGGGGGGGGGGGGGGGGGGGGTAGCAACAAAGACTCTCCCGCCCCCTGATGGAGTCTGAGATTTAAGAAGAATAAAACGAAGTTTTTAAGCTTATTAATATAGATGGTTAGAAATGAGAGTGGGGATGGTTAACGACTCCTGTATGTTCGGAACGGAGGGAGGGAGGGAGGGGAAGGGACCCCTCCTCTCCGCCCCGAGCAGTGACAGGGCACCGCATGGGCAGTCCCAAAAAGGGGGGGGGGGAGCACGAGCGCAAAGCGCAACGGTTTACGAGAGAACCCTCCGTTGTGCGCACCGGACACCTATCTGCATAGGGGAAGGGATTTTTAAAAAATAGTGGGCTCAAAAGAGTCGCTTCAGCCCATCAGGCACATATTTTAGTTAAAAGGGGAAGGGGGGGAAAGGGAGCAGGAATGCAGACAGGTATACGGCCCGCGCACCGGAGGGACTCTATCCCCACCAGTAAAAGTGGTTTCAGTCTTTATATAAGGTGTTTGAATGATACCTGGCCAATTGCCCCGGCGAGCCAAACTATTGGTGACCAACCTAATTTATCATGTTTACATAAGAAATTCTTTTCATTGTATATTAGATTATTTTGTTCACATTTGTCTATGACAGATTGTAGTTCTTTCTTTATCTGATTACAGGGATCAAAGATGTGATTCAGGCTAAAGATCTTTCCACATTTACATGGAGTGTTCCTAAATTTGCATCGGATGGAGTCAGTGTCTACCTTGAATTTTATGGGGAACGGGCAGAAATAGTCCACCACTAATAAATTTCCTGCACCGGAGGTGGGCCTCTAAATAGGAATCCAATTCCTCAGCCCATCTCCGGTACACACAACGTTTCAGGTGATTTTTGATCTCTGACAGAGATAATTTAATATTTATAAACTGACCCTCAGTATATTCAGCTGCCCTTTTGGCTGCCGTATCAGCGAGGTCGTTCCCTTTGAGTCCCAAATGGGAGGGAATCCACATGATGGTTAGGTCGATACCTTTGATTCTTATTTGGTGTATAAGATTTTGTATTTCCTGAATGATTTTCCTTCTGTTTTGTGTATTATTTTGCAATGCTTGTATCGAGGATAAGGAGTCTGTGAGGATTGTCACCTGAAACAATGATTTTTGGAACTCATTAATAAAAAAACAGGCTTCAAGAATTGCCCAGAGTTCTGCGCTAAAGATTGAGATTTTTGAATTTAGTTGAAAGGATTTAGTGATTTTGAGGGTTGGAATGGTAAAAGCGCAACCTATTTGTGAGTCGGAGATCTTAGAACTGTCCGTGTATATTAGTAAATGATGTTGAATTTCGGAGATTTTTTCTTTGGCAGCATCTGAAAGTAGATTTGGTTGGTTTGACTTAGAATACATTTGGTGTAATAGAATGTCAAAGTGTGCTGATTCCCATTCCCAGTGTGGGATAGGGAATTTTGGGTGAGTTTCAATATCATCTATTTCCAGGCCCGCCATAGAGAGCATTTCCCGGGAATAGTCTAATGGGTTACAAACTTTTTGTGCAATTATTGGTTTTTGTTGTTGGAAGGATGGATGGCTATAAAAAGGGTCTTCGAATTCTTCCTTGAAACTTTCTATTGAAAAATGGTTTGTTGCATATAGCCTTGTTAAGAATGTTGAAGTGTTTAATTTCATAAGGTGATTTAATGGAATCCAACCTATTATTCCGTAGATCAGGTTAGTATTTGCAAACTTTGGAACGTTGAGGGCTGCTTTAAGAGCTTTAAGCTCTGTTGTTTGTAGTTTGTTTATTAGATTATTTGTGATGTTATGGAATGCTTCCATCCCATACGTTAGACGGCTGCGAACTAGGGCTTGTGTTAAATGAACAAGAAACTTGGAGTTTTTAGCCCATGTCTGGGAAGAGATAATTCGGACAAAGTTGGCGCCTTTAATGGCTTTTTTGCAAAGATGGTCAATATGTGGGCTCCAGTTAAGGCGTGGTGTAAGTACCACCCCTAGAAATTTGACTTTATTTGTCATTGATTTCGGTTGGCCCAGAATGTTAATGCTAATGTTTTTTTGAATTAGATTATGGCGAAAGCACATGAATTCACACTTGTCTGGAGACAAGGAGAACCCATTTTTCTGTAAGTAATCAATGATGAGACTTGTGTTAGTTTGGTGATTTTGTAGGTATTTGGTTAGAGCTTTTGGGCTTTTCGTGAATGCTGACGACCAGATGGCTATGTCGTCAGCATACATAGAAATTTGACAATTATTGAGTTTTAACTTGGAAATGTCATGGATCATGATGTTAAAAAGAGTTGGGGCGATAATACTGCCTTGGGGGACCCCCATGTCAATTTGATGTATTTTTGACACGGAGGACCCCACTTTAACTCTTAAAGAACGGTTATTTATAAAGTTTTGTATGAAATTAAACATATTCCCGTGAATACCGAGACTGCTCATTTTATCTAGAAGCCTCCCATGCCAAACGGAGTCGTACGCCCCTTTAATATCAAAGAAGGTGGCGAGGACTTTCCTGCGTCTCGCAAAGGCCTTTTTGACATAGGAGGTTAATCTTATAACTTGTTCCATGCAGCATCTATGTTTTCGAAAACCTGCCTGGAATTTGGGAAGAACGTTATTTTTTTCCAAATAGAAATCAAGTCTGCTTTTTACGATACGTTCGTAAATTTTACCCAGATGTGGGGTGAGGGAAATGGGGCGGTAGCTTGCGGGGTCCCTAGCCGGTTTTCCAGGCTTAGGGATCCCAACTACCTGTGCCTCCTTCCATGCTTTTGGGATTTCGCCCTCAGCCCAACATCCGGAGTAAAAATGGTGCAAGACTTTGAGAAAAGATGGGGGCAATTTCTTTATGATTGTATAAGAGATAGGATCATCTCCTGTTGCTTTATTTGTTTTCCTAATCATATTAATGGCGGCAGCAAGCTCGGTAATCTTTAAGGGAGCATTGATAGTATGTGAGTTATCAGTAGACTTTTCAAAGTGATAGTTTATTTTACGTTTATTCCGTTGAAAAACAGGCAAATGTTTTGTTTGGCTCGCCTGGGCAAATCGGTTGGCCAGGACATCAGCGGTATCTGAGTCAGTGGTTGTCAATTTATCTCCATCTAAGACGCGAGTGTTAATGTTGTAGCCTTTATTTTGGACCAGCTTTAGGCGTTTCCAGGCCTTGCCTAGGTCCTTGAAATTAATAATGTCTTCCTTGTTAAAGTAGTTTAATTTAGCTTCATTTATCAAATCGTCACATTCTTTTTCTGCTTTTAGTTTGTCGTCAAAGTTTGGTTTAGTAGGGTGTAGGTCAAAAGTGTTATATTTACGTTTTTTGTTTTTGATTGCTTTTTTAATTTCCTCGTTCCACCAGGGCTTACTGTGGGGTTTTGAGGGCGGTATTGTTGTAGGGATAGCTATGTTTGCAGCTATTAGAATCTTTTTTCTGATGTTATCATAATAAACTTCTTTGTTTAGATCATTAAGGTCTTCAGTTGTGTATTTAGAAAGCAAGGATTGAAATAGTGGCCAATTAGCTTTTTCGAAGTTAAATTTGGGTTCTGGTGGTAAATTGGTGTTATTTACTGCTAAATTCAATTGTATGGAAATAGGTTTATGGTCAGAATGAAGAGGATCCGAATAGGTGTACCATTCGTGATTTATCAATAAATTTGGGCTGGCAAGGGATAGATCAATAGCTTTTGGATAGAAGTGAGTAGAAGCGTCTGGATAATATGTAGAAGAACCATCATTTAGTAGAATTAATTGTGAGTCATTTATTTCGTTGTAGAGAGAAATATCAGGATATGTTTTTGTACAGAAAGGTTCCCAGCTGATGTGGTGAGCATTGAAATCACCAACAATCAGCCAGGATTTCTCTGAGGAAAGATTTGAGAGCCAGTTAGAGATAGGCACTTTTGAATATCCTTTAGGATAGTAGATGTTTAGAATGTTGATAAATTCGTTATTAACTTTAGTTTGGATCATTGTGGAGTAGCGCAAGCCTGTTAGATTTTCTTCTGGGGTTGGGACTTCAGTGAAATTTAGAGATTTATGAATATAAGTGGCTGTAAAAATCCTATCTTCTTTGTTACTAATAGATGGTGGATAGTAATATCCAGTAATGTTAGGAAGTTTTCCATATGTTAAACGAATGGATTGCAGACAGAGTATTTGATAAGAGATTTGTGAATTGGCTAGAAACTGAATTAGATAATCTTGTGTGGTGTTTAGGGAACGGCAGTTCCACTGTAATACATTGAAACCTTCGTGCAGTGTTGTAAAAAAAGGGATTTTATTGACTAGTAAGATGTGGGGGTTAAGGTAGAGCTTTGGGTTTCGATCTCTGCGAACCCAGTCTGTGTCTTGTTGCCTGTGGCGCCGGAGAGGCACCACAGGCAATCTCTGCCAGTTGCATGATGTTTAGAGCATTTCTAGGATCCATAGGAAGATCCTCAGGGTCAGTGATTAAAGAGGACAGGTCCTCGATTAAAGTCTTTGGTTGATTAGAAGTTCTGGCTTGTGCCAGACATCGTAGAATACGAGTTATGAATGATTCTTTCATAGATTTGTTTTCTTCTTTGGGAATGTTAAGGTTTACGAGTTGGGGGGTTGTTGTGTGAGTTTGTTTTGTCAGTGTATTGTCAATGTGTTTGGTTATTGTCGTCATTATTGTCTCAGTCATTTTTGCCAGTTGTTTAGAAATCATTTCTTCAACTTTTTCCTCAGTGATTTGTTCTGAGTTTCTGTGTGATCTTTTTCTTTTTTTCTTTTTTTTCCGTTTCTGGGTTGAGGGTGGAGAGGTGATCACCTCCGCCTCCCCCGGATCCTCCACATGTGAGTGGTCCAGGGGAGCCGGAGCAGGCTGATCTTTAGGCTTTGCTGTGGGTTTGTTACCTCTGGCCCTGCTGGCGTATGAGTCAGCCGAACTCCCAAGTGGGATTGGCTGAACTCTCCAGCTAGGGTCGACTGTGGGAGTGTTTGTTTTAGGTTGTTTCTCTTTTAGGTCTTTTTCTGTTTGTAAATTCTCTTTTGCCCTCCTGATGGCCTCGCTGTAGGGCAAAAAGGCTTCTCCTCTGATTTTGTTTGCCCTCAGTCTCAGCTGATACTGAGGGCATCCTTGATAGGCGGCGGAATGCCCGCCGCCACAGTTGACACATTTCTGACTTTGGTTGCATTGTTGTGCTGAATGTCCAGGGGCAGAGCACCTGGTGCAAATTTCCACTTTCGCTCTGCACTGGCTAGGACCGTGCCCATACCGGGCGCACCTGCGGCACCGTCGCACCGGGGCCACGTATGGTGCCACAGGGAACTCCTGGGCATCGATCTTCACCAGTGCAGGCAGTATTGGTTTTGTGAAGATGATTTTTATGGCACGAGATTCTGTGCCATCTCTGTTGTTTAGTCTTTGTATGGATTTAGCATTTGAAATATATGTCTTGAGGTCTTCGAGATCTTCTTCGAAGGGGATAGGCTTAATTACCCCCTCAGTGGTGGCCTCAGGAATGGTACATTTAATATTTATGGAGGAGATTGATGTCAGTTTTGCCAGTTTATATTGTTGAGAGGCCGATTTGCAGTCAATCAACCAGCGGTTTCCATTTAGTGGCCTCTGGCTGAGGATGTCCCCCACGTTATTTCTAAAAAATTTCAAGTTTGTAGTGGGACCCAGTGCCCTGAAGGTAGCCGTGCCTGTGCACAGGTCCTCCAGGATCACTGGGTACTCAAGAAAGATAGGTGGGATTGTGTTTTGTTGACGAGGGGGGGGGGCGTCATCGTTGTTGTCGAACTTCGATGAAGTCCCCACCCTCATCTGAATCAGAGTCCAATTCTGTTTCTTTGTTGTTTTCTTTGTCAGGAAGATCTTTTGGGCCCCAGATCGAAATAGGCTCCTCTGTCAAGGAGGGAGCCATGGGGGAATCATTTTTGTTTTCTTGGTGGAGAGCCTTAGAGGTCATCTCCTGAATTGAACTTGTGACAATTTTGATAGTTGGAGACAGGGGGATATCATTCTCTGTCTCTTCCATTGATCCCAAATCTTCTTTGTTCTTTTTATCTTTCGGTCCTGTCATCTCAGGGCTACTTTTTTCCTCATTGGAATGTCTTGATTTTCTTTTAGCCTTTCTTGTAGGAGTTAGATTGAAAACTTCCTTTGTTTTTTGTGGCACAAGTTCTGCCGTGAAAATCGAATCTTCTTCTGAACTGGTGTCCAGGTAGTGAGTCACTTCTTCAAGGTTAGCCATGGTCATAGACATTACAACAATAATTAAATGTTATCTTACAACTATAATCTGGTTTAAACTCGTTATGGGACAAGCCTAGTGTCCTTCAAAAAGACCAGGAGAGACACCGAAGTTTTCCCGTGGCCGTATTGAAGTAAAGAGAGCGTTCTACATTTTCCCTATTTTGTTTCCCGGGGATTATGGCTCCCGCGAGAACCAATCAAATGCCTGCAGGTGTTAACCTGACTGGTGTCACAGCACTACTCTGGTTATGACCAAAAATCCACTCTCGGAACACTAAAAAAAGAGGTCCGAGAGTAAAGAAATGGCCAACACAACAATTAGTCTAATTTATAGTTTTAACTTTTATGTAAGAAAAATATCTGTTCCAATTATTAGTTTTATAATAATTTAAGCCAATAGAGCTCCAAAGGGCTCAATATTGCCTAGACTTTTACCAGATTAATTTAGATTTTAAATGTTATGAAAATTTTAGTCAACTAGATGGTTTATTTGAAATCTTTTCTATTTGTTTATAGTGTTATTTCTTGATATCTTTATACTTAGTTTAATGATTATTATTTATTTTATCGAGTCTTTACTTTCTTATCTCAGATTTTTACTTTATATTATTAAATCTTTACATTATTTCTTTTTCTTTTGAGGAGGAAAAGGTCGATACTTTTAAGAAAGAAGTTCCTAGTTCCTAGATTTTTATAAAGACCTACACTGAGCTATTTTAGTTGTTAGGCTTGCACACAAGCTCCTCCAACAATTTAGGAGGCTGGCAAGAACAAAACAACCCTAAAGAAGATGGAACTACCCTACAGAAACTATACTATGTAGACCGATCCCACCGGCAAAAAGCCTACGAGTGAGGGGTTCAGACAGACCGGCAAGAACGACATGTAAGTGTCGAAAAAAAAGATAGTGAGGAAAGATGTAAATGTAAAAAATCAGTGAAAAGCTAGCTTGCTAGGATCCTAGTCCCTAATACCTGGGAGAGCTGCTGTGGTGCAAGGGCTCGGGTGGCCAGCGCAGTCCTCCCAGGGATACCACTTTTGTGGCACGTCCTACGACCCTAACAACTAGGCAGACGAATAAGACATCGAACTGCAAAAAAAAATGAAAAAAACAAAACCTTAGTGCCCTATTGATGCTTACGAGAGAAAAAATCCAACGACGTGGAGTGGAGATCAGGAAAAGACGTCGTTGGTGAAGACAGAGGTGGAAGACAGTCGTGGTGGAGAAAGTGGTCCTGAAGCCTCCTCAAAGTCCAAAGATCGGAGCAAGCTCAACGATAGTATAGATGATCCAGCGTTGGATAGCCGCATGGAATGGTCGTCATGCTGGGAAAAGCTATCGTGCGGCGGTGCTGGCAGAAGAGGTCCAAAGAATGTTGATGGTGTCCACTCTTCTGGCAGTCAGCCGCCGTACAGTGATGTGGAGAGCAGAGTTGAAAAATCGTTCTCTGCAAGGCTCGCTCTCTCTCTCTGCAAGTTGACCCTCTCAGTTCGGTGGTCGAAGTGTGTATGAGACTGGACATGTGGACCTAATATTCAGATATATATCTAACACTTTGGAATTCAAAATGGCGGCCAAGATGGCGGCCAGATTCTATCATTGGATATATTTTATGAACTTCAAGGTATGCAAACATAATTTTGATATGTAGAATAGGATTTTTGGGGTCAACCAATCGATTTCTGGTACTAACAACGATATTTAATCACTACTTATATTTCTTAATTCAAAATGGCAGCTAAAATTGCGACCAAATAACTCCACTAGCCAAAACTTGCAGTCTATGTAAGTGCAATGTTAATGTCTATAACAGTGTTTGTGAAGTCAATAAATCCATTTCTAGAATTAATAAAAGCTATTTTACCAGATTAAAATGGCAGTCAAGATGGCGACCAAGTGACCCACGGGTGATGAATTCAAAATGGCGGCCAAGATGGCAGCCACATTCTTCCATTGGCTATATTTTATTAACTTCAAGGCGGACAAACATACTTTTGGTATGTAGGATAGCGTTTTGGGAGTCACACAATCCATGTCTAGTAATAACAACAATATTTGACCATTTCTTAATTCAAAATGGCGGCTAAAATGGTGATCAAATAACTCTACTAGCTGAAACAATAATACAGTCTATGTAATTGAAATGTTACTAGAATCAAAAAGCTATTAATTTTACCAGATAAATATGACTGTCAAGACAGCGACCAAGTGACCCACGAATGATGATTTCAAAATGGCGGCCAATATGGTGGCCAAATACTTCCATTGGCTATACCTTAAGAGCTAACACATATGACATTTTAGTTCTGGTGCCTAGGATAGCGTTTACAATGTCAAATAATCTGTTTATGTTGATTAAAATGATAATTGACCAGTTCTGAAATCAAGATGGTGGCCATGGTGGCGACTATGTAGGTAAATCCACCACTCAAAACGTTCAAAATCATGTGTATAAATATGAAATGTTGGTGTCTATAAAAAAAACTTCAACTAATCCTACTAAATGATGGTTCTTCCACATATTATCCAGATGCCTCTACTCACTTTTATCCAACAGCTATCGATCTTTCCTTAGCTAGTCCAAACTTACTGATAAATCACGAATGGTATACCTATTCGGACCCTCTTCATTCTGACCATAAACCTATCTCCATACAACTGAATCTAGCAGTAAACAATACCAATTTACCACCTGAACCTAAATTTAATTTCGAAAAAGCTAATTGGCCTTTATTCCAATCCTTGCTTTCTAAACACACAATTGAAGACCTAAATGATCTAAATAGAGAAGTTTATTATGATAACATTAGAAAACAGATTTTAATAGCTGCAAACCTAGCTATCCCCACAACAATACCACCCTCAAAACCCAATAGTAAACCTTGGTGGAACGAGGAAATCAAAAAAGCAATAAAAAACAAAAAACGTAAATATAACATTTTTGACCTACACCCTACTAAACCAAACTTTGATGAAAAATTAATAGCAGAAAAAGAATGTAACGACTTGATAAATGAAGCTAAACTAAACTACTTTAACCAGGAAGACATTATTAACTTCAAAGACCTAGGTAAGGCGTGGAAACGCCTAAAAAAGGTCCAGAATAAAGGCTATAACAGTAACACGCGTGTCCTAGATGGGGATAACTTAACAACTACTGACTCAGATACCGCTGAAGTCCTGGCTGACCGGTTTGCCCAGGCGAGCCAAACAAAACACTTGCCTGTTTTTCAACGGGACAAACGCAAAATAATCCATCATTTTGATAAATCTAATGACAATTCACATACCATCAATGCTCCCTTGAAAATTACCGAGCTTGCTGCTGCCATTAATATGATTAGGAAAACAAATAAAGCAACAGGAGATGATCCTATCTCCTATACAATCATAAAGAAATTGCCCCCATCTTTTCTCAAAGTCTTGCACCATTTTTATTCCGGATGTTGGGCTGAGGGCGAAATCCCAAATGCATGGAAGGAGGCACAGGTAGTTGGGATCCCTAAGCCTGGAAAACCGGCTAGGGACCCAGCAAGCTACCGCCCCATTTCCCTCACCCCACATCTGGGTAAAATCTACGAGCGTATCGTAAAAAGCAGACTGGATTTCTATTTGGAAAAAAATAACGTTCTTCCCAAATTCCAGGCAGGTTTTCGAAAACATAGATGCTGCATGGAACAAGTTATAAGACTAACCTCCTACGTCAAAAAGGCCTTTGCGAGACGCAGGAAAGTCCTCGCCACCTTTTTTGATATCAAAGGGGCGTACGACTCCGTTTGGCATGGGAGGCTTTTAGATAAAGTCAGCAGTCTCGGTATTCACGGGAATATGTTTAACTTCATACAAAATTTCATAAACAACCGTGCTTTAAGAGTTAAAGTGGGGTCCTCCGTGTCAAAAATACATCAAATTGACATGGGGGTCCCCCAAGGCAGCATTATCGCCCCAACTCTTTTCAATATCATGATTCACGACATTTCCAATCTAAAACTCAAAAATTGTCAAATCTCTATGTATGCTGACGACATAGCCATCTGGTCGTGAGCATTCACAAAAAGTTCAAAAGCTTTAGCCATATATCTACAAAATCATCAGACCAACACTAATCTTATCATTGATTACCTACAGAAAAATGGATTCTCCCTGTCCCCAGACAAGTGTGAGTTCATGTGTTTTCGCCATAACCTAATCCAAAAAAATATAAACATTAACATTCTGGGCCAACCAAAAGCAATGACAAATAAAGTCAAGTTTCTAGGGGTGGTTCTTACACCACGCCTTAACTGGAACCCACATATTGACCACCTATGTAAAAAAGCTATAAAAGGCACAAACTTTATCCGAATTCTCTCTTCCCAGACATGGGCTCAAAACTCCAAGTTTCTTGTTCTTTTAACACAAGCTTTAGTTCGCAGTCGTCTAACATATGGGATGGAAGCATTCCACAACATTACAAGTAACTTAATAAACAAACTACAAACAACAGAGCTAAAAGCCCTAAAAGCTGCTCTCAATGTGCCAAAGTTTGCAAACAATAACCTGATTTATGGAATAATAGGCTGGATTCCATTAGGTCATCTTATGAAGTTAAATACTTCTACATTCCTTACAAGACTATACGCTACAAATCATTTTTCAATAGAAAGCTTTAAGGCAGAATTTGAAGACCCTTTTTATAACCATCCATCTTTTCAACAACAAAAACCAATTATTGCACAAAAAGTATGCAATCCATTAGACTATTCCCGGGAAATGCTCTCCATGGCGGGCCTGGAAATAGAGGATATTGAAACCCATCCAAAGTTCCCCATCCCACATTGGGAATGGGAATCAGCACACTTTGACACTTTTTTACACCAAATGTATTCAAAATCAAATCAACCAAATCTACTTTCAGTTGCGGCCAAAGAAAAAGTTTCCGAAATTAAACATCAGTTATTAATATACACGGACGGTTCCAAGATCTCCGACTCACAAATAGGGTGCGCCTTTACCATTCCAGCCCTTAAGGTCACTAAATCCTTTCAATTAAATTCAAAAATTTCAATATTTAGCGCAGAACTATGGGCAATTCTTGAAGCCTGTTTTTTTATAAACGAGTTCCCAAAATCACTGTTTCAGGTGACAATCCTTACAGACTCCCTATCCTCTATACAAGCTTTGCAAAATAACACACAAAATAGAAGGAAAATCATTCAAGAGATACAAAATCTTATATACATCAAATAAGAATCAAAGGTATCGATTTAACCATTATGTGGATTCCCTCCCACTTGGGACTCACAGGGAACGACCTTGCTGATACGGCAGCCAAAAGGGCAGCTGAACACACCGAGGGCCAGTTTATAAACATTAAATTGTCCCTGTCAGAGATTAAAAACCACCTAAAGCGTTGTGTGTACCGGAGATGGGCTGAGGAATTGGATTCCTATTTAGAAGCCCACCTCCGGTGCAGGAAATTTATCAGCGGTGGACTTTATCTACCCGTTCCCCATAAAATTCAAAGCAGAATCAACAGATTCTATACTGATTCCATCCGATGTAAATTCAGAAATACCCCATGTAAATGTGGAGAGATTTTTACCCTGAACCATATTTTTGATCCCTGTAATCATATAAAGAAGGAACTTCAACCTGTCATAGACAAATGTAAACAAAATAATTTAATATACAATGAAAAGAATCTTTTATGCAAACACCATCAATTAGGTTGGTCACCAATAGCTTGGCTCGCCGGGGCAATTGGCCAGGCATCATTTAAGCACCTTGTTTAAAAATACTGGAATTATTTTTACTGGTGGGAATAGAGTCCCTCTGGTGTGCTGGCCGTATACCTGTCTGCATTCCCGCCCCCTACTTCCCCCTTTTCCCTTTTATCTAAAATATGTGCCGATGGGCTGAAGTGACTCTTTTGAGCCCACTACTTTTTAAAATCCCTTCTCCTATGCAGATGGGTGTCCGGCACGCACAACGGAGGGTTCTTTCGTAACCGTTGCGTTCTGCGCTTGTGCTCCCCCCCCTTTTTGGGATTGCCCATGCGGTGACCTGTCACTGCTCGGGGCGGAGAGGAGGGGTCCCTTCCCCTCCCTCCCTCCGTTCCGAGCATACAGGAGTCGTTAACCATCCCCACCCACAACTCTCTTACGATCTCTCTAAATACCATCTAGCATAAATATAAATAAGAAAAACTTCATTTTATTTTACATAAAGCTCAGACTCCATCATGACATCAGGGGCGGGAGAGTCTTTGTTGCTACCCCCCCCCCTGGGATCAGATGGAACACATAAAATTACTTATAATAATGGAGGCCTCTGGCGGTATGTCCCCCCACTTAAATACAACCTTATATAAAATAACGAATCTTGACTAGTTTTCATTTATTTAAATAATTAAATCACATATGGTCATGTAATAGACCAAAATATACATAAAACAAACTAGATTTTAATAGCAACTTTTAATATATCTATGATACCTCAATAGTTATAAATTCGTCTTTTTATTATTAAATCTTAACTTAATCTACATATTAAACAATTTTAAAGATACAGATTTTAACAAACAATTTTAAAAAACTATGGGGTTGAGTCCCATGGCTTGACCACAGTAGAACATAAATTTCTTAATATAACTTTTAACAAAATAAATAAGTAAACACTCGTTAAATCTTAACATAGACTAAAAATTCAACTTAGGTACATTTTAAATCTTAAACAACAACGTTACTTGTAAAAAGTTTAAATAGCTTGTTTGTAAAAGTTGTGTACATAATAACAATGTACATATCAATATTAATAACTTTTGGCCAAATAACTTTTGACCTAAGGAACAAAAGATAACAGTTGCCTTTGTATTAAATAAACTTATAGTTAAAAACCTCTAGGTAACTATTAGTTGTTTTGAGTCCTAAGGGACCAAAACCTAATAGGATAGCCTATATAAAAGCAATGTACATATAGAATAAAACAATAACTTTTATTTTTACATAACCTTTTTTTGAAAGGTTTTTTTAAACTGTATATTAGCTTGAACACAGGCTTCTGCCTGTCAAGAATTTTAATAATAAAAGCTCTTCCCGAGCACAAACACGGATTGTTTTTATCCAATCGCTCAGTTGAGCCTAAAATGCAAAATTTTTTAACTGTAGCCCTAGGGTTTTTTAGTCAGACCTCCTCCAGTCAGCCAGACTTAAAAGCAAACAGCTAAATATCTTTTAAAAACCAAATATTTTATTACAAACATAAATTTTATATTCTTCAGCTTGCGCTATTAAAATAAAAATTCTTTATAAACTTTGTTAAAACAAATAACTTATTTCTTTAAAAAAAAAATTTCATCTTATAAAACTTAAAATCCACCTTTTCTCTAGGATCTCTATAAATTAAAATGCCTCAAATAGTCTTTTGACTCAGAGGGCGTAAAATCTCTATTTTTCTCTCTATAAAAGGGTTTCTTGGGTTGATAAATCTATTTCTTGTCTATGTATATGTCCATTTTCGTTTTGTATTGTCTTATATATTATTTATACAACTCACAAATGTCCCATATGTGCCTTCCCAGGTCGAGAGGACGTAAAATTCCAAATTTCATTCATAAATCTATTTCTATGTGTTTTTAAAGTTATTCTATTCCAGTGTTGGCAACCAAATAACCCTAAAGTGATTATTTCGAAATGGCGGTTAAAATGGCGGCCAAATAATTCCCTTGGCTGTAATTTAACTTTACATAGCACGCAAAATCATAGTTTGGTGTCTAGGATAGGGTTTAAGAAGTCAAACCATTCATTCGATGGCTTTCAGACAATTGTGATGCATAAAATTATATTTTTGTATTGTTATAAGTTTCCTATATTATATAGCAAATTCGTGTTTGATATTGAAATACCTATTGCATCGGTTTGGATTTAAGATGGTTGTCAAAGAGGTGGCCAAATAACCTATAAGGTTATACATACAAGCAATACAAGCACTACTTTTGATATTTGATAACGTTTTTGGATAGTTGAACATCTATTTTTGGTATTCGAGTAGCGTTATGTTCTTTTTTTCTCGATCACTGCTAAAATGGTTGCTAAAATTGCTGCCAAAAATTCTTCAGACTATGCCATTTCTTTCAAAGCATTTCTGGCGATTCCAACAAGACCCCTAGCAAACTTTTATGTTTTGTTCGCGTATTCAATAGCCTGATAACTTGGAATTTTATTGAACAACTGCTTGGTCTCTTTTGTGACAAATCACCTTGTTCTTCATGCACCTCTGGGGCTGTCACTGGGAGCATCTTCCTCTCAGCCTAGAAAATAGCCCCCCTCCCCCCCCCCCCCCCCCCCCCCCCCCCACGTCCATCAAGTTTGATGGACATTTTTGAAAGCACAAAACCAAGGTAGTTGTTGACTCCATGGTTTAAGACTCCAGGCGCACAGACTCCATGGCTGGTACAACACATTATAATGGCCTTTGCAAAACATTGTGTACTCATATTAACATGAGGATTGCCTTCTTAAACAATCTAAAAATATTTCATGAAGGAAGATAAGTGGTTTGATCATATAGCCCTCTCTTACATCATAAAAATCGTTTTAAGCAAGCAGTTTACAAAAAAAACCACATAATGCTTTACATATATTTCCTTTAGTATTTTTACCTCTAGATAAAACATCTACTGACACAAATATTCATTTTGTTATTTTGTTGCGGCTATCGAGAACTTTTTTTGTATTGCTTTAAATTTTCAGCCTGTTTTGTGTGTTTTGTTTTAACATCAGACCGAAAATGAATATAATACATTTCCAATCACTTTCATGTCTATATATTGTGATTCAGCACCATAAAGAACATATAATTAGCCACTGAGATGGCAGATTTATTCCAATAAATATAGAGCGGTTAGACATTTTAGCCGCCATTTTGAAAACTGTCATGGCGGCCATACTTCGCGAATACAGAAGCAACATCCATGTGGAAGACATTACTCTACATCCATGCATTCTATCCCAGATGGATGATTGCTTCTAACCAGCAACGTTTAGGTGGTTTCACTGTTTGGAATATTGCTTCTTGACTATAAACATGTTAATACTGCAAGATGTTTATGTGGGGAGAAACGTTTAACATCCCATATACTGTTTCATTGTCGCCTTATGAGTCAGCACCTACCCAGTTTCCAATTACCTGAAAATCCTTCAATCAAAATCCTAATGTCAAATCACTTATTTTTGTCTAATGTATCAAAATATTTACTTCATAGTCCCATTGGTACGTTATTATGACATTTTCATTTTTGTTTTTAAACAGGGTTATATTTGGTTGTTCTTGTTAAGTAATTTAAGTTTTATCTTTTAATTTATAAAATAATATCAGTGCAATTTTAGTACCAATCATTTACAATATCCTAGTCGTTTCAAAACACTGTAAGTGAAAAGACGTTAAAATAAACAAAGCACACACACACACACACACACACACACACACACGTATACGACTTGTCATGATACTTGAAATGAATCATATAATACACCTTATTTCCATGAAAGGCATTACTGTTACTTTTTGTTGGGTGCCTTCTCATTGTGGAATATCACCAAATGAACGGGTAGACCAAGCTGCAAAAAAGGCAGCTAAAAATCGTAACAACGCAGTCTCAATTATTGTTCCCTTAGATCTGACATAATTGTTCTCAATTATAAACAAAACATCTCATGAAAATATTAAAGCTTTATTGATGAACTCAGATGTTCAGTATTATCATAATTGTATTAAATCTAATAACAGAGACAATGAAAAAACATCACACAAACGTGTTACTTTCTCGTCCAGGGAGATTGAAAGTTTAATCTATAGACTTCGTTTGAATTCATTTAAAACAAAATATTGTCATAATGTTAAATGTATGTGTGGGAATCTATAAGTGTCAGTCATTTACTGACTCACTGTCAAAGAGCAAGAGAGCTCTTTAAGAATTCGGGTATTGACTGTTTTAATGATGGATCAACTCCATTAACACTATCTTGTATATTAAATGATTACTCTGTCCTTGATTCAATTTGTAAATGTTTATTAAGTAGTTCAATTAGTATTTATCTTTAACCTTGTTCATTATCTGTTATATTCTTTAAGTGAATATATACTTTATTTAATGGGGTGGGTGGGGTGGGGGTCATGATTGCATCACTAACTTATTAGGCTTACTTATTATATTCTTACATATTCTCACTTACAGACACATCTACTCACAACTCAACCACACCAAAAACACACCACAATATAATTTTGTCTGATTCCTTTTTAGTGAGGGACATAACCGATGTTACCTATACGTCATCTTGGACATGCGCAATAAAAAGATCATCCTGTCGAACGGACAGTCTGGCCATCTAGTATGTTTTGGCAGTGCTAGAATATTTGAGTCAGATGGCAAACACCACTCGACACCCCTGACACAACATGGTGTCAGAAGTTAAAAACAACAAGTTCAGCAACCGACAAGGCACAAAGAAGACCATGTTTAAGCCACCTGAGCAATTTCAGTTCCACCAGCCAAACTCGTGGGAAAACTGGAAGCAAAGATGGGAACGATTCGAGTCGCCGCGAAACTCGATCAAGAAACTCAAAGGTATCAGGTCAGTGCTCTCATCTACACAATGGAACCGGAATCAGAGACTATTTTCAGCAGATTTTAGTATGGGGTAGATGAAACAAGATTGTTTATTTTGTACAGACTGAGAAACATTGGTGTTAACTCAAACATTTTGCATACGTACTATAGTAGCTGCATTGAGTCTGTGCTTACTGTTTCCTTTATGTGTTGGTTTGGAAGTCTGTGTTTGAAGAACAAGCGTGTGTTGGATGATGTGAATGAATGAATGAATGAATAAGTTTTCTTTATTGAGGATAATAGATTAAGCAACATTGCTTTTTTTTCGTCCAGTCCTCATGCAAAAAAATAGAAACTGAAGAAAAGAAACCAAGCATAAATACAAAGAACAACCAAAAGAAAACAAATGGGTGGAGAAAATACAATCTTAAACTAAACAATTGTCTGCCCCATCCTTCTTTTAGACACACACACACACACACACACACACACACGCGCGCGCGCGCGCGCGCGTGCACGCGCACACGCACGCGCACGCACGCACACACACACACACACACACACACACACACACACACACACCACCTCCCTCCACCCCTCTATACACAAGGTATGTGGTGAATGTGTGTAGTAAAGTTGTTGGAAAGAGAGAGATGGGTTTGAATGAGATGTACGAAAGACGAACCAAGCATAAAGCCAGGAAGATTGTAAATGACACCTGCCATGTTTTGAAAAAACATTACGAACTATTACCTTCTGGACGTCGCTACAAAACTTTTAAAGTCAACTCCAAGGCACAGAAATCCTTCATCCCCAGATCCATCCACCTCCTAAACTCATGATCCTTTTAGGTTTAAATGTGTGTTCATCGTGTTAAAAGAAACTATGCATGCTTATCCTTAGACGTGTATGTATCCACATATAATGTGTATCTTTAAGTGTGTATTATGTGTAACTTTTGCTCCTATTCATGCATGCTGAATGTCGATGTCTTTGTTATTCTGGCACCTGAACAAAATTTCTCCTTGGGAGATAATAAAGTGAAAAAAAGAAAGAAAAAACAATTAACAACGTCGTGTTGAGAAAATTCGACGAGTATTTTGTGCCAAAGAAAAAATGTCACGTCACACACGAAAGGGCCCTGTTCCATCAACGTCGTCAGCAGGACGGGGAAAATGTAGAGGATTATGTCAGAAAATTATATGAACTTGCTGAACATTGTGCTTTTGCAGACAAGATAATACTATTCGGGATAGGTTAGTCCTAGGTGTACAAGACAGAGAGTTGTCAGAAAAACTGCAATTTGAAGAGGGACTGACGTTAGTCCAAGCAGTAACCAAAGCTAAACAGTGGGAGAGTGTGAAACACCAAGTAGAAGAGCAAAGAGGTGCCGCAAGTCATAGTGTTGATGCAACCTACAAGAAAACTTTCAAGAAAACTCAGACTCAGAACAAAGTCAAGTGTGGAAAGTGTGGGAGTCAACATGAGGTAGGCAAGTGCCCAGCGAAGGGGAAGAAATGCCACAAGTGTGGCAAGCTGTCCCATTTTGCGAAAGTCTGTAGAACAAAGAAAAAGTCTGTGAAGGATGTTCGTCAAGTAGAGACTGCTGATGAAGTAACATACCTTGTGGGTGCTGTTCAGTCTGCAACTAGTGAAAGTGCGACGGGTGCTTGGCGAGTAGAACTTGAGGTAGCAGGAACTCCGGTCGCCTTCAAAATCGACATGGGAGCAGACGTCAATGTTCTCAGCAAAGCAACGTGGCAGTCACTGGGAAAGCCTAGGCTCTCAAAGTGCGACAATGTTACTCTAATGAGCCCAGGATGGAAAATGCAACAGCTCGGGTGCTTCCAGGCTACAGTTACGGCTCACTCGACGACTTTCTACGTTGTTGATCAGGTTTCAGAGAACCTTTTGAGTAGGGACACTTCATCTTTTCTGAACTTGATCCAGAGAGTTGTGAATGAAGTCTCTTTCAACAAGCTGAAATGCAAACCTGTCAAAATCAAACTGAAAGAAGGTACTCAACTCTACAGTGTCGGAACAGCAAGGCGTGTGCCTATTCCCCTGCACGAAAAGGTCAAGGCGGAGCTGCAGTCCATGAAAGAAAACGGGATCATCGAAGAAATAACAGAGCCAACAGACTGGTGTAGTCCTATAGTACCTGTTGTGAAACCAAATGCAAACGTCAGAATCTGCGTTGATCGAAAGAAGCTCAATAAGTCAGTGCAGCGAGAACGGTACATCATCCTCACTGTAGAGGAGATAGTGCACAAGCTCAAAGATTCCCGAGTTTTCACGAAGCTGGATGCCAAATCAGGCTTTTGGCAGATTCCGCTTCATCAAGAGTCTGCGAAACTTACGACATTTATCACGCCTTTCGGTCGGTTCTTCATGAAGAGATTGCCGTTTGGGATTTCAAGCGCGTCTGAGATTTTCAGCGGATAATGACTGAAACTCTAGAAGGCATTGATGGCGTCATTTGTTATTTTGACGACACCCTCCTCCATTCCAAAACCATGGAAGAGCGTGAAAAACAGTTGTAAACAGTGAAAGAACGGCTAGAAAGTGCAGGACTGAAGCTGAATGAAGACAAGTGTGAGTACAAGAAGAAATAAATTACCTTTCTTGGACACATCATCAGCGCTGAAGGGGTCAGGCCAGATCCATCCAAGATAGAAGCGATCAGAAAGCTGGAAGTAACGTCAAACGTAGAGGAGCTCAGGAGCTTCCTAGGGATGGTGAACTTTCTGGGTCGCTACGTTTGTCATCTTGCGACTATGCTCAAGCCATTGAATGACTTGTTGAGAAAAGAAGTTGCCTGGACTTGGGACTGTGATCAGAAAGCAGCGTTCGAAAAAGTGAAAGAAATGCTCAGCACTGCTCCAACGCTAGCCTACTATGATCCAACAAAACCAACAACCGTGTCAGCTGACGCAAGCAGCTATGGCTTAGGCTGTGTTTTGCTCCAAACACACGACGAGGGTCTTCGCCCGGTAGCTTTCGCCTCCCAGACATTGACGAAAGCTGAAGAGAGGTACGCACAGATTGAGAAAGAGTGCTTAGCTTCCGTGTGGGCATGCGAAAAGTTTGAGAAGTACTTGGTAGGCTTGGAGAGCTTCACTCTTGAAACAGACCACAAGCCGCTTGTGCCGATTATCAACAGTAAAGATCTGTCAGACACGCCGTTGAGATGTTAACGCCTGCTGATCAGACTCATGAGGTTTAAACCCCAGTGTGTACACAAACCAGGCAGAGGCATGGTTGTAGCAAATATGCTGTCCAGAAAACCGTTGACTGTGAAGGAAACTACCGATCTTGAGGAGGAAGTGGAGTACTATGTCAACACGGTGAAAGCAACATGGCCAGTGGCTGACCAGTGCATCAGTCGAATTCGGTCAGAGACTCAAAAAGATGTCAATCTGAAGTTTGCTCTAGACTACAGCAGAGATGGATGGCCTCAGTACAAACAAGACGTTGCTCTAGCTGCTAGCTAGGGACTTCTTTGGGGTCAGAGCAGAGTTGAGTGTGGTAGACGGGATCCTGCTGAGGGGTGACCGAATCGTCGTCCCCTACTCCATGAGAAAGGACGTTCTTGAACGCATCCACCATGGCCACCTCGGCATTGTGAAATGCAGAGAGAGGGCCAGACAAGGGGTGTGGTGGCCTCGTATCTCAAAAGACATTCAAAACAGAGTGTCCGGCTGCCGCGCCTGCCTTCAAAAGAAACCATCGCAGACGAAGGAGCCATTGATCTCAACTGGATGCCGAGATCGCCCTTTCCAGCGGGTTGCAGTGGACATTTGTGAGGTCAACGGGCAACACCATCTTGTGTTTGTTGACTATTACTCAAGGTGGTTGGACATTTACACGCTGAACAAATTGTCAACAGCTGCAGTTGTGACCAAGCTGAAAAACTGCTTCGCCCAGCATGGGGTACCGGAGACGCTCGTTTCTGATAACGGGCCTCAATTCAGCTCAGCTGAATTTCGACAGTTTGCTGAGGAGTGGAACTTCACCCAGGTCACCTCTAGTTCCCACTTCCCTCAGTCCAACGGCGAGGCTGAGAGAGCGGTGAAGATGGCTAAAGACATCATCAGGCAGAAACAGCCTGAGCTGGCTCTTCTCACGTACAGGGCCACGCCACTTCCTGCCCTGGGAGTGAGTCATGCTGAGCTGGTGCTGGGGAAAAGGCTGAGGACAACCCTACCCGTAGTGCCGGCCACGCACTGTCTCTCCTGATGTGGTACGTAGGCGTGACGAAGACTACAAACAACGGATGAAGGCGTACTACGACAGGGGTGCACACCGCCTTCCGGAACTTAGCCCTGGAGACCCAGTCCTTGTGAAGGAGGATGGGCAGAAGGGTTGGAAGCGTTCGGGTGAGGTGGTCGGACAGTGTGCTCCACGGTCCTACATTGTCCAGACTACTGACGATGAGCTGAGACGCAACCGACGTCACCTACGCTACGACACGGCAGCTACGCTGTCTCCAGACGGGCAGCATCAGAAGCCGACGCTGCCTCCAGACGTTCCTGCAAAAACTGCTTGCATGAGATAATGTGTATGTCTTGCACTTGACTGCCAGTAAAAAAAAATGATTACCTATAATAATTATTCATACTATCGTCCTAGTGCATGATCCCGTTATTGCGAGGCCTTTCCTCTGCTCGGGCCGGGGAGGAGGGGTCCCTCTCCCTCCCTCCCCCTGGCCCCAGTAAGTCAGAATCGTTAACCACCCCCTCCTCTACTGAATATAGGATTTAACTGTATATGATGCTACATGTACTTAAAAAACAACAACTTGTAAATAACATCATAGGGGACTTTGTAAATAAAATAATATTGCTGGAAAACTTTAAAAAGGAATTTTACCATAGATTTAACTAACTTTTTATAACAAGCATTAAATATGCATAATCAGAAGAGACAGGATCCCTAACATAGAGTAATTAATATGCTCTATTTGTATATACAAAACTCTTTGTTTTTGTGTTTGCACAGACTCGGCCCATACTTTTTTTTTGAAGCCGAGTCGAGAGTGGGTTGACGCTTCTTTTTAAAAAATAAGTTTGGGATCCTCTCTCTAATCATAAATAAATTTCGTTTTGCAAACTCTGCAAAAAACGTAACTTATTTACAAAATATTAACATACAAAGTATAGGTTTTTAAAACCAATAATTTAGGCTTCATGTAAGCCAATTATCGGGATTTTAATACTTTTAAACCTTTTGGTAATAAAGAATATTTTGTACATACTGTTCATATCTAAAGACCTTTTTCGATTTAAAAGTTTTTTGTTGTTATGGTTTTTTTTAAAAAGTGGTCCTGAAAATTTTAATCTGAAGATAGCTCGAGGAGTCAATATTAAGGCATTTTTAATAGAAACATTTAAAAATCAATGTAGTATTATAATTTATTTCAGTCCTAGTGCGGGCCATAGCAACTAACTAAGGTTTTGACCTAATCAAAACAAAACAAAAATAAAACAATCAGAATAAAGAATTATGAATAATAAAGTAATTTGAACTCTATTTAAAAAAAATAGTAATAATAACTTTATTTAAAAGAAAGACTACATTTTTTCTGGTCCCTTCCCCCTATTTCCCCAAACTAAATAAAAAGTAATGTCCCACATGGCTACAGCCGGGAGGACGTAAAGCATTATTTTCCGATAAATCTATTTCTATGTGTTTTTAAAGTTATTCTATTCTAGTGTTGGCAACCAAATAACCCTAAAGTGATTATTTCGAAATGGCGGTTAAAATGGCGGCCAAATAATTCCCTTGCCTGTAATTCAACTTTACATAGCACGCAAAATCATAGTTTTGGTGTCTAGGATAGGGTTTAAGAAGTCAAACCATTCATTCGATGGCTTTCAGACAATTGTGATGCATAAAAGTATATTTTTGCATTGTTATAAGTTTCCTATATTATATAGCAAGTTCGTGTTTGATATTGAAATACCTATTGTATCGGTTTGGATTTAAGATGGCTGTCAAAGAGGTGGCCAAATAACCTATAAGGTTATACATATAAGCAATACAAGCAATACAACTACTACTTTTCATATTTAATAACGTTTTTGGATAGTTGAACATCCATTTTTGGTATTCGGGTAGTGTTATGTTCTTTTTTCTCGATCACTGCTAAAATGGCTGATAAAATTGCTGCCAAAAATTCTTCAGACTATGCCATTTCTTTCAAAGCATTCCAACAAGACCCCTAGCAAACTTTTATGTTTTGTTCGCGTATTCAATAGCCTGATAACTTGGAATTTTATTGAACAACTGCTTGATCTCTTTTGTAACAAATCACCTTGTTCTTAATGCACCTCTGGGGCTGTCACTGGGAGCATCTTCCTCTCAGCCTAGAAAATTGCCCCCCCTCCCCCCCCCCCCCTCCCCCACGTCCATCAAGTTTGATGGACATTTTTGAAAGCACCAAACCAAGGCAGTTGTTGACTCCATGGTTTAAGACTTCAGGCCCCCAGACTCCATGGCTGGTACAACACATTATAATGGCCTTTGCAAGACATTGTGTACTCATATTAACATGAGGGTTGCCTTCTTAAACAATCTCAAAATATTTCATGGTGGTTTCCTCATATAACCCTCTCTTACATTATAAATATCGTTTTAAGCCAGCAATTTACCCCCCCCCAAAAAAAAATAATAATGCTTTATATATATTTTCTTTAGTATTTTTACCTCTAGATAAAACATCTACTGACACGTACACAAATATTCATTTTGTTATTTTGTTGCGGCTATCGAGAACTTTTTTTTGCATTGCTTTACATTTTCAGCCTGTTTTGTGTGTTTTGTTTCAACATCAGACCGACAATGAATACAATACATTTCCAATCACTTTCAGGTCTATATATTGTGATTCAGCACCCTAAAAAACATATAATTAGCCATTGAGATTGCAAATTTATTCCAATAAATATGCAAGATATAGAGCGGTTAGACCATTTTAGCCGCCATTTTGAAAACTGTCATGGCGGCCATACTTCGCGAATACAGAAGCAACATCCATGTGGAATACATTACTCTACATCCATACATTCTATCCCAGATGGATGATTGCTTCTAACCAGCAACGTTTAGGTGGTTTCACTTTTTGGAATACTGCTTCTTGACTATAAGCATGTTAATACTGTAAGATGTATATGTACGGAGAAACGTTTAACATTCCATATACTGTTTCATTGTCGCCTTATGAGTCAGCACCTACCCAGTTTCCAATTACCTGAAAATCCTTCAATCAAAATCCTAATGTCAAATCACTTATTTGTGTCTAATGTATCAAAATATTTACTTCATAGTCCCATTGGTACGTTATTATGACATTTTCATTTTTGTTTTTAAACAGGGTTATATTTGGTTGTTCTTGTTAAGTAATTTAAGTTTTATGTTTTAATTCATAAAATAATATGAGTGTAATTTTAATACCAATCATTTACAATATCATAGTCGTTTCAAAACACTGTAAGTGAAAAGATGTTAAAATAAACACAAAACACTCACACACACACACACACACACACACACACACACACACACACACACACACACACACACACACACACACACACACACACACGCAGACAGACACAAACATGCTGTTTGAAAGAGAGTTGAATCAAAAGTGACTCCAAGGTTTCAGGCCAGAGAAGAGAAGCAGAAGTGCCAATGATGGTGGAAGAAGGGAGATAATGGTGATTTTTAAACTTGGGAAGGGCAATGCACACGCACGCACACGCACGCACGCACGCACGCACACGCACACACACACACACACACACACACACACACACACACACACACACACACACACACACACACACGCACGCACACAGACACAAACATGCTGTTTGAAAGAGAGTTGAATCAAAAGTGACTCCAAGGTTTCAGGCCTGAGAAGAGAAGCAGAAGTGCCAATGATGGTGGAAGAAGGGAGATAATTGTGATTTTGAAACTTGGGAGGGGCAATGAGGATCAGTTCTGTCTTTTCATCATTCAGTTGTAACATATATATATATTTGAAGTCATCCACTACTTTAAGTCACGAATACAGTTCTGGATGTTAATGACCATATTCGCAACTTCAGACAAAGAGGTTGATTCGTGCAACTGCGTGTCATCAGCAAAACTCGTGCATCAAAGAGTGTTTGTCAATTACATCAGACACAGGTCTGACGTACAATGCAAAAAGAACGGGACCAAGCACAGAACCTTGTGGCACCCCACAGAAATGGAGGAGTGGTGGGAAAGGAAAGGCCGTTTACACAGACTGTCTGAGAACGAACGCCTAGATAGGATTTTAACCAGGTGAGAACAGTGCCCTAAATGCCAAAGGAGTTTTGAAGTCTGGAAAGAAGAATGTCGTGATCTACAGTGTCGAATGCTGCAGATAGGTCCGTCTAGAAGGGATAGAAGAGATATTTTGTCATGGTCAAAGGCGAGTAGTAGATCACTAACTACTTTGAGAAGGGCAGTCTATGTGCTGTGACCAGCTCTGTAAGCAGACTGGTGTGGATCAATGAGATTGTTGTGAGTGAGATGGGCTGAAAGCTGAGAAAGAACTACCTGTACTCTCTCCAGGATTTTGGATAGGAAGGGAAGGTTGGAAACGGGCCTGTAGTTTTTCAAGCAGTTTGGGTCCAGAGAAGGCTTTTTTAAGTAAGGGACGAACAATGGCAGATTTGTACACTTAGGGGGAAATGCTAGTTGAAATGGAACAATTAATAACATCAGTTATGTAAGGAAGCAAAACATCAGTGTAATCGGGCATTAAGGATGCAGGCAATGGATCAGGTTCACACGATTTGCATGGTGAAACAGTTATCACCTTTTTAAATTTACTCTCAAGTCACACAACTAAAAGAAGTGAAAGGCTGTTCAGAAAAGCTAGAAATAACAAAAATATCACCACTGCCTTTGAATAAATCTGAAACAATAGTAATCAGAATACACATTTCCAAAGTGCCACCCAAATGCACAATGTTTCGATTCATTGTTTTAAGTCTATGCTTACAGACAACGGCAGATGAATTGAAAAAACAATTACAAAAAGGCCTATTTGTTGCGCATTGAAAATGAATTAGGCCGAAAGGCTATTCGGGCTGTAAATGTTTGGTCAGGAAGACATGTCTGCCCCCCTTCTTTGAGCCAGGGAGAGGGGTGGGAAAGATAATCTTGTGGCTTTAGGCATGATATCTTGACCAACGTGTTCATTTTGTTCCTTTTCACGGAGGTAGGCAGGCCTATTATAATATGTCTCCGCATCTGCTGCACCCACGGCCTCTTCTCATCAGTTTCTGGCGGGCCCTGTTTCTCCTGATGATGGCAGTCGACATTGGACAAATGAGCGCAGCGTTTCCTTGAACTTGGAGCCGAGGAAACAATACACAAAGAAATTGAAAGTGGCGTTGATGAAGGAAGCCAGCTCGAATACGCTCACAACCAGAGTGGATAAGTTGCGATAGCGTCCCCTGAGACCTATGCCCGGCACGAACATGACGAACATGCCCAGTGTCATGGGAGGGAGGGAGCAGACGATGTACAATATGGACACTGCTATCAGGGTGCGTGTTAGCGCCACTTCCCGCCATGATAGCGTAGTTGACGAAGTCTTCTCTCGCCAGGCCACCATCTTCTTTAGCTTGACGGATGTCACGACCGTCGTTGTCGTGGTGACTATGATGTAAGTCAGGGGCTGGATCGTTCCAACAAAAAGAGTCAACATGTCCATTCGGGCTTGATACTGGATGTAGAACGGGCTGGTGTACAGCCGTTTGGATGTGGTGTTGGCCACGGGATCAAAAAAGCACACCAAACTCCATCTCAATCCAATTACCATGGACCCTGTCAGAACTAGGATGGTGCCCAACACGAGCATGACGGCAGTGGTTCTGGTTTTCATTACCGTCTGCGACCGGAGAGGACTGACCACACACAAGCATCTCTCACAAGCGATCAACATGGACACGTAACCAGACAACCAACTGAAACCTCGAAATCCTACGAGTTTATTGTCTAAAATGAACTGCAAGACAGGCCCTTTAGACTGGGTGAAGGGCAGGAAAAGTCTGTCCACGTTGAAGAAAAAGTTGTTGAGCATGTGGAGCAAATCGACCAGCGAGAGAGCGAAGAGACAGAGGTTGATCCGTTCCCTGAGGCCCTGTTTGCAGAAGACCAGCATGTTGAGGAGGTTGCAGGGGACGGAGATGAGGAACAGGATGGGCAGACACACGGCTCCAACTGCCGTGTCCACGGCCTTCTCTGTGTCCTCACTGATCAGGTTGTCGGGGTTGGACCAGGGGATGAAGCCGTCCACAACTAGACACCCCTCTGGAATGTCTATGCCCAGGTCTTGTGATCCAACTGATGATGTTACAGTGAAATTTACTTCTGGAGAAGGGACATGTGATGATGGTAACGATGCCATTTTTAGGTTACTTGGCGTGTTGATGGAGATTCCAGGCCAATGTGTTCTTTTCCACAATTAGGATTTTAAATAATGCAATCATAAATTCGGTTAATATAAACGTAACTATTGCTAACGTTCCTAGAATCTACTTCAATTCGTTTTTATCTTTGTTCCCTCTGAAGGACTGCACACAACTATCAGTAGGCTTATATTCATCTTAACTTCCCTTTCATTTCATGACAATTCCACCCACAACACCAATTAACTGTCCTGTTTATATTTTCGCTCGCATTCACTCTGTGTAACCTATGTGTACGCGCGCACACACGTGCGCGCATGCACGCGTACATGCGTGCCTGTGCGTGTGCGTTTCTATGTGTACGTGGGCGAGTGCTTTCTCTTGCATTGTTGTGTTTTAAGCGTTCTCTTGCTTTACAAATATGTATGTGTGTATGTTTTCACAGTTATGCACAATAGACTCATACACACACACGCACACACGCAAACACGCGCGCACGCATGGATGGATGAGCAAACATGGGCGACAGCACACGTTCCTGCAAAAACTGCTTGCACGAGATAATGTGTATGTCTTGCACTTCACTGCCAGTAAAAAATAAAATTGATTACCTATAATAATTATTCATAGTATCGTCCTAGGTAACATGCATTCAGCTTTTCTGTATGCGAGTGTGCAATGAAGTAAAATGAACATTTCCGAAGCGTGAGCGCGCGCGCGCGCGCGCGCGCGCGCGTGCGTGAGTGTGTATCTGCATGTGTGCCTGCTGGTGCGAGTCTTTGTGTATGAAACTGTATAAAGGGATTGCCTGCATGCTCTATTGTTTTTCTTTCAATTAGTGCAGGCACACGCGCGTGCGTGTGTGTGGCGAGTGATCTGTGAAAGGTCACGTATTGCTTGCATGTGTGTGTGTGTGTGTGTGTGTGTGTGTGTGTGTGCGTGTGCGCGTGCGTGCGTGCGTGCGTGCGCGTGTGCGCGTGTGTGCGTGTGCGTGTGTGTGCGTGTGTGCGTGTGCGTGAGTGTGTGCGCGTGCGTGCGTGCCTATATATATATATATATATATATATGTCAAGGGCGGATCTGAGGAGGGTTTCCAGGTTTTCGGGAACCTCCCTTCCCTTAGCCCCAAGCATGTACCTTATATCCTACAAGGGTAAAACGTAAGAAAATGGCTCAATATTGCTTTAATAATAACTAAATTGCAAAGTGTTCATGGGGGTTCGCCCCCTGCCCCCCCCCCCCCCCCCCCCAACCACTACACCTTAACCCAGGAACTATGCAGCTCCTTGGACTTCGACCCCCCCCCCCCCCTTTCGAATCATTTGGTCCGCCCCTGTGTGTGTGTGTGTGTGTGTGTGTGTGTGTGTGTGTGTGTGTGTGTGTGTGTGTGTGTGCTTCCTGACAGTTTCCTGACAGCATAGAATACGTGGAATAAATATAATGGAGGATGGTGAGGTTGAGGGCAAGAGAGGGAGGGAACGAAAATCAAAGACTAGAGTATGCTGAGGGGAAAAAAGCTAAGAAAACGTCAAAATAACGATTTTTTAGTAGGTAGCTCTATCGATCTAAGACATCCGTCTAATTAAAACTTGAGGCTGGCAAGGAAAGAAAAATATCAATTATGCCCTGATCTATTCTTTTTTTTGTTGGTGGAAACTTTTTTTCTTCAGATTTAACTGCCTCTGGAACAAGGGGATGCAACTCTCATGGGCGCGACACAGTCGCTGCCTTTCGGCTGCACAGTAAAGGCTCTTTGAGCTTAACATAAGGCCACACCTCTACTGAAACAACATAAGATAAAAGTAGGACGATAGCATTGTCGGAAGGGGGTTAAAGTGCAACAGAATCTTCAACGTGATGAAGTTGCCTAAGGCAAAGAAGAAGAAGAAATTAACATAATGACGTCATCGTAACGACTTTTTCTCTCGTAATGATCTGAATACACTCATGTAGCACCTCACTTGAAAGGTCTTGACGATATACATTCAAATGTGTGCATAACTATTCATATTTGTAATAGCCATTTAAAAAATAACGTTTATTTAGATTAATAGCCACTAGTGTGCTATGTATTAAAAGAAGCAGAGATAGAGAGAGACAGAGACACGGAGAGAGAAAACTTATATTGTTGTGCCAAGCACTTATATGTACAAGATTCAGAATGCTTCCAGATCTCTTTAGAAACCGTCACAGTTAAGGAACATTGTTCAAATAAAAAGTCAGTATAATGTCAAAGAACACACAAATGCTGTTGTAGCAAGAAAAACTTTCTAATTCACGCAATGTCAGGATTCAAGATTTATTGAATTTCAAAAGCATTAGGAGGTACATGTGGAAATTGTAAAAATAAACCAACAAACAATCAAATAAACAAATAAAACAGAATATTATGGGACTGCGACAGCTTGAGCCAGGGCAACATGAGTGTGTCAGTGGCTAAACATTATTCTGCTTGGCAGCCAACTTCAATAGGCTGAAGATTCTGCTGCGCTTAAGGGGTGGTAGTACGAAGATAAGAATTTTAAAATTATCAAGCAAAGATAAAAGTAATAAATGGAGAGAGAGAGAGAAACTCGAATGAAACTCGAATGAAACTCGAATGTTTATTGAGGATAGCTAAATAAGCACAAAATATGGCTTTTTTTCATCAGGTCCTCGTGCAAAGCAAGCAAGCAAACATAAATTAAACGATAAACAACCACACAAATAAACTACAATCAAAACAGACAAAAGAAATCAGAAACATGCAAGAAAAAAACACAAGAAATTTTTTTTTTTTTTAATAACAAAAAAAATAAAAATAAAAAAATAAAAAAATAATTATATATATATATATATATGCACACATACACACACGCGCACACACACGCACGCGCACACACACACACACACACACACACACACACACACACACACACACACACACACACGTACGCACGCACGCACACGCACACGCACACGCACACGCACACGCACACACACTCGCACACACACATTTTTATCCACATGTTATCTCATAACATGACATTCAATAGGGTAACAATGAATAGGGAAAGAAAATATCAGAATTTAAACGCATAAAATAAAATAATTTGTCCTCCCGCGTTTAAACATAAATTCATTGGATGCAAGTGATTTATATATTGGAAGGGAATATTTTTTTACATTATGCGGAGGAAACAATAGGTGATTTATATACATTCTGCTAAGTATTTATTATATGATTTTTTGAAAGACGCCAAGGTGCTCTTGTTTTTAATATATGCAGGCATCTCATTCCATAGTTTTGCTCCTGAGTATGTTAGGGATGACATGAAAAGATCTGTTCTTGGACGAGGAATGAATATTAGACTTTTATTACGAGCATTACTGATTTGGAATTTTTCACAGAGATAGGGAGGCGCCAGGTTATTCATTATCTTAAACATAAGCACGGCCTTATTTAGACGACATCTTAAGCTGAAAGGGAGAATGCTTAATGTTTTATAGTCAGTGGTTTGCAGAGATGATGATTTAAGTAGTATAGTTTTGATTGCACGTCTATAGAGAGTTTCTAGTGGTTTTAAACAGTTCTTACTAGCCAAATCCCAAGTTGTAGAAGCGTAGTCAATATCTGGTGAGAGAGAGAGAGAGAGAGAGAGAGAGAGAGAGAGAGAGAGAGAGAGAGAGAGAGAGAGGGGGGGGGAAGGAGGACCATAGACACTTATTTCGCAATATCCGGGCAGGACCAATCCGGCTAGCGAAGCGCTCCCCAGGGACGAAACCCGATCGGCACAGCTCCTGTCCTTCAATTACCACTACTTTGATCTATGGCCGGTAGTTCCCTGGTTTAACCCTTTCACCGCCAGCCATTTTTTAGCCAAACATTTCCATTAAACTTACTTGGCTACAGAAAAGATTTCATCTGCAATATTGTGGGATTTCCTTGTGACACTTTTAGAATAGGGTCAACCCTTACTGCTCAAATTAAGGAACACAATATCATTGAATAATAGACCCTGATTTCGAGGGTTTTAATGATATGGGTGTTAAATCATTGTGGTGCAAAAATGTGACATTGGCGGTGAAAGGGTTAATGTGAGGTTGGGGCAAGGGAGGGGGGGGGGGGGGTGGGGGTTGAGGTGACTGTGTCAGGGAAGTTTGATGGACGTGTTTATGGACAGCTGATTTGAATGCTTCCAATGACTGGGTGGTGGCAACTTGCTGAGGGAGGCTGTTCCATTTAATGTTTTTCAGTAGATCTGTGGTTCTGGTTGTCTCCCAGAATAATGGCCACCAATTTGCAGCTGGGCTCTGGGCCCTTTCAATAGCTTTATACTCATGTACCTAGATCTTCTTATTGTTAAACTTCAACGCCATCCTCAGAAAACAAAAGGCTTTGTTGGCGCGCGCGCGTGTGTGTATGTGTGTGTGTGTTTGTACACAGCAGGGCCTACTTATTTTTTACATTATCGGAATATGTTTTATGTCGACTTACTAAGTGTCGATTAAACAACAGAATCTTTTGCTGACAGTCTTACTTATTGTCACCTGATTTCATCCTGCTCCTTTCTTTCTTTCCTACTTAGATCTGTTGACTTTCTTTAGTTCTTTCTTTCTTTCCCCTTTTTTCTGGCTCATCTGCCTGCAATTCAGTGTCTCATAAAAAATGTATGTTTTACAGTTTATGCTAGAATCGGTCATAAAACAGCATCTCTTTGCTTCATATCTCTTGTCGATCCCAGCTGTCCTGTCTATCTGTCTGATCTCTTGCATGTGTACTCTCCTTCTAGACAACTCCTCTACTTCTTCAGACAACAGAACCTTTACTCTACCACGAACAAAACAAAAAAAATGCGGACACCGATCTTTCTCTTTCCCCGCACCAAAAACATGGAACCAGCTCCCCCTCTATCATAGGCCACTGTCATAATGAATAAGTAGTCCTATGAAATATTTACCTCTGCGCATGCGCATTAGAACAGTTACTTATCTCCCGTGATTACTACTAACCCTAACCCTATCCCTAACCTAACCCTATCCCTAACGAAGTTGAAACAACGGAAAGAACCAAGAAATAGAGCAGGAGAGTGTAAATCTACATATTTGCAGAGAAATCGATGTACAAAGCCATGCACTTAGTTTCGTAATTATTCACAATGGCGGACAAACAAACGATTCTGATTGGCTACGCGGCCAGAGGTAAAAATCTCATAGAGGTAAAAATACACTGCCACACCACTCCGAAAATCTTCCACCATTTAAAGACCCACCAGATCCATGAGTGAACATCACAGGTTTCGCGTGTTTCCCTCTCTCGTTGGTAAGAAATCTTATTTTGACCAGATCTGACTCCCATGCAAATTCCCCCATACATGAAAACGAGACATCACTTTAAAGAGCAGCTTCGATCGTGTGTGTGTGAACTTGTATGTGGGTCACACCTACTCAGAAAAAACAAGGGATTTAATCTTGCTGGCTCAGTTGGTCCTTAAAACAGTATCAAAAACACCTGTTTCGTCAATCATAATTATAATCTTGTGTAGATCACTGTCTCTCTCTCTCTCTCTCTCTCTCTCTCTCTCTCTCTCTCTCTCTCTCTCTCTCTCTCTCTCTGTATGCGTGGGTGAGGCCGTCCTCGCGCGCGCGCGCGCGCGTGATCCGTGTTGTTACCCCACCCCCCATCTTTTTTCCCCCTCAATATCTCTCTCCGTCTGTCTTTCTCGATTTTCCTTTTCACTTCTGTTCCCCTCCCCCTTCCCGCTCTCTCTCTCTCTCTCTCTCTCTCTCTCTCTCTCTCTCTCTCTCTCTCTCTCTCTCTCTCTCTCTCTCTCTCTCTCTCTCTCTCTCTCTTATACTACGTTCGTGAGTTTGTAAGAAAAGGAGGAGGGGAGTGGGATGGGGGGCAGGAATTTATCGACTGTTTCAATGAGTAATGTTTTCAACAGTTTCTGGTATATTACTTGCCAAATTTTGCATTTTTTTCCCGGCGTATTCTGAATCTATTTTTTATTTATGTTATTGTTCTTATTTGTTATCGCCCCTACCTCACTGTTCCGTTTCACATGGGCAGATGGCCCAGTTAATTAAATCGTTGTTCTTGTTCTTCTTGTTCTTGTGTTATACTACGTTGTATATTATGTTGTTTACAACAAATGTTCCTGTTTTATCTTTCAGTGTGGTTGTGTTCGATAATGAGAGATGGGATATCGGGGTGGTAAGGGTGGGGGGTGGGACGTTTTTGTTCATATATATGATTTTAATATAATTTGTTATATCTTTTAGTAAGCCTTGTAAAGCGCTTAGAGCTTCGATGAATAAGCGCTATAAAAATGTTCTTAATAAATAAATAAATTAATTAATTAATTATGACGGTGTTGACCTTGATATGTGTAGACCAAACAATATTTATGTGACAGGCCATTTGCGTTATCTGGAAGCTATAATCATTGTTTCCGAATTTCGCTAAGCTGGTCATTTGTGTGTATGTGAAAAGCATTTTTCTCTGAACATATTTTTGGGGTCCGAAGATGTCTCTTGGTGTGGTCAAGGGGTGGTAAGCCCTTCATGGTGGTCAGGGAACAAATTCTCCTGAAAATAAAAATATAAAACTTTTAAAATTGGGAGAAAAGAGCATCTCCTCAAACTGAAAACCCCCTCTGTCATTTTGCTTTTCTACGTTCACTTTTCTCTGAATTCAAAGACTTCTCAAAAGATTACCATGCCTGAAAAAGAAAAAAACACAACAGGGCAAAATGGGCCTTCTCGGCTGAACTGGGGAGAAAAGGGGGTGGTGGTGGTTAATGGTCCAAACCCAGGTTAGGCAGAAGGTCTTTCTCCTTATATGTTTTACTAATGATGTATGCGCCCTCCTACTTCCGTCGCGACTATCGCTAGAATTTGCTTCTGCAACTTAGTTAACACAAACCCTAACAACAATAACAACAAAATCCAAAGCAAAGTAACTTGCTTTGAAGATACAAACTCTTCATTGATCACTCAGTTATTTTTGTGTTTTTTTTGCTTTTTTTTTTGCTGTCCCATTCTGGGCCGTACAGTGGCGTTGCTCCCACGCCGCTCATTCCGATTCCCAATTCACAGCCACACCTCCGCACGTTCAAGTCGCAGAATCCGAGACCAGCAGTTCAAGGGGAGCTTCGCGTCTGTGTTAGTCCGTCAGGAGGCAACCAACCGAAGAGACACTGCACTGCTGTTGAGTCACTTCGGTGGAGTTCAGTAGAGCCCCCTACTGACGACACTATTCTCTTAGTCGCGGAGCCAGCGTGAGTGAGGTCCTCCTCCGAGGGCGCCACCATGACCGTCCAACGACAGTTATTAATTGTGACAGTGCATGTAAAAAACCAGACATAATGGCATTTTGACATAAATTGAGATTTTAATGTTCCATGATGGAACAAAGATTCCTTAGTAATATACAGAAAACCGAATCGAGTTATCTTGTTGTTAGATTCCACACACATACGCATGAAGCACGAACACACGCACGCATTCATGCGTAGCACACACGCACCTATGAGTAATAAAAGAAAATGTGAATTTATTTTCAAGTGGAAAACTACAGGATTCACTACAAAATTGCTCTCATCTGCTTCAATGTAATTTCTAACACCGCTCCTCCATACCTCTGTCAACTCCTTGAGTTATACCCCCCCCCCCCCCCCCCCCCCCCCCCCCTCTGCTGACACAAGAATATTTCGTGTAAATATATCATCCATGGTGTTCCACAATATAGCAAGAAGTTCCACGGAGGCCGTGCGTTTGCTTACGTTGGCTCTATGATCTGGAACAGCCTACCTTTCTCTGTCCGTCATGCACACAGTCTGTTCTCTTTTAAGTCTCAGCTGAAAACTCACCTCTTCTCTCTGACGTCTTACTCCTAACTCACGGACCTACATTACATGTAATGTAGGTCCGTGTCCTAACTGCACCGAGCCCTGGAGTTGTACCAGAGCTATTTTCTTGGCACATTTGAATATAGGTCCTTAGATAGTATACATCGTCAACACTAAGATTTGGAACAATTAGCAGGTGTCATAGTATACTCGGATTCATAACAAATATAAAAACTGACCTATTTGTTCCAAAAGAAAGGCAAGATTACGGAAAACTTAAACTTGATTCCGTCCGGTATAAGTTTTTCATAGGCCGGATTTCCCCCCTCCCCCAAAGAGGGCAGGGGACTCGGAAAAATTGAACCCTGTTTTTTAGGTTTGGGGTACCATAACCAATTCAATGCAACAAAACCAAAAAGTTAGTTTTAGCAAACATATTGGGCGAACCCCTACTTTCACTACATAGCAACCTGCACTAGGACGCTGTGGAGGCACTTGTTGGCTGGTGCGACGAGAACCATCTCCTCCTGAACGTGGCAAAGACCAAGGAGATGGTTGTCGACCTCAGGAGGAACCAACCCAAGCCAGCTCCACTGGTCATCAAGGGAGAGGAGTTGGGGTTGGTGGACCAGTACAAGTACCTGGGATCAATTATCGACAAGAGGCTGGACTGGTCTGCCAACTCCCAGGCCCTGCTCAAGAGGGGCAACCAACGCCTCTTTTTCCTGAGGAAACTGAACAGGTTTGGGGTGGGCCCGAGACGCTGGAGCTCTTCTACGGAGCGACAGTAGAATCGGTGCTCATATTCAATTTCTTCAGTTCCTCGGCAGCCTCAAGGAACATGACAGGGCCAAGCTGGTAAAGATCACTAAAGCAGCTGGCCAATCCTGAACTCTTCCATCAGCTTTTCCAATCCTGAATACAGGAGCACTCTTTAACTGCTTTCACTTATGCTGTGTCAAAATAATAAGATGGCAGGGCCATAAACTATATTCTCAGTACAAGGTACAGACAACGAAAAATTATCTCCCTTGTCCAGGGAGTTGTTTTTTAAAATTCTAGGGTCAGTGTTAAAATATTTCCTGTATTGAAATAGTAATACTGAGAAATCAAACATTTTACAAAAAAGCTGTAAGGTGACTCTTTTTCACTATACCTACTTTGGTTTAAATATCTTATCTTTGAAATAATCAGTATCTTTGTGATAATCAAATTTATTTCACTGGGATTGCGTTCATGTGGCTTGCTATTCTTTGAATTGGACATCATGTGCCACAACTACAAGGCGTAAGGAACTACTGTACCAAGTTTCTTTACAATCGGTTCAGTGGCTTAGGCGCTATGACATGTAACATATTTTGATACGGATGTGCAGGCACGCACGCACACACATACGGAGAGACTGAGAAATGCACAGCCCTTGTTCCCTTTCCAATCTACTTCCGTTCTGTTAGAACTTGGGGAGTAAAACAAAACAGGAAATGTCTTAGATTCAAGTTTACTACCATTTGCATGATTGATACATTTGAGAACTTCAGAAACAATGCCACCTATCCCTATGCTTAGGAATGAGCAGCATTGGACAATGATACCCATAATGAAAAAAATCAGGGATATACTTTTAACTCTTCTAGTACCATTACGTTTTTTGATGTTCTTGGTTGTCCATTGCATCTCAAACGACAATAGGGAAGGAACTATTTTTCAAGTGTGCATTGCTTTAATTAATGGAAGAAACAGTGAAATACCGTATTTTTCGGACTATAAGGCGATACTGTTTCCCCCAGACTCAGTTCCCGGCGTCTTATAATGTGACAATAAAATAGTAATAACAAAATCTTAAATTTGGCTAATATTTCAGGGGTGCGCCTTATACAAAGGTGCGCCTTATAGTCCGAAAAATATGGTAAGTTCTTGAAACAAACAAACATATCGTCGGTGAAATTCAGAAACCTTGTATCTCGATTTTTGAGTTAGATACATAGTCAGCTCTCTCATTTTCCCCGCCACATTCTACCAATGTCTAACGACTTTCTATCTGGGGTAAATCAAAAACCTTGTATCTCGATTTTTGGGGGTTTTGAGTTACATAGTCAGCTTTCTAATTTTTCCCGCCACCTTCTACCAAAAGCTCATATCTCTAACGACTTTCTATCTGGGGTAAATGAGGTTTTGAAAATAGACGAAAAACTCAAATTCAGATCTTTTGTTAAGGACAAAAATCTCGTATCTTCGTTCTTTTCAAGTCTAAAAAAAATAATTTTCAAGTAATTTTAACAAAATGCAGGATTAAACTTGCAATGTCTTAAACAACATAATTAATCATCATAGTTAATCAATCATGGTCAACGCGGTTAATTTTTTTTTCATTTTTCTCAAAACTACCAAAATTGAGATATGAGGTTTTTGAATTTCACAGACGAAATGAGGTTGTGTAAATAAAAGAAAAACTTGTAAATCCCAAATTCAGATCTAGTTAAGGACAAAAACCTCGTATCTTCGTTTTTTTCAAGTATTAAAAAAAAAAGAAGTAATTTTAACAAAATGCAGGACTAAACTCGCAATGTCTTGAACAACATATTCATCATAGTTAATAACTTGTGGTAAACGCAGTTAATTTTTAAAACAGTATTTTTCATTTTTCTCAAAACTACCAAAATCGAGATTCAAGGTTTCTAAAGTTTCACCGACGATATGGCAGTGTACTTGGCAGTGAATATCTTTGCACTTGGTGGGAGTGTAGAGTGCTAGAAGAGCTAAAAGACAAAAAGCACACAAAGAACCAAGCAGCACTCTAAAGAAACACAAAACACTGGAAACAAGTAAGCAGTCAACTTTTCTCCCCTTTATTGTAGATGCAAACAAACATGGAACTAAAACTGGAAACAATAATCAGCAGTGCACACATAAAATACAGCAAAACAAGCTTAATAATAACAACCAAACATAGCAACAAAATGATAAAAATACAACCAATATAAAGGAAACTGGACAAAAACGTATGGTAAAGATCGCTTTTTTCAATGAAGTCGCTTGGTTTCAGTTTGTGCAAGATAAATAGTCAACAGTTTACAGCACCAAAAAAGGGATACTTCTATGTACAAAGGCAGCAGTTATTCAGTGTTTCGATCACCTGACCTTTATCTCTAAAATCAAAACGTATTCCTATGTAAAGCGATGTTTATTTATTAACTTATATTTACATTGCTTATACTTCCATCAACAGCAATGGTCTCCTCAGGACTGTCACCACAGTAAACATCAAACAAGTCAATAACATCCCACATGTATTGACTTTACAAACAAACAACCCGAAAACATGACAAAAATATAAAACAGTTTATTACATGACACCTTCATCATTGTAACCCTATAGCCCATACATCTAGACAGTGCTGGAAACGTGGAGCCATTCCGCTTTACTTATCGGATCCAGGTTACAAAATCAGTAAAAAAGGAAAACAAATACATACTAGAAATTAAAAATACATTACAAAAAAGGCCATATAGGCAAATATGCACTGTAGAATGAATAGGTGCCCACTCAAGTGCGTAAGGTCTCACATGTCACACAGAGAATAAATACATATGATTAGATTATTACATTTGCCACAGTGGATTTAATTCCAGAGTACCTTGCTTACTCTGGAATGCATGCCCATTTCTGTGCCTTGCTGTTGTATTCAGTCAGCAGCCCGCACAGCTGATGGGCAAAAAATGTTAGTAATGAATCAATTTTGACTACAATGTTTTCAAAAGAACTACGGATGAAATAAGCATGTTACTGTATATATAATAATGCACAATAAGATACAGGGCAGTTTTAACTGCTTGTGCATGCGCTTTTAATGAGGCTTTATGTTGAAAATTCTCTGCCCCTGTCTCGCGCACTGAGATGCATGCGCCATCTACTTAAAATTATAGTCCTTGCCCGTCATGAAGTAGTAGCTCATAGCCACAGAAAATGTTCTGCTCCTGACTCATCACTAGGTGGCATGGTCAAGTCAGTTCTAAAATGATTGCCCTTTCTTGCCATCAATAAGTAGCATAAAGCCCCTTTTGTATGCATACCATGTTCACAATGGTCCACATGCAGACTTTCATTTACAGTCATTTGACTTTACCCTTTCGCCGCCAGCCATTTCAGCCAAAAAATACCATTAACCCTTTCGCCGCCAGACATATTTCAGCCCAAAATTTCCATTAAACTTAACAGGGTAGAGAAAATAAAATATCTGCAATATTGGGAATTCATCTGTGATGTGCATAACATTAGGCCTATCCTTATCTCCCAAAATTAAGAAAATAAGATATTGAAATAACAGGCCCTAATTTGATGCCTTTTAGTAACATGGGTGTTAAACCATTGTGGTGCATAAATGCGACATTGGCAGTGAAAGGGTTAAGCTTTTAACTGGGTAGAGAAAACAAATCTGAAATATTGGGAATTCCTCTGTGACATGTATAACATTAGGCCTATCTTTACCTCCCAAAATTTTAAAAAATAAGGTCTTCGGATAATAGGTCCGGATTGGATACCTTTTAGTAACAAAGGTGGTAAGCCACTGTGGTGCATAAATGCGACATTGGCGGTGAAAGGGAAAAACATGAAAAGAATCTACATTGTAATCATGACAAGAGTTAAGCTTCTTGTTTCAAAATTACTGTTTATACAACTGTATAACTTGACGCACACAATATTATTGCTGTTTTACATTTCACAAGAAGTTGCACAATAACAAACCCCCAAGAAACATTGGAGCATTTTCTCCCACAATTTCAACAATCATGAATGCAAGCCAAAATTCAAAGACCAAATTAAAGCTGGACCAAAAAAAACATGGAATAAAAGTGAAAAACAGCTATCAGTGACGTTTTCAGACAATGGCGAACTTTTGTGAATAAACTAAAATGTCAACAAAAATAAGCAGCGCATCAAAGATTAATTAATACCTGACATTCTTGCATTTAAAACCCTCAAAAAAACATATACTAAACTTATGTCAACACAACCGAGTAAACCATTATTTTGTTGCTGAAATGGGATCTTTGATTAAGTTTATAAATATAACATATTTAAATGAAAAAAAAAGAGCAAAACCTAAAAGGTTTCATATTTTCTACATCTAAAAAAACAGCCATCCAAACACTTTCATGTTTCCAAATTAAAATTCATTAAGTTCTCTTAAAACCCACCCATCCAAACACTTTCATATGTTTCCAAATTAAAATTCATTAAGTACTCTAAAACACAAATCAAGATAATATAAACATCAATAGCAGTTTCAAGATAGTTTCTGACACAATAACGAAATGTATAAAATATAGTTTATATACCTTATGGTTCATGCATTTATGATAAAACATTTTTATAAAGAAAACAAATCAGCCTAAACAAGCAAAAGACAAGCTGCTACTTTGAGAAAGCTCAACTTGTACGTGCAGTGGATTCCTGCTTCCTCAAAAATGGGTAGCTCATGCGATGGCCTGGAGTCAAAACGGACTATCTTTACATTGACACATTCACCACATCATCCAACAAAAGCTTTGGAAGTCTGTGTTTGAAGAACAAGCATGTGTTGGATGATGTGGTGAATGTGTGTAGAAAAGTTGTTGGAAAGAGAGAGATGGGTTTGAATGAGATGTACGAAAGACGAACCAAGCATAAAGCCAGAAAGATTGTAAATGACACCTCCCATGTTTTGAACAAACATTACGAACTATTACCTTCTGGACGTCGCTACAAAACTTTTAAAGTCAACTCCAGGGCACAGAAATCCTTCATCCCCAGATCCATCCACCTCCTAAACTCATGATCCTTTTAGGTTTAAATGTGTGTTCATCGTGTTAAAAGAAACTATGCATGCTTATCCTTAGACGTGTATGTATCCACATATAATGTGTATCTTTAAGTGTGTATTATGTGTAACTTTTGCTCCTATTCATGCATGCTGAATGTCGATGTCTTTGTTATTCTGGCACCTGAACAAAATTTCTCCTTGGGAGATAATAAAGTGAATTTGATTTGATTTGATTATTGAACTTTGAATGAAAACTAATAACTTGTATAAAAAAAAGACTGCAGAAATATAAAAAGCAAACCCCCTTTTATATATTTCTGCAGTCAAAGTTTGATACAAGTTATTAGTTTTTGTAATAGGTTCAATAATACGTCAATGGACTATCTAAAGATAGTCCGTTTTGACTCCAAGCCATCGACTGTCTGGATAACTCACAATACTTTTTTGGTCCCATTTTAACAATCTTTATGTTAAAGTGTCTTTTGAACTCAAAATATTGTCAGTCTCAAAATAAAATTCCAGTCCCTCAAATTTTGACTTAAGCGATTTTCACTGTATCGCCCTTTCATGTGTTAGCCACTGTAACAACCATACTTTGCTAGAGTGAATGCCCTTGGTAGCTGCTTGAGTACTGACCAAACAAGAGCATAACTCTCACCAATAACCTTATTTGAAGCCACTAAATGTCTGCCTTTCGCAGAAGATTGAATGCCCTTATCAGTACTGACCAACAAGCGCTTCACTCTCACTGTCAAGGGTGTTAATGCCTAGTTGCAGAGGCAAATAGCCTGTATTGGGGAACAAAACAAGAAGTAAGGCATATATGGGGGCAAAGTAAGGAGGCAGCAAATATATTTTTCAGAGCCAATATTAACAAAATGGCACAGCAGTAGAGAAAGAAATCCAAGTGAGTCCCTTGCAAAGTGTAAAAAGATCTCGAGCACTCTCCATTCAATAGCCAGTTATATTTCACTTGTCAACTGATCCATGAAATGAATGTAGCTACGAGAAAGGAGGTAGTGAATTTCTCGTTTGGCTTTCAACCATTCAAATGGAAGTAGCTTACATTTACGCCATTTGCTACATATATGCACAAGCATTTTTCTAAACAGTCATATAGATACATATGAACACTTTTTCCACTTACACTTTTTCACCCAATTCAGACTTCATATACAGACCAATTTCACTGCACAACGTGTTTTTCTTTTCAAATGAACCTTTCATTTCAAAGGAAGTGAAATAACAAAACAACTGAAAAACAATCATTTTTCTTCTCATAAATCTTCTGTTGAGATTGTGTACTTGGTCCACAAGCACATACAGTAGTCCCTCCCTGATACGACCCCCTATTCAGCGACCACCTCCACTTTCCGACCCGATTTTCAGTGACCGATCGGCTTTACTACACGAGTGTCTTCTCATCAGCGACCACCTCCACATTCCGACCTGATTTTCAGTGACCGATCGGCTTTACTACACGAGTGTCTTCTCATCAGCGACCACCTCCACATTCCGACCTCATTTTCAGTGACCGATCGGCTTTACTACACGAGCGTCTTCTCATCAGCAACCACCTCCAACACCCGATTAACGACCTCTTGTTTTCCGATTTTTACAACCATGTCACAAAAATCTAACCCACAAAAACCGTGGAGAACAGAAAATGAAGAAAGCCGGTCAGAATTGTCGCTGAACCATCGCTCAATGAGCACAGTTGTGCAGTTTCCATCATTCTGCGTGGTTAGTTATCTCCCCTAATGAAAAGTATATCAATGCGCATGCGTGTAGCAGACAGCTTCCTATCTCACGATCAGAATGTCGGCGAGGAAAGGGAAAATTCTAACTCTTAAAGTTGAAGAAAGAATCAAAGTTATTGAAAGAAGTGACAAAGGGGAAAGCTGCCGATCCATTGCACAATCCCTGGGTGTTAGAAAACCCCAAATCCAAACAATAATTCTCGAGCGAGAATTGCTGACCGCTCGATGGGAAGCTGAACGAAAATACGCCAATGCATGAAAATGTCCTAACTTGGACCTGAACAACCTAGTCTGGGAGTGGTTTTGTGATGCAAGGAGAAGAAACATTCCTGTGAGTGGCTTATAGGAATTTCAGAGCTTCAGATTGTTTTAAAACTTCATAAAATAATAATTAATAATGCTTATATAGCGCACAATCTTGCAAAACAACTCAATGCGCTTTTCACTCACTATTCGTACAAACATCCCTAAGAGACTGGTTCACGTATCGTCACCATACATCTCTATGAACATGAATACAGTAGAGAATGCATTGCATATAATCATAACACAACACACTAACACCCACCTCCCTTCAACCCCCCCCGTCCCCCCCCCCTCACCCCCCCCACCCATCCCCATCACCACCCCATACACACACACGCGCACACCTCATACTCAACGTCAATGAGCTGGAAGACAAGAGTGGGGAAAGGATCATAGACTTTACAGAGAGAAAGCTTTCCTGAAGAAGTGAGTTTTTAGTTGGGACTTGAATGAAGGAAGAGTGGACTGGTTACGGGTATGGTCAGGGAGAGAATTCCAAACGCTTGGTGCAACAAAACTAAACGTCCTCTCACCCGAAGATTTCAAGGACCGCTTAGGAACTTTGAAGTTTCTGGGAAGAAGAACGAAGAGTGCGAGAGCTTTGGTAGGTGCAGAGAGAAGAAGAGATGTACTGAGGAAGAGTTTTGTCAAAGTGACGAAAAGCGAAAGTAGCCATCTTGAACTGCCAGCGGAATTTGACAGGAAGCCAGTGGAGCTCAGCCAAAAGAGGTGTGATGTGACCCCAGCTTACAGAAAATGATGGGTCAATTTCCAAAATAATGGGCCAGTAATGCGTCACTGTAGTATTACACTGAAATGTTGTTACAAACTTCATGGGTCAGATGACACCTGGGTGCACAAAATGAGGGGTCCAATCACTGTCAATATGGGTCAATGGCCTGGGCCCGCCAATCTGAAGCTCTATGTATCTGCAGTAACTGATGTTAGTGAAATCTTGCTTTAAAATGTACAGGCTGGTTTGTTGTGTATTTGCTCATGTGTTTACATTTTTGTTATGCGTTTATGTTTGTAATGACCTCTCCTCACCCACCTCCCTTTTAAGACCACCTGACCACTTTGTTGGTGCATTTTCCATGGTCGCTCATGGGAGGGAGTACTGTACACACTAGCCTAAAACAGATAAAGAACAAATTGCTTAAAAACATTAAAAACTTGAAATATAATTAAATAATAAAAAAATAAAGGTATTGCTTTCTAAATCAAATTACAAGGATGGTTTTCATAAATCCAAAACTTTCATGGCCCTTCCACACACACTAAATGAATATTAAAGCATTTGAAGGACTAAGAGTAAGACCTTGTCCTTTGTAAGCGGCACTGTCGAGTTAAGTGCGATTCTAAAAACATGGCCGACATGTACAAAAACAAACACACATACCAAACCAACCAATCAACCACCAAACTTAATAGAATTAGAAAATATCAACTTCTCAAAACAAAACAAAAAATCAGCAGCAACTGATCATAATTCATCTTTCAGAGAACCGAGCGACACAGTGGCTTCCTTTTTCAAAAACTGGACAAAATCCTTCAGCTCTCGGCCCCCATCGTATTTGATGGGGTGGCTCTTCTTGTCCTTGGGGGCGAAGTAGATGGTGGGGAAGCCCTCTGCCTTGTACTCGTCAGGGACGTCGTTGGCCGTGGCGTCCACTTTGGCAATGACCAGGTCTTTGGCCGGTTTGAACTTCTTGGCCAGCTCCTTGTACACTGGTTCCAGTTTCTTGCAGTGGCCGCACCAGGGGGCGTACAGCTCCACCAGCACGTCCTTCTGGCTGTCCTGGACGATCTTCTCAAACGTCTTGCCCACCACCACTTTCACCAGCCCCTGCTGTTTCTTGGGCACCGCCTGGGACTTGATGTGAGGCGTCAGTTGGCCTGCGAATCGCACACACACACACACACACAAATATAACGTTTTGCAATGAAAGATAATCACACCAAGATTTTCTTTTTTTAGCCGTTACAAAATGCACATATATTTAACTCAATACAGTGAAACCTCCATTATAAGACTTCCCATTATGAGACTCCCTCCCACATAAGACCTACTTCTCTGAGACATTGCCCTTCTTTGCAAGTATTAAAATTACCACCCTTAGAAGACCCCTCCCTTACAAGACCTCATTTTGGATGATTTTTGGAGGTCTTATAAAGGAGGTTCCACTGTATTTACAAAAGTATCTCCGCTTTGGCTTAAGGCTGTGTCAGACCACTTGACATAGGCTAAAACACCAAGGCTACATCAAAATGTTGTCATGCTAAGCATAGCTATGCATGGATTGTCTTTAGCTGTGACAAGCTCCTAGCATAACATAATCAGTCTCCACAATCCCCCAAAGACTGAGTGTGGCTGCCCACGTGGCGGGGTAATAAAAAATGGTCACACATGTAATGTTCTCATCCGTAGCTGATGCACTTGTGCCTGGAGTCCGTTAGCCAGGGTAAGCTAACAACAACAACAAAAGAATCTGTGCCTCCTAATTTGTAATCCTTAATAACGTTAAAAAACAAACAACTTATCAAATACAAAGCATGCTTTTGCACATATCAGTCAGCCACTGGTTGATCTTTGGGTTGGTGCTCTTCATGCAAAGTTGACAGTTGTTTGATTTATAAAGGAAAATTGACTAGTATTATTACTGAATTCTGATCGCTTCTCGGCCTTTTGGCTGGGACAGTGATTCTGGAACATAAATTTTTGTTTATACCTTGGTTGGTTAGTTCAGCCCGTCGTACATGGTGAAAGCCGATACGCGACGTTAAACTGAACTTCCATCCGTATTATTACTCAGTTCACATGAAGGAGAAAGTCATAAAAGTAAAGCTTGGATATGGAATGAGAAGATTCTATTAGAAAAGATACAATTCAATACAGTGGAACCTCCCTATTAAGACCTTCCCTGTTAACACTCCCTCTAAGATGTGACCCAAAACTTTTGCACCGATTCTGTCGACCTTCATATCCGGACTACTGAGTGACTAACCTCCCTATTAAGACCTCTCCCTTATAAGACCTAACTTTGGCTGATTTTTCAAGGTAATAATATGGGAAGAAACGAAGATGACTGCTGGGTTCAATAATATTCACAACAAATTAAAACAAAGTTGATTTTATAATATGGGGGTTCCATTGGGGGTATTAGGGTATTAGGTACTTTATAGTCACAGAGGCGTGTCTGTGAAATTCGGGTTACTCCCACCTGGAGAGGCGCCATGCAATTTTTGTGTGACTGGCGAGAAGGAAGGAGGGGGGGGTGGATTAAATTTTGACCAAATGACAACTTTTTTGTTGCCACTGGGTTTAATGTGTGCTAAGTGCATGGGCACACAGGACCTCGGTTTATCGTCTCATCCAAAAGACTCCACGTTCAGACCATAAGGCCTAGTGCAAAGTGAGAGGAAAATTCCCCTGTACCCAGGTTCGAACTCGGGTTTACTTGACACAAGGCGAACGCGTTACATCTGTGCCACTCTACACCACTGTACCCACCTTTTTTGAACTGGTCCAAGAACCCTCTGATGTGGTCAGCGTCAAACTCTTCCATGGCTTCCATGGGGTACTTCTTGCCGCTCGCCACGATGCCCACGTTCATCTCCTCACCAGAATCTTCCAGGCCAAAATCTTTCAGCAACAGTGCATTGCTTTCATCGTTGGCCACAGCGAACTTGATTCCTTTGTAGTCCTTGGCTATCTCTGCGATCCTGTGCCGCCACAGCTGTGTAGCTACAACATAGAGGGCACAATACGTGAAAACACATATATCCTAAGAAAGGAAAGTGAACAGAGATTATGTAACAAATTTAAACCACACACACACATTGACAAAAAGGCTACATATCATGCTTCAACACTCTAGTGGATTCTCTGGCACCAGAACTGTCAGAGGATTTGCAAATTTCAGAGGATTGAACATAGCTGGCAGAGGATATGTTTGTTGCAGCAGAGGTTTTGCCTTTGATGCTGAGCGTAATCTTCACTGCCAAATAGCGGTTTTAGGTGATTTCTTCACCACTTATACCTTTTGGGCCATTTTGGGAACTTATCTCAGGGTTGCTCCTCACAGCTCTCTCAGGCCGTGTTGGCCCTTTTACCATGGTTTTCAGAGGATTGGACCTCGGACAATTCTGATGCCTGATTCTTATAACACACGTCATTGATTTTCAATTCAAAATACATATGAACTTAATGTATATTGCCCATATGCTAACCATTGCGCAACTACCAATATGCCTTGTTGAAATCGAAAGAATACATGATCTGATACAGCTTATCTCTGTAAAAGAAACAGACGTCACATGCAATCCAAAGTCAGAAACAGAGGAAAAAAGCATAATAAAATAAAATAGCAAAACATCATCAGAAAAAATGACAGTTAAAGTCTGTATTTATTTTCTTCCTCTTCTTTAACCGCCAAAGTCGCATTTTAGCACCGCAGTGATTTAACACCTATGTCACTAAAGGCATCAAATTGGGGCCTATTATCCAAAGACTATTGTCTTAGTGTTGGGAAGTAAGAATAGACCTCATTTTATATGTCACAGAAGAATTCCCAATACTGCAAATGGATTTTGTTCTCTACCCAAATAAATTTAATGGAAATGTTTGGCTGAAATATGGCTTGCGGTGAAAGGGTTAAAACTTAAACAGCTGCAAACCAATGGTTACAAATGCTATGCATTAAACTTCAAAGCTATTTTCAATCAGGAGAACAATTAACCAGAAAATGGATATGTATGTCTTTTCAATGAGTTCATGTTTTATGGAAAAAGATTATGAAATGACAGTTCCATTCAAAACAAATAGTCACTGCATTCTACTTTTTTAAAAATAACATTAACCGCTAAAAGTACAAAACTTGCTACAGAACATAAGAGGAGTTTTAATGGAAAAGTTGTTTTATACTTTCTCTTTACAATCTCCCAAGAACTACCATATTTTTCCAACTGTAAGGTGCATCTTATTATAAAGCCCATCTCCAAAATGTTACACCAAATTAAGATTTTGTTATATGACTATATTACTTGTCAAATTATAAAGTGCAGGGGTCTCAGTCTGGTGAAATTAATATTGCTTAATAGACAGAAAAAAAACCCCAGTTTGTCTTTACAATCGTCCAAGAACTATCATTAGCATATATGGATGCACATATATTCCTTTGCACAAATACAAATTCAGTCACAAAATCTCTGATACATACACACAAGCATACCATCACATACACACATGCATATCATCGGTGAAATTCAGAAACCTTGTACATGTATCTCGATTTTGGTAGTTTTGAGAAAAAAACCTGTTTTAAAAATGAACCACGTTTACCACAAGTTATTAACTATTATATATGATGAATATGTTGTTCAAGACATTGCGAGTTTAGTCCTGCATCTTGTTCAAATTCCTTTTTTTTTTTTTTTTTTTTAATACTTGAAAAGAACGAAGATACGAGACTTTTGTCCTTAAGTAGATCTGAATTTGGGAGTTTTTGGTGGAAGGTGAGAGAAGGTGGAAAAATGAGAGAGCTGACTATGTATCTAAATTAAAAAAATCACATTGTCGTAGCATAACTTCCTATTTCACTTTTCGATGTTTTGAGAAAAATTAGAAACACTTCCATGGCATCACTCATACTAAAACTTACAGAAAAAAAGACTCAGGAAATTGCGTCCACAATAACTTTGAATCTTAACTTTTGTCCAAACTGCAGACAGTAGGTGAACACCCATTCTGTGGTTATGCAGCAACACTGCTGAAGTCTGACTTAAGGGCCAGCCACACGTCCACTAAAATCGCACGACTGTACGATACGATTCGATCACATGGTCTCCAAGAACAAATGTGGTTGGTGCATCATGTGATCGAATTGTATCGTACAGTAGTGCGATTTTAGTGGACATGTGGCTGGCCCTTTAGAAACTCATCTGGGAGCATGTGTAATATGTCTTATCTGGAAGTATATCGTATTTTACGGACTATAAGTCGCACCTCCCAAATATGACACAAAATTCAGATTTTCTTATTATATTTTCTTACTAGGTCATATTATTAGGCGAAGGGGTCTCATTCTGGGGAAAAAAAGTATCGTCTTATACAGTCCGTAAAAATACAGTACATCTCAGTGATGAACATTTCCACAAACCATTATGTGAACATCTTGCCACTCTTGAGAACGTATTGCCTTCCTCATTCAAGTCATAGTACCATGTGAACATCTTGCCACTCTTGAGAACGTATTGCCTTCCTCATTCAAGTCATAGTACCATGTGAACATCTTGCCACTCTTGAGAACGTATTGCCTTCCTCATTCAAGTCATAGTACCATGTGAACATTTTGCCACTCTTGAGAACGTATTGCCTTCCTCATTCAAGTCATAGTACCATGTGAACATCTTGCCACTCTTGAGAACGTATTGCCTTCCTCATTCAAGTCATAGTACCATGTGAACATTTTGCCACTCTTGAGAACGTATTGCCTTCCTCATTCAAGTCATAGTACCATGTGAACATCTTGCCACTCTTGAGAACGTATTGCCTTCCTCATTCAAGTCATAGTACCATGTGAACATCTTGCCACTCTTGAGAACGTATTGCCTTCCTCATTCAAGTCATAGTACCATGTGAACATCTTGCCACTCTTGAGAACGTATTGCCTTCCTCATTCAAGTCATAGTACCATGTGAACATTTTGCCACTCTTGAGAACGTATTGCCTTCCTCATTCAAGTCATAGTACCATGTGAACATCTTGCCACTCTTGAGAACGTATTGCCTTCCTCATTCAAGTCATAGTACCATGTGAACATTTTGCCACTCTTGAGAACGTATTGCCTTCCTCATTCAAGTCATAGTACCATGTGAACATCTTGCCACTCTTGAGAACGTATTGCCTTCCTCATTCAAGTCATAGTACCATGTGAACATCTTGCCACTCTTGAGAACGTATTGCCTTCCTCATTCAAGTCATAGTACCATGTGAACATCTTGCCACTCTTGAGAACGTATTGCCTTCCTCATTGAAGTCATAGTACCCATAAAAAAAAGGCATAACACAATCAACTCTTCTAGCACTATGGGCGAGCACATTCATCCAGTACATCACTCTACACTCCCACCAAATGCAAAGACATTCACTGCCAGGTACCGCGCCATATGTTTGTCTATTTTCAGAGCTTTTGTTGGGTGATTTTTTTCCCACTAAAACAACGCATGGCATACACACTCGAAAAAATGACTCCCCTCTTGTTGGTCAAGTTGCAGTGAACAACCAAGAACGCCAAAGAAACCCACTTGCAAGGGTTAAACCTGACAATTTTCAAAAAACGGAAATGTGACACACACCCCCGTGCTGAGCACTTTTAACAATCTAAAGCAATTTGGATGCATAATCGGGGCTCTTATACAATGGCAATCAGGTTTTCGCTTACAGCAAAGCTGTTTTTTTTCCCAGTTTATATTATTTTGTTGTTGAAAATTTAAAAAAAAAAGGAATTCCGTCTGTACTGAACACACCAGGTCAGTCAACTTTCTTGCACCATTCGCGATGCTCCACTCCTCCCGTGTCTTTACTGTCTAGCCAGTCCCATGATGCTCCAGTCCTCCCGTGTCTTTACTGTCCAGCCAGTCTCACTCACTGGGCCACTGCCATTTGTTTTTAACCTTAGCGTCAATGGCAGACACATCCGTGTTTTCTTGAACGAACAGCATCTTCGGAAGGCGAAGCTGAACTCCAGTATGGTCTCTTCTTTCTTATCTTTTTTCCTCCCTTTCTTTTTACAACTCATAATGAAGACAAGTTTCGCATCTCACATTGTTGAAACTTGCAATGAAAGGAAATTGCGCTTCCTACGGGGTTCACACTTGGCCGAACACGGATCGGTAATCACTTCCGTTTCCATTAAACCGAAACTGGTTTCAATGCGGCAATCACGTTTTCGCTTATCAGCAAGCCGTTTTCCTTTTTTTTTTTGGGGGGGGGGGGGGGGGGGGAATTTTGAAAAAACGGATTTCCGTCTTTACTGATTTTTTCATGGACGGATTTACGTCCTAAAACGGAACAGGTTTAAGCCATGCACTTGGCGCTAGAAGAGTTAAACAAACCAACCAACCAAATCCCGTGAGTGGGTGTCTCACCTTCCCTGTGGTCAAAGGTCCAGTCCACTGTGTAGAACACGATGCAAAGCGGGCTCTCCTGGGAGTAGCGCTGGTTCAGTTTTCCGTCGTAGGCCCCGACCAGAGGGAA
>CM065683.1:63567169-63602934 GCA_017654935.2 Phymorhynchus buccinoides | reverse complement strand
TTATCTGGTTATCCATTGACCTATATATGATGTGCTAATAATTTAGTTTTTGCTTTTTGTTTATGAGTCTAGCAGGAGTTTTGTAGGTACCTGTCTCCAGGTCTCCAGAGTAACGGCGTGCTGTCTTGTAAATATTTTGTTTTTCTGACAGTGCGAGGGACTAGCTACCCTGGTCTTTCTTTTGGGGTTTGTTCTGTTTACAGCCTTGTTTTTCATTTCTCTGCTCTGCGTTCCTATTTTTAATTTTGCTGTCTGTGGCACTATCTTAGGGTTACTTTCCTCCAGTGAGTAAGGTGTATGAGAGTTTAGGATTCAATCCTGTGTTTTTTTCTAGTTATTCATACATAGTGATTTGTTGTGCGAGTGCATGCATAGTGTGTTGAATTGTGGTGATTGTTAATTTGTGAATCTTATTACTTTTTATTAACTTTTGTGTTTGCTTCTATCTTTTCAGTTCTTGGGGGGTTGTGGTTAGTATTGAACATTTTGTATTTTGATTCTTTGTGCAATTTGTTTTTATATTGCCAATTTTACTTTCAATTTTGTGACTAAAAAAAAAAGTGGTAATGTTTGACTAGTCCTCTCTGATGTAAAAAAAACCCACAAGTCTTATAATGTTTAACTAGTCCTCTTTGAAGTTATATTTTCATATTTGTTTAGAGGATTTTGTATGTTTTGATAACTTTGCTTAGTTTGTTGTTGATACATACTGGTTGTTGTTTTTCTGATTGATATTGCATCATGGAAGGGAAAAGTGAAGAAAGCAAAAGTAACCTTGGGGATGATGCTGATTTCGAAGTTTATCTTAAACGGGGTAAGGCTTTTGGGTTAGAGGAAGAAAAGCTATTAGAGTATGTTGAACGTTGCTTTGAAAGAAGAGATAAGCAATTAAGAAAGGAACGGATGGAAAAACTCAAAGAGGAAGAGGAAACTAAAAGGCAAAATGCTAAATTAGAAGCTGAAAGTAGAAAAGAGCAGGAGGAAACTAAAAGACAAAATGAAAAAGCTAAAGAGGAAACTAAAAGACTAAACGTAGAAGAAGAAACAAAAAGGCTTGAATTAGAAGCAGAAACAAAACGTCAAGAAGCTCAATTACGTTTCCAATTAGAAATGGAAAATGCACGGGCTAGTAATGTTCAGCCCAAGGCTGATAAAACAGAGTACAAATGTAAATCGACCAAATTTACCAAGACTTCCCCATTTCAAGGACAAAACTGATGACATTGACAGTTATTTGTTTCGTTTTGAGACACATGCTAAAGCGTTTGGTTGGAGCAAAGATTTGTGGGTAATGTACTTATCTGCTTTGTTGGAAGGTCCTGCGTTGACGTTGTACCACAGTCTCTGTGAGGGTGATAGCTCGGTCGGCTACGATGTTCTCGTAGAGGCGCTGCTCCGTAAGTTCCAGTGTACGCCAGAAGGGTTTAGGAAACGTTTCCGTGAGTCCCGTCTTCAGTCAGGTGAGAACTTTGATACTTTCTCGATTGAGTTACAACGGCTGTTTGACAGGTGGATTGGTCTCTCCCAGTCTACTACATTTGGTCAATTGAGGAATCTTGTGTTGGCTGAACAGTTCTTAACAAGTGTTTCTTCTGATGTAGCAACCTTCATTTCTGAAAAGGGTCTTTCAGATTTTGGAGAGATGGTCAAAGCTGCTGAAGCTTACAGGCGTGCGCATCCTAGCAAAAACCTAGCTGCTAAATCTCAGTCTAGTATCTTTGTTGGTGTAGGCTATGCGTCTCAGTCAGGTCGTGATGGTAGTTCACCTGGAGAGTATGGCCAGTCAAACAGGTTTAACCATAACCAGTCTTCTGTTTTCAGGAAGCCTTTTGGTGGTGGTCACCGAGGTGGCTCATACCGGTCATTTGGTGGACGAGGAGGTGGTTTCGGAGGTCAGGCCCAGTCGTCCGTTGGTGGTGGTTACTCGACGCAGAATGTAGGTCCACGGGGTGGTTCTTTCACTTCACGTCAGCGAGGTGCGCGACGAGGTGCAGGTAATGCGTGTGATGCTGTTTGTCATATGTGTAAGGAAAAGGGTCATTTCATTTACTCTTGCCCTTGGAAGAGTGGTGTTAGCTCTTGTAAGCGTTGCTCGCTCAGTCATCCGCCTGGTAGGTGTCCTTTTGTTGGTCAGGCTAACGTCGCATCTGTCATTGAAGGTGTTGAGGCTGGTTTTTGTTCCAGTGTTGGGTCTCAGTCAGCTAATGATGTGGTTGCTTGTTCCGTGGCTGATGGTTTTACAGGCAAGTTGAATCTTGAGTCGGGTTCAGTAAACCAGGTTCCCTGTTCGGTTTTGCGTGATACAGGAGCTACCATTTGTGGAGTGCGTAAACGGTTAGTGACTTCTGCACAGTTGGTGGGTCGTTCGGTGCGGTGCATGTCGTTTGGTGGTCGAGTCGATGTGTTTCCCTTGGCCAAAGTTGATGTTGTCTGCCCATATTTTGAGGGTCAGTTAATCTGTTGTGTGTTGGATAACCCAGTTGCTGATCTCATTATTGGCAATATTCCATGTGTTCAGGAGAAGGTCACTCAGGATGGTGTGGAGGATGTTCATTCTTTTGCCGCAGTGACAAGGGCTAGAGCTAAGCATGTGGTAGAACAGAAGTCTCTTGAGAGTGTGGCTGCTGATCTCAAGGTTTCACGTGCAGATTTGATCGATTTGCAAGGAAAGGATCAGTCGATAGAGTCGTGTTTTGCACAGGCATCTTCTGGTGAAGTCAAGTCGGTTCGTGGAGGTAGTCACTACTACTATGTTTCCAATGGAGTGTTGTTTCGCCATTTCAAGAAAGGTGAGCAAGAGTTTGATCAGGTAGTGGTTCCTACTAGCCTTCGACCTACTGTGTTGACAGTGTCACATGATCTCTTGTTGGCAGGACATTGTGGAGTTCGTCGTACTTTGGCTAGACTGTTCACAAAATTCTACTGGCCAGGCGTTATGGTAGATGTTGCTAAGTACGTCACTTCTTGTGATGCTTGTCAGAAGACCGTATCCAAAGGTAGGGTACCACCAGTTCCTCTGTCTAGTGTTCCGCAGATAGGAGTGCTGTTTGAGAGGGTCGCGATCGATTTAGTTGGTCCTTTGTCGCCTCCTTCGGATCAGGGTCATCGCTACATTTTGACTCTTATTGATGTTGCCACTAGGTACCCTGAGGCAGTTCCTTTGAAGGATATTTCTGCTGTGTCAGTTGCTGAGGCGCTGCTCTCCATCTTCGCTAGACTAGGGTTTCCCAAGGAGATTTTGTCTGATCAGGGTTCCCAGTTCATGTCTGAACTTTTGAGGCAGTTTCACGCTTTGTGTGGTTCAAAGGGCATTAGAACAAGTCCATACCACCCTCAGGCAAATGGGCATATAGAGCGTTTTCACGGTACCCTGAAGTCCATGCTTAAGAAGGTGATTCATTCTCGACCAAAGTCTTGGCACAGGTTTCTCCCTGCGTTGCTGTTTGCATGTCGTGAGCTTCCTTCAGAGAGTACAGGGTTTTCTCCGTTTGAGTTGCTGTTCGGCAGGCAGGTGCGAGGTCCAATTGCTTTGCTTCAGGAAGCTTGGGTCGAGGATACTCAGGTTGATAAGGACGCTAAGCCATTGTATGAATACATCTTTCAGTTGAAGAACATGTTGGCTGACTCTTGTCAGATTGCTATGGAGAACTCTGCTCGTTCTTCTAGGAGGGGCAAACACTACTTTGATCAGAAGGCTAGGTTCAGGCAGTTCAAAGTGGATGATGAGGTGTTGGTGCTGCTGCCGACAGATTCAAACAAACTGTTAGCCACATGGTCGGGTCCGTTTCCTGTTGTACATTGTTTCCATCCTGACTACAAGGTGCTGATCAAAGGAAAGGTGAAGGTTTTCCATGCCAATATGTTGAAACAGTATGTTCGTAGGCCGCAGTCTCTGGCTGTTTCAGATGTCGATGCTGTTTTGGTGTGTGAGGGTCAGGTTGTTCCTTGGTCTGAGATTAGTCCTTTGGCAGGTGACGATGCTAGTGTCAGTAGTCAAGCCCAATCATGTGCTCGTGGTAGCAGTGACACCCCTGTCCAGGAATCAGTGCAGTCAGTTCCTACTTCGGTTCCGGAGTTTTGCTCTGTTGGTGTTGTTCGCGAGGATGATGATTCAGTGTCCCTTCCCACTTTGCAGACTCCCATGGCGTCGTCTATGCCAGATGAGGATATAGGTTCCATTAATTTTGACCCTTCCCTCAATGCCACTCAGAAGGATGAGTTGCTGGATGTGTTTCGTGATTTTGAGCCAGTTTTTACCACTGCTCCGGGTTCGTTTAGTGGAAATTTGTTCATAGACATTCCTCTCACTACTGATGTCCCAGTGCGTAGAAGGGCTTATGACATTCCTTATGCTGCAAAGGAAGTTGTGGTTCGTGAGGTCAACACGATGATGGATTTGGGGATTATTGAACCTTCTAGTAGTCCTTACTCTTCGCCAGTTGTGTTGGTCAGGAAAAAAGATGGTACATGCCGTTTTTGTGTGGACTATAGGGCTCTCAATAGAGTGACAGTATTTGATGCAGAGCCAATTCCAGATGTTGAGGCTTTGTTCGCTACTCTTGCCGATGGTGTGTACTTCACGAAGGTCGACTTAGCCAAAGGCTATTGGCAGATTGTCGTTAGGCCAGAAGATGGACACAAAACTGCGTTTACTACTCACTTAGGGCTGTTTCAGTTTGTCCATATGCCGTTTGGTTTGGTGTCTGCGCCTGCGGTATTTGCGCGCATGATGCGCATGTTGAAGCTAGAAGAGTCTTTTGCCGTAAATTTTTTCGATGACATTCTGATTCGTAGTGTCACGTGGCAGTCGCATTTGTCCCATGTCAGACAGGTGCTAGAGAAGATTCAGAGTCATGGTCTTACGGTGCGTCCGTCTAAGATTGAGGCAGGCTTTAAGTCTCTTGAGTTCCTTGGTCATGTTGTTGGTGCTGGTACTGTGAGGCCTGAGTCATCAAAGATTGAGAAGATTTTGAAGATCTCTACTCCCACTACTCGGAAACAGGTCAGATCTTTGTTGGGGCTGCTCAGCTTCTATAGGAAATATGTCCCCAATTTTTCGGAGATTACTGCTCCCCTTTCTGATTTGACAAAGACAGCTAAGAACGCTCCTCGCAGTATCGTTTGGAGTCCTCAGTGTGCCGAGGCGTTGGTACGCATTCAGGAAATTTTGTCTGAGAAGCCAGTCTTGCTTTTGCCGCGTGTTGGTGCTTTGTTTGTTCTCAGGACTGATGCCAGTTCCACAGGTCTTGGGGCTGTGCTGCTGCAGTTTCATGGTGTGTATGATGTCCTTCATCCAGTTGCCTATGCCAGTCGCAAGCTCTTGGATAGGGAGAAAAACTACAGTACCATTGAACGGGAATGTCTTGCCATTGTTTGGGCTGTTCAGAAGTTCGCCAGGTTTCTGTGGGGTATACAGTTCGTTTTGCAGACGGACCATCGTCCTCTCACTTATTTGAAGTCGTCTACTTTCCGGAATTCCAGAGTGCTCAGGTGGTCGCTGTTCCTTCAGGAATATTCGTTTGAGTTGGAGGCAGTTTCGGGTTCTTCTAACCAGTTTGCTGATCTGTTGTCGAGGTCTGAGGTCGATCAGTTCTTGACTTGAATGTTCTGTGAGTGATCTGCTGCTACTGTGTTGTTTGGAAAAAACAACTTGGTCGTTGTTGTTTTTTTATAAAGGGGGGAGTATTGTTACGCAGTGTTTTGGGCGTTTTTTGTGATGCCATATTTCTGGTTTGGAACCTCAGCGCAGTATGCGTATCACGTGACACGCAGATGGGTATTGACCATTTTCGTTCAGTTGAGTTCAGTTGCCATGTTTGTCTTGAACTGGACACATCAGGGTTTTTTTGGTCCTCAGCTGTTAGCTTTGGGATGTGGACCGGGGGCAACTCACTTATGTTTTTTGTAAGCTGCTGTTGATGCAGGTTCGTACCTATGGGTTTACTCTCTTGTTATTTCTATGAATACAGTTGTTGCATTCCTTGTATGGAATTCAAATTTTTGGCTTCGTTTGGTGAGTTCGTTACTTGGTTGTGATAGACGTCAAGGTGGTGTGTCAAAGGTATTACTCTTTGTGAATGTTGGAAGAAGTCAATGATAGTTTGCAGGTTCCAAGGTGTTGTGTTGAGTGCGTTGTTGTTTGGTAATAATCAGTTTGTTCCATTTTGATGGTGGTTTGTTCTTTGTTAACAGGAGACTATTTGGTTGGTAAGTCTCGTGGGCTGTTAACACGTACATATTTTGGATAGCTTGTATATGGTTGGTATCGATCATTTCAGCTTCTGTGGCTGGCTGGGAGAGTGGAGTGGCATGGGCCCCATCTCCTTTGACGCGCTGACTATCCTTTCCGTGCGGCGGTCTGGAGCAAAGTGACAGAGTCGGCAACACCGGGATGCACGCGGGCAGACGCGACTTCGTTCTGCACCGGCGGGCCTGGTTAAAGAGATAACGGCAGGAGTGCACTGGGAGCACCTGCGCTATTTACTGCCAGTTTGGTTTGTGGGATTGAGTAGTAGATGAAATGAGTTAGTTTTGGATAACTACGAAGGAACCTACTACTTGTGTACTTGTAAATGGAGATGGGTTTGGAAAACTCAAATGGGAGACAATTTGAGGATTAATTAAGAAAATGTGTTATTGAAATAGTTTCACTTTTCTAGGAATATTAAGAAAAGGCGAAACACCCGAAGGAATTTTATATTTAGTGTGGAGAGTGAACTGATGATGATTGATAATTGAATGTGAAACTTTCTTTGATTTAATAGTTGACCAGGATTGAATTCTACCTGCTTTTGTGGACTGTTGTTGATTGTTCGTCTGTGTCGTGAGGTGTGGATAATTTGGAGAGAGAGAGAAACACGAACATTCTCATGCGCTTGCATAGCCATACACTTTGATTGTTAATGTTGAATATTTCCCCTCACGCACGGGTGTAACAGTTACCATCATAAATTTAGTTTTTATAGGATGTAGGCTCATGTGGTTTAATTCTGCCGAGTTTATGAGTTCGTTGATGCTGTTCTGTAAATTTCGTAATACTACTTCATAGTTAGAGTGATTAGTGTGTAACGTTGTATCGTCAGCAAACAAATCGCACAACGTAGTTAGAAATAGAGGCAAATCGTTGATATAAACGGAGAAAAGCAAAGGTCCCAAGACGGAACCCTGAGGAATGCCATACTTTGTTGTTCTAGATGAAGACACGTGGCCGTTAACAGCCACCACCTGTTTCCTCTCCATTAAAAATGATGATATGAGTTCTATTGTATTACAAAACAATCCATATAATGTTAGTTTTTTAAGCAGAAGAGAATGGTCTACAACACCAAATGCTTTAACAAAGTCAACTTTAGAGCACCAGTTATTTCATTATTATTGATATTAGTAAGCCATTTATCAACAAGAGTTGTAAGAGCTGTTTCACAAGAGTGTTTCGTTCGAAAACCAGACTGACACGGATGAAAAAGATGAAAGTGGTCAAAATGATTAAGGATGTGTTTGTTCATGTGACTTTTTAATGGTTTTGATAAGACAGACACGATGGAAATGGGTCTATAATGACAAGGGTCAGAACGATCTCCTAATTTAGCTATGGGTGTGATTCTTGCTGTCTTAAAAGCTTTAAGAAAATGTTTTTTAGAAATACACAATTTATAAGTGAGTAATTCGGATATGACAGGAGCTGATAGTTTAAGAATTTTGCCATCTATGTCGTCTAGGCCTCTGGTATTAGTTTGTTTCAAATGAACAAGATAATTAAAGACTTCGTATACCGTTAAATAAGGTATAGTTAGTTCGGATGAACTTTCTTTACACAAATAAAAGTCATGAAGTTATTTAAGATAATTTTCCTCGGATCTATTGTTTTATGTAATAGTGTTGGTTATTTCAGAGAAATGGACGTTAAATGTTTCTGGAGATAGTTCGTTTGCAACATTTGTTTGTGAACTGGATATTTTGTTATTTAGCTGGTTAATGGCTGACCATATGGATCTAATGTCTGATTTGTTAGATACTAAGTCTTGAAAATAATTGCTTTTTCACTTCCTCTTCAAGTGATTTACATAATTTCTTTGCTTGCGAGCACCTCCCTCATCCCCCACAGCAAAACGTGAGTCTCTTACATTCATAGCTTGTCTTACATTATCAGTTAACCATGGCTTTTTGGGGGTATTTTGTACACGCTTGGTTTTTAATGGCGCATGTTTATTATAGACATTTAAAAAGTTGTGGTAGAAATTTTCAAATTGATCGGGCGAATTGATCTTATTAAGATTTGTTTTTTTTAAAGAAGAAGATTTGAGTGACAGTTCAGCGATAGTTTGGATTGATAACACAAAAACAAGTAAAGAAACACCGTTGGTTGAATTGTGAACAAGTTAGAAGCGGTTTCAATTAGTTTGAAAGAAGAGACTGAACGAGAAAGAAGTAAGAGAAGTATAACAAGAAGAACCAACTGAAGAAAAGATAAGCAACTACAAGAAGACTCTTAGAAGAAGAAGAAGAAGAAGAGGAAGAAGAGGAAGAAGAGGACAAAGTAAAAAAGAAGAATAAAAATGGACGAAAGGGAAAATACTACAACGTGAATTATGAAATATTTGTTGAAGAAGTTTGTACATTGTTTCAAGAACATAGGCAGTTACAGGGACCACATGTAGAATTGAGTAGGGGCCACAGAGCATAGATATACTTTAGGGAAATAAAAACAAGATGTGTATGAATGATACACTGATTAAGTCTACAGGTTTACAGTCATATTGTGTTGCTTTAGTTTGAAGTAAAAAATATAGTATGGAGTCAGATTGCGTGGTTTGTGAATGAATGTAAGTTCGAAAGGTTGCAAGATGTGTCTGTGTGTGCAGTATTGGCGTGCCTTTCCTCTCCTTGCCTTTCCACCCAGACAAACAGACAGACAGACAGACGACGGACAGGTAGACAGAGACATAGACATAGGCCACACACACAGACACACACAAGGGGGGAAATGTCTACCAGGAACGGGGGGCAAGTGTCCGGAGGGCAAAAGTACCAGGGGGCAAGTGACCGGGGGGGGGGGGGCAAATTGACTGGGGGGGGCAAATGGCCTGGGGGCAAATGGTCTGGGGGGCAAATGTCCGGGGGGGAAATGGCAGGGGGGAAGTGTCCGGGGGCAAATGGCCGGGGGGGGAGTGGCCTGATACCTAGCCATCACGGAAATAAACATACTTGTCACCACATTGTTAGGTCCACGCATGTGAAGGCCAACAACTTCATAAACTGCAAAACAGACAATAAGCAACCAAATTGTGAAAAATGATCAGAAGAAAGAAAGAAAGAAAATGAAAGAAAAAAATAGGAAAAACAGAAAGAATGAAAGAAAGGAAACGAGGATGAAACAAAGAATAAAAGGAAAACAAAATAAGTCATACAAACAGACAGAAGAAAAGAAATGGAATAACAATAGAAACAAAAAGAAAGAAAGAAAAGAGCAATAAAGATTATGTTTGAATAACTGACACTCAGTAGGTCGAACTAAAGCATACAATATGGAGAGAGACACACACAGACAGACAATCAGACATGCAGACAGACAGAGAGACAGAGAGAACAAGAAAGTGTTTTGTGTCTGTACTTATCATGTGCAAGCAACAATAAGTACTGAGTATACACACTCACCGCAAATCTGTGTGAGTACAAAGAAGAACAGTACACACACACATGCAAACAAACGCACAAACACACACACACACACACACACACATGCACGCACGCACATACGCACTCGTGCGAGCATGCACGCGCGCGCACACGCAATCACACACGCACTCATGCACGCACGCGCGCACACACACAGACACACACGATCCAGGGATTTAGATGGAATCGATGGCAACATTATAAAACTAGCAGCACCTGCTATTGCTGACACACTTACATATATTTATAATCTGTGCATAGAAACACATAAGTCGTTTGCATAAACGAGCTATAAAATTAGTTCTGTTAAAATCCAACACCTTGACGGCTAATGAATACAAAACATTAAATATTTTACCACTAAAAGACAGGCTACATTTTAACAAATGCCTTTGCATGTACAACATGGTGAATGGAGTCGCTCCTAAGAAAATTATTGACAGTTTTACCATCAACCCAAATAGACATACTCATTCACTCTCCTTTCCCAGACCCCGAAATAATTTATGCAAGTCTAGTTTTGTTTACTCAGGGGGTACAGCATTGAATAACCTATCTTCTTCTTTAAAACTGTGTCCTTCCAGACAAGCTTTTAAAAAGGCACTTAAAAAAACTATGATTGAAGCCTTGTAAAATAACCAACGCTATTTGTCAAAATAAAGGCCTTGTGGGTCGTATTTACATACTATATTCCATTAATTTGTTATGTTCCTTACTGGCACCCTGTAAGCTACTCAATGATGTTTTTCAACATGAGGGCTTTGTGGGTCAATGCTATGTGTTTTATATGTGTTATTTTCCATTTGAAGGGGGGGGGGGGGGGAATTCTAGTGATCTGTCTCATTTATTATTTTCGCTTTACACCCGAGTGGTTTTTCGGGTTCTTTCTGCATTTGTAAGTTAGAATTTTTGCACGTCCGCGATCTCTCTCTCTCTCTCTCTCTCTCTCTCTCTCTCTCTCTCTCTCTCTCTCTCTCTCTCTCTCTCTCTCATACACACTCTATTAGGCTCCTTTTTTTCTTCTTCTTTGCGATGTCTCTATCAGCGTCTATGTCGCAATCTTTTTTTTTTTCTTGTCCCACCTCTTGCTCTCTCCCTTTCAAAGTATGATTGTATTTATATTTATATTTTGTACATAATGTATTTGCTAGTCATGATTTATGTACGATTTGTTTTTGATATTTGTTCATTATGCTTTGGTTCCGTACGCCAAGTTTCATTGTTGATCGTTACATTTTATTGATTCAGTATGTTTTTTCTTTTCATGACGAAAGGATGAAAAAAAGCTTGTAGCTTATTCTTTTATCGTCATTAAAGATAATTTTGACTTGACTTGACTTGACTTGACACGCATACACGCGCGCGCACGCACGCACACACGCGCGCACGCACGCACACGCACACGCACACACACACACACACACACACACACACACACTCCTACTCACACACAATAGCCTGTATGCCTGCTTGATTTCCTTAGCACAGTGCAGATTTTAATCTCAAAATATTTTGGTGGTAAATGTCAGTGACACAACCTACCCGGCTCAACCTGCCCCAAAGGGGGATACCGCACAAAATACCTTCCAGAATCACTCAAATAGCTGTTTTGGTTTTGCATTTAATGTCAATAGACAGACAGAAGGATTGTTACATAATGTTCCAGAGTAACTGTAGTCTTACTAAAACAAGATTATATGAAAGAAAAACAAGAACTTCTAAAAGGTCAAAATATTACTTTCCCCAAACATTTTCACCGCCGTTACTTCAGTACTTTCCCAGATCAAAGGAGGGAAACAAAGTAGAGAAAATACTAGAAAAAGTCATCTAACATCCAGGAAAAATACGAAAATAATTCAAATTTAAGTTTTAATACATGTTTTTGGCACTGACACAACCTGCCCCATGACACAACCTGCCCCGCCCTACTATATATTGCTGAACGCTCAATAAACGGTTAAAGTCAATAATTTCACTTTCTTTTTTCTTCAAAACTTGCCTCCACAAGAATCGTCGTTTGATGCTCGCGTCTATTGTTGACAAATTCACACGTGCATTCGATGCAGAAAATTAGGCTGACCTAGATCTTGAGTCGTAGCCTGCCGTTGTCCGCTGCCATGTTTCTTGTTGTTTTCAATAGGGACAGTTGAATCGACGATGTCGGTGATTTGAAGCGGACAATGGAAGCATTTCGTCAGGTATCCACGTGGACTGTTTGCAAGCTGGTAGTCTGCAGCCCTACTTGACATGTATTTTCGGCGACAGTCACGACGGGTGCGGTGTGGAATGGCATAACGACGAGCCAGAGACACATGGCCTCCAGCTACCGCCGCCATCTTGACACACACACACACACACACACACACTCAAAAAGCATGAAATACGTGTTACAGATGGCATAACAAATTCACTAGAAAACAGGTGGTAAACATTGGATTAGGCAACTGGTTAACCGTTGGAAGACATATTTTATTGCAAAGAAGTGAAATTGTTTTTTTATAATTCTTTTTAAAAGTTAATAGGCCTACTGTTGTTTCAATTTTAAAACTGGCCAAGATGGTGTTCCACAGAGCTCCGCCAGAATAAACCAAACTTGTCTTAAATAAATCGATTCTTGGTAGTGGGAGAATGATTTTGTGTACATGGCGCCGATCATTGACAACAAACTTATTTATAAGCGACTGTGGGGCATGTCCCAATAAACTTTTGAACATAAAGACTGCTTTGCTGTGTTTAAGTTTCAATTGAAAAGGTAATATATTCAAGCTTAAGTAGTCAGTCGCTGTAAGGTTTGAAGATTTCAACATGATTAGCTTTAAAGCACGTCTATGAAGACTTGAAAGAGGTTTTAAAATGTTATCACTAGCACCGTCCCAAACAGTTGACGCATAATTAATGTGAGATTCAATAAAAGAGTGGAAAAAAATTCTACGAGAATGGAAATTTAAAAAGTGTTTTATCTTAGACAATTGATAAATCTTCCTAGACACAGTTTTACAAACCATAGTTATATGTTCTGACTATGAAAGTTTGTTGTCAATGACAACGCCAAGCACCTTATGACTGCTAACTTCTTCAATGTTGGTACCATTTATACATAGAGGACGAGAATTAAAACAAATATTTTGACGTTTTTGTCTTGTTGTTATGATCATGAATTTGGTTTTCAAAGGATGAAGGCTCATGTGATTTAGCTCTGCCCAATTGATTAGTATATCAATATTTCTTTGTAGTGTATGCATAATTGTTCCATAGTCAGAACGGTTTGTGTGTATTGTCATATCGTCAGCGAACAGTTCACAAAGTGCATTTAAAACAAGAGGCAGATAGTTAATGTAAATTGAGAAAAGCAAAGGTCCTAGAACGGAGCCCTGAGGAACATCATACTCAGTCATTTTGGGCGACGACACAGAACCATTTGTAGCCATCACCTGCTTTCTGTCAACTAAAAACGACGACATGAGTTCAATAGTGTCACAAGAAAAAACATACAATTTAAGTTTTCTAAGTAAAAGTGAGTGATCTATAACGTCAAATGCATTGATAAAATCAACTATAAGTACTCCAGTAATTTCATTGTTGTTGATATTTGTTAGCCATTTGTCAACAAGAGTAGTGAGGGCTGTATGACAAGAATGTTTAGCTCTGAAACCAGATTGGCAAGGATGGAAAAGATAAAATTATCACAGTGATTAATAATATGCTTTTTAATATGTGTTTCTAAAGGCTTGGATAGAATGGACAGGATGGAAATGGGCCTGTAATTACTTGGGTCAGATTTGTCACCTGATTTGAATATAGGAGTAATTTTAGCAGATTTAAATGCTTTTGGAAACTTATTTTTTAGAAATACATAAATTATAAATATAAGTAAGCGATTCTGAAATGATAGGAGCCGAGAGTTTCAGAATTTTCCCATCAATGCCATCTAATCCTCGGGAACTGCTTTGTTTAAGATTAACAAGATAGTGATAGACTTCAAATACAGCTAAAGGTGGTATGGTAAGTTCTGAAGAAATGTTCTTTGAAGCGCAAAAGTCATATAAGTTATTCAGATCGTTTTCAGCTGATCTATCAGTTTGAATAATAGATTTGGCAATTTTAGAGAAATGTATATTAAGTTCCTCAGAAGACAAATCTTTCGTTATATTTTTTTTTGTGCTGGTCTTTTTATTAGTTATCTGGTTAATGGCGGTCCAAATCGATTTACTGTCTGCTTTTGAAGAAACTATTTCTTTGAAATAAGACATTTTTGCTTTGCTTTTTAAATGTGTGACAACATTTCTTTGTTTCCGGGCGTCATCTTTAGCCCCTGTTGCAAAAAGAGAGTCTCTTTGATTCATAGCCTGCATTACACTTTCAGTTAACCCATTTATGCCCCCTTTTTTTCAAACAAAAGTTGCATGTCTGTGTAGCTTTTTGTCTGTAATAAACATATTTTATACTTATTTTGAGCAAAACTTAGAATTTAGTGATTTAGAAGACAGAACATGCCCGTCCCATATATGGGACAGTGGGCACGAGAGGGCAGGGGTTTTCAGGCCTTTTCACAATTCACTTAACAACAAAAGTGAGGGGTGTGCTGATTTTTAATTGACATGAAATCATTCAATATCAATTCAATTCAATTCAATCATTTTATTGTCTTCACAAGAAGCAAAGAAATTCGCTGCCTGGCATGCACATTTTATAAATAATAACAAGACACGACACAAGTAATGTTTAGGAAGACAACTTAACTAAGACAACCAAACTTTAAAACACACACACACACACACACACACACACACACACACACACACACACACACACACACACACACACACACACGCACGCACACACGCACACACGCACACACGCACGCACGCACACACACGCACACACGCACACACGCACACACGCACACGCACGCACACACACACACACACACACACACACACACACACACACACACACACACACACACACACACACACACACACACCAACAACAATCCATGTATGTACTGTTCAGACAAATATTAAGCATAAAATTATAAAGAATTACTCGTCAAAGCAAACATTTGGCACTCAGTCACACACACACACACACACACACACACACACACACACACACACACACACACACACACACACACACACACGGACACGCGCACACGCACAGTTTTGATAATACATAAGAAAGAAGGAGTTCGGCCGGGGGAAAAAAATGCTTTCTTATAAGCGGGTTCGCCTGTATCCGAACATCGTTTATGAGATAAACCCGTTATAGTAAAAGAAAATCCTTGCTCCCCTGGACTTTACTATAAGCGGGGTGTACTGTATAAGAATGTGTACTTATATTGAACACACACACGCACGGGTGCTTGCGTGCACATACATAGGCTACACGCATGCACGCACCCATGCATGCGCACGCGCGCGCAGACACATCACAAACACACGCACACACACGCACACACACGAACACACGCACACGCAAACCATATCTAAGTGATAACAGTCAGGGGTGGACCAAATGATTCGTAGGGGGTGGGGTGGTCCGCGGGGAGTCCAGGGAGCTGCATATGTCCTGGGTTAAGGCTTAGTGGCCTTGTGGGGGCCCAGGGGGCGAAGCCCCGTAAATGTGTGCAATTCAGTGATTATTAAAGCAAACATTGAGCACTTTTCCTACTTTTTACCCCGAAGGTACATGCTTGGGGCAGAGCGGGGAGGGGGTGGGAATTCCAGAAACCCACGAACCTCCCCTCCCCCCGATCGGCCCCTGACAATTTTTGCCATGACTGGGGTGTGAAATTGTATATCAAACAAGCCGGCCAATATCGCGCACGTTTATAAATCGATTCGCTTCCGGTTTGGCACATCGTTAGTCACCGTCCCCGGTCATCTACCTTCCAAATTCGAAGGCAATCCGGCCGGACATACCGGAGATACGGGCGACGAGAGGCCGGCGGATACGCGTTTGGCGCATTTGCCAAACCGCGCAAATGACACGGCCGCTTCCGTTGCCGTGGTCATCGCCCCGTTAGGGCTCACAGCAAATTTGAAGCGATTCGGTAGACACAAACGGCGGAGTTATAAGGCCCGTTTCGTGTTTCAGACACACAGACACTTGGCTTTTTACTATTTGATGATGACTAGCCAACGCCGAGTACCAGTAACGCCCAGTACTGGTAACGCCCAGTACTGGTAATGCTGAGAACTGGTTTTGCTGGGTCAGCGAAATATGATATTACTACTTTTGTTTTTTTGTCTTTTTCTATTTTTGTTTATCTTGTTTTATACCCCACTGCACACACACACACACCCCTGCCCCAACCATCCCCACCGTTGGATGAATGAAAATTTGTTTAACGTCCTCCGCCCCGGGGCAGGCACAGAGAGAGAGAGAGAGAGAGAGAGAGAGAGAGAGAGAGAGAGAGAGAGAGAGAGACAGACAGAGAGAGAGAGAGAGAGGGAGAGAGAGAGAGAGAGAGAGAGAGAGATAACTTGGTAACTTGTAACTGACACGAGTCCAGTCTAACTGGTCTAACTTTAAGCTGCTAACCTGCTGGCCCATGCTCCCACGCGCGCGCGCGCGCGCGAGAGAGAAAGTTTAACCAGAGAACATGAGATAAGCAAGTTACATGCTTTTTTCCACCCAGCCCTGGGGAAAAATAAAGTAAATCAAACAAGAAAGCTAAATAATATATGTAAATGCAGAAATGAGAAGAAAAGGGAGGGAGGATGGGGGGAAGAGGCACAGAGGGGGATGAGGATGGGGAAATTTTGGAATTTAAAGTACAGGGGGAAAAAAAGAAAAGAAACAAAAAACTCACATCATGCAAACATAAAATCAGCAAAGAGAGAGAGAGAGAGAGAGAGAGAGAGAGAGAGAGAGAGAGATTAGCGTGATAGGAGGCTTCGCTACAGTAAATCCTCGCTGAAGTAATGTCCGCTATGCAACCATTTTCTCACTGCTCCGTTACTCGGGAGTGTTCTTTTTTATGTATAATGTTGAAATTAGTGTCGTTTTGGGGTGCCCGCAAAATGTAAATCGGGTCATAGCGCGCGCGTTTATGAACAGATCCTGTTGAAATGTTGCACCAAGATAGTCACTATCTCCGGTCATGCATGTTCCAAAGTTCGAGTCAATGTTCGGACTGGTTACGCCGCGGTTTGTGAACAGGTTAAGCGGCCAATATCGCGCGCATTTATAAATCGATTCGCTTCCGGTTTGGCACATCGATAGTCACCATCCCCGGTCATCCACCTTCCAAATCCGAAGGCAATCCGGCCAGAAATACCGGAAATACGGGTGCCGAGTTTGTAGTGCTAGGGAGAAAGGAATTTTTATGTAGTTCGGTTTTGGATCGTGGTACTATTCTATCTAATGGTCGGCGTCTATGGTAGGGGTTTTCCTCAGATACTAAGGAAGGGAGAAGATCTTGTAAATATTGAGGGCATTTGCCATTGACTATTTTGTGAAACTGAATTAATTTGTGTCTTCTTCGTCTTTCTTTTAATGAGCAAAAGCCTGATTCTTCATACAGTTTCGCATGACTAGTTCCCCTTACTCCTTCTGTAATGATACAGAGTGCTTCTAAATGTAAAGTTTGTAGTGAATTTGCTTGTGTGTCTGTTCAGTTGTCCCATAAAATATCTGCATAGTCAAAATTTGGTAGAACAAAAGATTTATACATAGTTTCTAGAGCTTTACGGCTTAGTCTATATTTGTAGTTTCTGAGACAAGCAATCAACATGTTTACTTTATTAGCTAAAGTTCGAATATGCTCATCCCATCTGCAGTTATCCTGAAAAACTACTCCCAAATGTTTGTGAGATGTTGATGGTTCTAAAGTCTGCTGTCCAAAAGTTAGAGGTGTGAGTTGATTGTGTTCATGAGTAGTGTTGAGCAGTTTTGTTTTCTTTTCATTGAATTCGATTTTCCATAGTTTGGCCCATTGTGCAATTTTACGAAGATCTGAATTGAGGAGTTCTACTCTGACAATTGGGTCATTAAGAGCAAGAGATAAACTGGTGTCATCAGCAAACAGTTTGATGATTGATTCAATGTCAGTGATGATGTCATTAATATACAATAAAAATAACAAGGGGCCTAGGACAGAACCCTGGGGAACACCTGCCAGAATTCTTTTTGATTCAGACTTTTCACCTTTAATGACTACAGATTGTTGTCGGCTATGAAGATATTCATGACAAAAATTAAGTAACTTCCCTCTAATGCCTGCAGCCTCCAGTTTGTACAGAAGTCCTTTGTGCCATACGCGATCAAGCGCTTTAGATATGTCAAAATAAATAGTTTGTGTTGCTAAACTGCAATCAAATGAAGAACAGAGGTGATTGTATGTAGCTAAGTGCTGGTTCACTGTAGAATCACCTGGTGTAAAACCTGATTGGGATGGGGTAATTATGTTGTATGTCTTAAAAAATGTGTACACATGCTTGTGCACACACCTTTCGAGTACTTTGCCTAGACAGCTAAGAAGTGAAATTGGATGATAATTGTTGCATAGTTCTTTAGGTCCTTTTTTTGTAGATAGGGGAAATGTGTGCGATTTTCCATAAGGATGTAAATTTACTTTCATTTAGGCATCGATTGAATAACTGAGTAAGGGGAGTGACTGTAACATAAAGCGCATGCATCAGAAGCTTGTTGTGTATGAGATCTGGGCCAGTAGCTTTAGCTTTGTCTAAATGTTTAATAACAGATACAACATCTTCCTCAGTAAGTACTAATTCATTGGTTTCATGATTGGCAAATGGTATCTGTGGCAATTCATCATCATCATTGTCTAAAGTGGCTTGTTCAATGAAAACGTTATTCAATACATTTGCTTTATCTTTGTTAGAATAGTATAGGGTATCATTTGAGAGTAAGGGGGGTATCTCTTTACTGTTAATACTTTTTTTTGTTAAAGAAGGATCTTACTAGCTTCCACCAGTCCTTGTGACCAAAATTTTGGGGATCTGATGCCTTTTCATCAATATCAGTATAGAACTCGGACTGCCGTTCTCTCTCTTTAGTTGTGAAATAGTTACAAAATGTTGTTTCTTTTGCAATAGCTTGAATGCACTTACGTTCCTCTATCAATAAGCGAATATCATCAGTTAACCAAGGTACATCATTTGGGTAAACAGTTATAATTTTAGTAGGCATGCACTGTTTAGCTAGGGTCATGAATGTCTCTGAAAAGTTCAGTAGTATCGTCAATAGTTTCCATACTTAAAATATGTTCCCAATTGACGAGATGTAATAATCGGCAAAATTCTTCTATATTCAGTTTGTTATAATTGAAGATAGTTCTCTTGAAGCTAGTATTGTTTTTAACTGCGTGTTTCAAGTGTAGGCACGGAATACTGTGATCGCTGAAGGCCGAGGGCAAGACCTGAGTTGATTCAATAAGTTTGGGTGATTGGGTAATAATCAGTTCTAAGCAAGTAGAACTTGTGTCAGTGATTCGGGTTGGCTCTTTTACTAACTGGTGAAGACTATACAACTGCAAAATGCCTGTTAGGTGAGGAGAAGGGTTGTTGAGGAAGTCTGAATTAAAATCACCCAACACAATAAATGGCAATGATGTACTATTTACTTTTCTTAGATTATCACTTATGAGGTCCCAATAGCGAACCAGCGCATTGGAGGGACGGTAAAAAGAACCAATCAAGATGCTCTTTTGATTTAATTTAGTTTCTATCCATACTGCTTCTAATTCTGCAACTTGGAGGTCAGGGCGAGGTTTGCAGTACAAAGAATTACGGACATAAACGGTGACTCCTCCATGATGGTCAAGGGGTCGATCACGCCTGACAGGGGGATGGAAGTTGGGTATACATATCAGATCATTGGATATGGAGTCAGAAAGCCATGTTTCAGATAATGTATTAATGTCATTTTCTTTTGATTCTGCCTCCAAAAGAGTCATTTTGTTTCTCAGGCTTTGGACATTGCTGTGGACAATGCATAGATTGGCTTTATTAGTGGGCCCCGGGTTACGTTCTACATCGTTAGCTAAAATAAGTAATAGTTCAGATACAGCAGCAAAGAACCGTTGGGAGTGTGAGATCAGGAGATTATCATTACCAGTTTTGTTGTGAACGGAATATTGATTTAGGTATGCAGTCAAAGAATGTTGATCAGTGTTTAAAATAATAATATGGACGAGTAGTACTAACACTATGGGATGTTTACTTGGGAGAAGGTGAAGAAAGTCATGATGTCAGACTTACGAAGGTATGACAGTTTGCAACACAGGGCCAGAGCTCTATCATGGAAACCACCAATCCTGGCTCTGTGGGCCTGGATGCCAACAGACATCAGGTTATAGTGTGCAGGAGCACGAGCAGCAGCTGTGTCTTGAATACGCTGGAGACAAGATAGAGAAGAGACTGATAGGCCGGAAAGGAGAGCATTGCAGTAGTCAAGACGAGATAGGATGAGGGAAGTAACAAGTTTTGCTGTGGCTTCATTTGATATATATTTACGAATATAGCCAATGCGACGAATTTGATAGTAGCAGGACTGACAAGTAGCAAGTAACAAGTTTTGCTCTGGCTTCATCTGAGATATATTTACGAATATAGCCAATGCGACGAATTTGATAGTAGCAGGACTGACAGGTCTGAGTCAGGAAACTCTGCATGGAAAGATTATTATCCAAAGTGACACCTAAGAGTCTGAGATGGGAATGATATTGTTACCCAGTTGGATCGACTCTATGGATTGGCTAGTTTGTTTTTTGTTCCTACAAGCATTGCTTCAGTTTTTTCAACATTTAATAGTGTTGTTGTTAGGAATAATGCTTGTTGTTCAGTGTATTTGGATAATAATGTTTATAAAAGATAGTAGTAGTAGTTATAGTAGTGGTAGTAGTAGTAGTAGTAGTAGTAGTAGTAGTAGTAGTAGTACACATGCTTAAATATTAATGCTGCTTACAATTTTTTTAATTTTTATTTCTCCCTGCTTATCTACTTCTTAATTATTTGAGTATTCCATTTTCCATTGTTCTTTTCTTTGATGCCTTGCTTCATCATACATGCTTATATATCTGTTTGTCTAATTGTTTTGTATTAGTCTAGTTTTCGTCCCAAGGACTGAAGAAAACGTTTATTAAAGACAATGTTGTCATAGTCACCATCATGCGCCGTGCAGTTTGAGCAGAAGAGCAGGGAACACAAATCGGTCACATACGCACACGCACGCACGCGCACGCACACGCACACGCACGCACGCGCGCACGCGCGCACACACACACACACATATCAGCAAATATAAATATATTATTATTATTATTATAATGATATATAAATATATCAGGTAATGTTTACCAGCCGCGTACAAAGAGAGTGAAGCTGGTAATGTTTACCAGCCGCGTACAAAGAGAGCGAAGTTGGTCATGTTTACCAGCTGCAAACAAAGAGAGCGAAGCTGGTCATGTTTACCAGCCGCGTACAAAGAGAGCGAAGCTGGTCATGTTTACCAGCCGCGTACAAAGAGAGCGAAGCTGGTCATGTTTACCAGCCGCATACAAAGAGAGCGAAGCTGGTCATGTTTACCAGCTGCGAACAAAGAGAGCGAAGCTGGTCATGTTTACCAGCTGCGAACAAAGAGAGCGAAGCTGGTCATGTTTGCCAGCTGGGTACAAAGAGAGCGAAGCTAGCTGCGTACAAAGAGAGCGAAGCTAGCTGCGTACAAAGAGAGCGAAGCTGGTAGTGTTTTCAGCGATTTCTGTTTGTTCCTGACTATATGACTAGGACGCTCCCATGTTGATTTTGGTGGTAAAGAAAGGGTTAAATTAGCCAGAATGAGGTATAGGTGAGGTTAACAGCGGATGCTCCATAGAAGACTTCCTAATCCACATCCACCAAGCAGTTTATCAGGCAATGCCATCAACGAATATGATCATTGACCACCCCTTGCTCCACTGGTAACTAGTTTACCTGTTGACGTTTGCACTTCAATCTTACGCTTGCATAGCAGCAACTGAAGGAGGATTTGCCTGAACCTGGATCCCAGAAAACAGTAGACGAAAAAATTGAAAGTGGAGTTGACGTAGGAAGCCAGTCTGGCAAAATTGACAAACAACTTTGCGAGGTTGTAGTACTTGCCACTGAGGCTGAACTCCGGCTCAAAAACGACACATAAGCCATTGACAATGGTGGGGATAGAGCACACCATATAGAGAACAGACACAGTGATCAGCGTACGGGTCAGAGTAACCTCACGTGACGACATAGCGCAACGTGACGTCTGCTGACGCCACGTCATCATTTTCTTCAGCTTCACTGTCGTCACAACGGTCATAGCCAGGATTACGATCACGTAAACGAACGATTGGAGGGTGGTCAGTACAAAGGTCAAGACGTCCAGATAAGCTTTGTTGTTGGTGTAAAACTGACCAGTGTAGATGATGGTGAAGGTAGTGTTGGTGCCTGCGTCAAACATGCAAGCCAGACTCCACCTCAACGCGATCACCATGGACCCCGTCATGATGCACAGGGTAGCCATGACGAGAATCACAGCCGTGGTCTTTGTTCGCAGAACGGTCTGTGATCGGAGAGGACTCACCACGCACAGGCACCTCTCACAGGCGATCAACATGGAAATGAACCCCGAGAGCCAATAGAACCCCTGCAAACCGATCATTTTATTCGTCATCAAAAATGTCAAGATGGGGCCGATGTTTTGTGTGAGCGGCGGAGACAGCCTGTCGACGTTGTTCAGAAAACTGTTGAGAACGTTGAGAAAATCGACCAGAGATAGAGAGAACAGACACAGGTTGATGCGTTCTCTTAGGCCCTGTTTGCTGAAAACCAGCATGCTGAGAATGTTGCTGGGAACGGAGATGATGAAAAGGATGGACAGACAGCCCACATTGATAGCCCAATCCGCAGTCTTCTCCACAGCCTGGCTGATGATGTTGTCGGGGTTATCCCAAGGAATAAAATCTGAGGACCGCTCCAAAACGAAGCACCCTTCTGGAGCGGTGACATTGTTCTGACCTAATGTCGATACCATCATACCCCTGGAGGAGACTGGTGACAATTCCGATCTTCTTAATAGAGACATGGTGGTAGTTGATGCAGACTGCAACATAAAACGCTAAAGGTCTCTGTACACGTCAACATATTCACAAAATATCTCTATTTCCCCATAACAACAAAGTGTTAGGCCACTCATACTATTACTTACTCACTGTGTTGCCATGGGGAAACAGTGATATTTTGTGAATTATGTCAACGTGTACAGAGACCTTAAGAGGCTATGCGACCAAAACAACAATTTTGACGCTTTAAAGCAATGGATGAATGGAGTGGAGTGGGAAGTTTGGCTTGTGCGGCTGTTATCTTTTTCTGTATTATTTGATTCATCTGTCCTGCACAGCTCACCATCTGATGGTGATCGTTGGTCTATAGGATTTATTTCTTAACTATATTCTTCCTCTTAGAGGACATCCTGACTGGCAGATCCCTAGGATGGCTTCCAACGTTTTGCCTCCACCATAGCATACTACTATTTTTATCCTTAATTTGGATATCACCTCAGTAGTTTGCCCTCTTTAGTCAGGTCTATTAGGTTTTTTTAAATTAAAATTTCAGAACATTATTATTTTGTTCATTTTACATAAGATGTTTACTTTTTCTGGTTTAACTTTGTGCTGGTTTGCTTTTATTGTGGATTTTCGATTTGGTGCAAAGAAGACACCATTCTCTTGTAGAATGTCTTTTTTGCTCAGGTTGGCATCCACTGGACAGTCAAATTGCAGGCCGATCATGCAAACTGATGAGACCTTCTCTTAGGTCGAAACAGCTGTCTTTGCATAGGGCACTGTCCCTCCCCCATTGGGAGAAAAAGTAAATCAGCACATTTTATAATAAAAAATATATATATTTATTTTTAAAGGAACACAGAATATTTCATAACGTTAACTTGTTTCTGAAGTTCACAAATTCATACATTAGATACAGAAAAGTTTCATCAATTCGGCATTTCAAATGCAACAACTTTTTAGTCCTACAGAGTTGTGTGGAGTGGGAAGTTTGGCTTGTGCGGCTGTTATCTTTTTCTGTATTATTTGATCCATCTGTCCATCTGACCATCTGATGGTGATCGTTGGTCTATAGGATTTATTTCTTAACTATATATGATTCCTAGAAAAAGCTACCAAGCGAAACGTTGGAACTAAAGTCTGGAGAACAAAAAGAGTTGCAGTGGTTTGTGTTTACTCTTTATTGTTTATATATTGGACACAGAAACGTTTTATCAAAGTAAACTATTCTGCATTTCAAATGCACTAACTTGTCAGTCCTTCAGAGTAGGGGTACGGAGCTGGCTATTCACTGAGATTTTTCTTTCATACTATATATATATATAAAGACATTGGACACAGAAAAGCTTTATCAAAGCAAACTATTCTGCATTTCAAATGCACTAACTTTTCAGTCCTTCAGAGTAGGGGTACGGAGCTGGCTATTCACTGAGATTGTTCTTTCATGCTATATATATATATATATAAAACTTTCGGACTAAAAACACCAACAAACAAGATAAAATTTTATCGAATTTTCGACATTTACTTCTGTCTTTTTCCAGGTGGATAAAATTGACAATGACACGAATCAAATGCAGCAAGATAAAAACATGATTAAAATTCATTCTTAAAAAAGAAAATGTAAACATTTCGTGCATTACGAAAGATTGATGTAAGAGTGAACAGGTAAAAAGGATGTGAAAATTGCGTGAATTTAGGAAGATTAAGGAAAGAGTGAGTAGGGGAAATGTGAGGTAGGGGGGTGGGGGTACTACAAGGTGAGAGAGTGAGTGTGTGTGTGAGTGTGTGTGTGTGCGTGTGTGAGTGTGTGTGTGTGCGTGTGTGTGTGTGTGTGTGTGTGTGTGTGTGTGTGTGTGTGTGTGTGTGTGTGTGTGTGTGTGTGTGTGTGTGTGAGTGTGTGTATGTGTAAGTGTGTGTGTCTGTGCGGGTATTAGAGTGAGAGTATCTGTGAGTATGCACTAGTGTGTGTGAACGTGCGTGTATGAATGCACGCGCGTGGGTGAGAGAGAGAGAGAGAGAGAGAGAGAGAGAGAGAGAGAGAGAGAGAGAGAGAGAGGAGAGAGAGAGAGAGAGAGAGAGAGAGAGAGAGGGTTGAGAGAGAGAGAGGGAGAGAGAGAGAGGGAGAGAGAGAGAGAGAGGGAGTGGGAGAGAGGGGAGAGGGAGAGGGGGAGAGAGGAGTGAGAGGGAGAGGTGGAAGAGAGACGGGGATAGAGAAAGAGAGAGAGAGAGAGGGGGGGAGAGAGAAAGAGAGAGAGAGGGGGAGGGAAAAGAGAGAGAGAGAGAGAGGGGGGGGGGAGAGCTGTGTGGGAACAGAAAGGAGATAACATAATATTGTAAGGAGGTGTTTTGGAAAACACCATCCCAACTAGAACATCATGCAACCACCATCTTAACAAATCCATAACCTAAATACATGTTATTTCTCACATGACCCAATTAGTGAAAGAAAAATTATAGCGATGCTGGATAGAGTACCTTCCTCCGAAACATATCCTCCCTCCTATTTGTTATCTACATAAGACTCATACACCTTGCTATCATGCTAACAAAGTTGAACAATGTACATGGCTAAATAACAGCAAACTAGAACAGTGTACAAGATTTAAGGAATTAGGTTGGAATGTTGTTTAATTTAAATGTTATGTGTAACTATAAACATAACGCAGCAACAATCCCTCTGCGAAGTGACGTGGGTTGTTATTATCGTTACACAGAGGCTTGGCTCTTAAGGCCTTCCTTTCTGGATGGTTGCTAGGACGAATAATAATGATCTAAACAACAATGTTTTATAGGGTTGCATTATAGGCCTGAAAAAAGGATTAGCCATTATGCACCAGATATCAGCCATATTCCTTGTCTAAGCAAAAATCAACAATTTTATACCTTTATTGCTAACGTAGCACTCAAACACACATTGAACAGTATGAACCGTTGGGGGGGGGGGGGGGGGAGTATCTAGAGGACTGGAGTTGGGGGGATTTGAAGATAGGGGGGGGGGGGGGGGAAGGGGGAAGGAACCAGTGCCTAGTCCATGACGTTGAGGCCAAAGGGAACAAGACTTCTTAGCTTATTCATCCAGAATTTCTCTCTCCTGAGCCTGTGTGGAAGGTTCTCAACAAACAACTGTTCTATTACCAAGCACTTCATGTTGGAGAGTGAGTGGTTGGGAAGGTTAAAGTGAAGGGTCACTGGAGTGCCTACATTCTTTTTGATATGGGACCTGTGAAGATAGAAGCGTTTCTGGAGAGAATTCTTGTCTCCCCAACATATTGGGTGTTTTGGCTAAGGTCGCAGAATAACATATAGATAATGTTTCTACTCTGGCATGTTGTACTTTGACGGATGGTGAAATTTTCTCCCGTTTGGTGGCTCCGGAATGCATCCGTTTCCACTGCATGCTCCTTGCAGACCACACATTTTTTAGAGCATTTCGAAAACCCAGGGGCAGAGTTGGGGATGTGTCTGGGTAAGGCCGATGGCATGAGGATGTTTTTGAGGGAGCGACCGTTTCTTAGTCCCAAAATGGGTGGCTGGGGAATTGCTCTTTTAAGCCTAGTGTTATTGAGGAGAACGTTCTGGTGGAGCTCATGAAGCCATTGGCGGAGTGGGGGGTTACAGGGATTGTACGTCACAATGACGGGTGTTCTAGGGTTGGTTGCCTTAGGCTTGTAGGAGAGAGTGACTGAGCGTGGGACGTTTCTGACTTTGTCCAGAGCATTCTGGAGAACCTTGGGTTTGTATCCCCTGAGCAACCGATATTGGTACATTTGCTCTGAGCGGACCTCAAAGTCTTGGGGTTTGGAGCAGATGCGTTTGGTCCTTAAGAGCTGACTGTATGGGAGATTAATTTTACAGTGAGAAGGGTGACGAACTGTAGTGTAGGTAGGCGTGTGAGTCTGTGGGTTTAGTGTGGAGGTCAGTCTCAATGAAACCATTGTCCAGTGAGACTTGGAGGTCCAGAAATGGTAGTTGGTAAATGGAAGAAGAGTATGTGAATTTAATGGTGGGATGAACACTGTTGATATAGGACAGGAAGGTTTCGAGTTCAGATTGTGATTTGGTCCAGAGAAGGAGTATGTCATCTATGAAGCGTTTCCAGAATTCAGAAGGCACAGAGACAGGACTGTTGGAAAGTAGATTGGTTTCTAACCACCCCATGAAGAGGTTTGCCACTGCTGGGGCCATGGGCGTACCCATAGCAGTTCCTGATATTTGGTGGTAGACTTTTCCCTCGAAAGTAAAGTAATATGTTTAAGAGCACGTGGTTGACTATTTCAAGAACTGGCTTAGAAGGGGGAACGTTGGAATCGTCAGTCTGTTGGAGATAGTGTTTAACAGCGTCATTAAGGTCTTTGTGGGGTATATTTGAGTAGAGTCCAACGACGTCAATTGTCACTAGAGTAACGTCAGAGAAGGGGCCGTGTTTGAGGTTCCAGTCCTGGATGATTTTGAGGAAATGGGTAGTGTCTTGAATGAAACTGGGAGGGAAGAGACTGTGTCCCGTAGCCAATGGTCTACGAGGGCAGAAAGTTTTCCGTTGGCCCACCCACCCCTGACACTATAGGTCTCCCAGGAGGTTTTTGTAGGGACTTGTGAATGTTTGGGAGGTGATAAAACAAGGGTGTCTTAGCATCTCGTATGTCCGTGACAGCCCACCTATGGGTAGTAGCATCTATAATACCTTTGGCTAGGAGATCATCAGTGAGAGAATTGGATTTCTGGGCAATTTGGATAGTGGGGTCCTCCTCAACTAACTTATAATGAGTGGTATTGACAAGTATACGATTAGCTTCCCTGATGTAGTCCCCTGTATTTTGTACAACTACTTTACCTCCTTTATCTGCCACACTTATGCGGATGGATCTGTCCCAAACTTTTGGTTTCAGTTCTTCCACAGCTTTTCGTTCAGGTTGAGATAGGTTGGAATGTATGGGTTTTGCTGCTTTCAAGTTCTCAACACGGTTGCTCAAAGTGTCGCAAAAAATGTCCAGCTCCTTTTGTCTCCCTTTAGGTGGTTGGAATCCGGTAGGTTTGTAGAACCTCGGGTCAGGGGGCTTGGAATCCGTAGGAGTGTCAGGGTCATAGAAAAGTTCCTTTAGGCGAACTTTCCTGCAACCCTCTGCCACATCTTCACACAGCTGGTGATGGTCCATGATCCGAGGGGTAGGGCAGAACTTGGGGCCGAGAGCTAACACATGAAGCTGTTCATCCGTCAGTGGCTGGTCTGAGAGGTTCACCACAAACGTTTTGTCTAGAACAGTTTTGCTGCTGGATGTTTTGTCGTTTTTGCTTCGTTTGAATCTTCTGGTTCTGCGTTGGTGATTAGAAAGCGAATTGGATGAGGTTCCATGCGTTGTGGCCTCTTGGAGATTTCTTTCACGTAGCAATTTATCAAATTTCTTTTCTTTTCTTTTGAAATAGCTGGTTCGTTTTGTACAGTACGTATGATATTTGAAGCGGAGAACTGAGTCCTTGAACAGTTTGTGTAGTTTGTCGTCTAGCAGCCCTCTTTCCTTGTCCACAAGAGTCTGATAACTGTCTCTGCAAATTTTGAGAATGTCGGAATTGGCTGCTGTCAAGGTGGTTTTGATGGATGAGTGAAGGTAGTCAACCTTGGGGAGGGCGTCCTTTGCGAATTTCAATCTCATTCCTTTAGGGATGATTTGGTGCTGCATACAACGAGTGAGGAAGTGTACATGTGATTCGTACCTTGCCAGTCTATCCACAGATCTTGTTAGTTGCACTTTGAGACTAAGTGCCGCGTCCATCGTACTGGATCCCGTGAAGGATGCAGGGGAGGTAATCAGTATATATATATATACTGTAGACCTTACAGTATATATATACTGTAGCTTTACAGCTTTATCGATCTACATATATATATATATATATATATATATATATATATATATATATATATATATACATATAGTATTATACAAAAAGGATTCACACCCCTCTCGAAGGCAAGGCACCGCACCACAGACTGCAGATGATGCAGACTTTTGGCGACGACGAACGTGCTCTGAGAAGACAACACTGGAAACTGGAACTTCATAAACTACAAAAAACATTTCTTCAAAATTGCATGGACAGCAAAGTACTACCAAAAGGTCTTCAACTTACCTTCAACCTTGCCCTGTCAACCCCTAGCATACTTCTAGGTGATAATATCAAGAGCATTCTCGACCTGGCAAGTTCAAGACTCTTAGAAATCCTTATAGAGGAAATCACAACCATCATAGATACTACACAAGAACACACAGAAGCTTGGAAAATGGACAGGACATTGGAGCTAGGCCAGCAAAGAATGGACAGACTTGCAGCTCTGGTGAAAGCTCACAACAAGAAAGACTTACTGGTGAAAAAACAGACATTAGACAAAAAACTGCAGTCACTTGTCAATGAACCTACAAGGCCTACCCTCAACCTAAATAAAGGTTCAAACAAGTTGAGAGCTAGCAACTACACTGCTACTGATCCATTCCAAAACCTTACCAAGAAGATCAGACCCCACCGCCAACGTATGAGAAAAACCACAAAAAGAAGAAAACGCACAAAGATAATTAAGGCACAGACTCTCTCTCAGCACCACCCTTCTGACCCGATCATACTCGCCAGCAACGTAGAACTTTCAGAGGATGAGCGATCTGTCTGTAGATTGCCAGACTGCTTTGCTCCCACGCCTCGACAGCCCATTGATGTGTATGACCAAGTCATTGGTACCCATGCTTGGGCAGAGCGGCTAAGATGGCAAAGGCACCACTACAAGGAGCAAGAAGAGGATGAGAGGGATGTGCAGCCGGAGGAGGAAGAAAAAGAATTCATAAAACCACCATGGTACAAACCAACCAAGCATGCAGCGCCCAGGAAAGACCATGCTCTTGAAACCTTCATACAAGCGTGTCAAGAAGACTTCCTCAGTCCAGGCAGCAGAAAGAAAATTAGAGATAATCTCACTACAGGACAAAGGAGAGCCCTTACAACACTGAAAAAACTACCAATGACGCACAACGCTGCATGCCGCTTTGCGGATAAGACAGGAAATACTGTGATCAACTCTTTAGATGAAGATGACGAAACGATTATGTCCACACTCAGTGACTCTGCTCACTATGATATACTGCCCCAGGACCCCACCAAAGAAACACAAAGAATTATCAAACAATTCAGCAAGAAATGGTTGAAAAAAGGTGGCATAAACGAACAAATGGCGGAATACATCCAAGACATTGATGAGACAGGGCCAGGAAAATGCAAACCGTTGATTAAGACTCATAAGCCTCAACCTTACCCCACCAGAATGCTCTTGTCGGGCTGTGGAACTCCAGTACAGCCTCTGTCCAAGCTTGTGCAACAAGCCATAATGCACCTCCCTGCCTCTCTACCATATCAAGTGATAGACTCGAAAGAATTCCTCCACAAGATACATAAGATGAATGAAAAATATGCACCATTCCCAGCTAAAGCCAACTTTGTAGTATGTGATGTCGTGTCCCTTTACCCAAATGTGGATAATGGGATGGGCATCCCTGCTACCAAAAAGCTACTTCAAGAACAACCCTCTACTCTTAATATCCCCACAGATTGCATCTTGGAAGCACTTAACATAGCTCTAAAACACAATACAACTCAGTATTCTAACGGAAAAGGGGAAAAGATCTTTGCGAAGCCAAACAAAGGAACGGCTATGGGGCCATCACATGCGTGTGATTTTGTGGATATATTCAGGGGGGAACTGGATGAAAAAGTGGTACATGAAAGTCCAGTTCCCCTTCTTTCGTCCCTGGCACCTACTTCTGACAGAGGAAATCTACAGTTCCTGGACTGGAGCAGATTCAAAGATGACGCCATAACTATCTTACCAAACAGTGAGCAAATAGAACAGTTTGAAGAACACCTGCAGGCCCTCCATCCACCTTCTATCAAATGGACTGTGAAACAAGGACAGGAAGCTGAATACCTAGACGTAAAACTCTCACTGAAAGATGGTAGAATTACCACGGATGTGTTCAGCAAACATTGCCACGCGTATCTTCCACCAAACAGCTGCCATCCACCATCAGTTTTCAAGGGGCTGATCTCTGGTGTAGGAACACGACTACGAATGTTGTGTAGTGAAGACAGCGTCCTAGAAGAAAGAATTGAGGAGTATGCAGGTTATTTCCAAGTGTCGGGATGGAAAAAAGGACATGCCATAACAGAACTGAAAAAAGGAGCCAACAGGGACCGTGGAACACTCATTAGCAGGGAGAGAGGAGACAAGAACAGCAGAGACAAGAAAGGCAAGAAACAAGCATGGGTGACAACCTATGACCCTCGTGTGCCCAACAAAAGTCACATAATAAAAAGGAACCTTCATTTATTACACGCAAATCAAGAGAACAAAAAAATCTTTCCTCAAAACTCGTTGATCGCAGCTGACAGGAAAAGGCCAAATTTGGGCGAAATATACAAACCAACCCAACCAAAGCGGTTCGTGCAACATGGTCCCCCAAAAAAACCAGGATTCCACCCCTGTTCGGCTGTACGATGCGACACATGCAGCCACTCCCTGGAAGTGAATGAGTTCCTGTCCCCATGGGATAGTAGGAAGTGGAAAATAAGAAAACATCTGAAGTGTACCACCCCAAACGTCGTGTACATAATACGATGTAAAATCCACGCAAGTGCAGTGTACGTTGGATCCACTATGAACTTGAAACTCAGATGGGCAAACCATAAGTCTGATATAAAGCTAAAGAAGATCACAAAATGTTCAGTAGCCCTGCACTTGAACACCGTGCCACATGAATGGAATGACCACAGCAACAGGGAAGGAGGAAACCATCTACACGAATTCCTCGAAATCTTCGCCATCGAGTGTCAATGAGGACACAAAACTGCTGAAAGCAGAGACATGGTGGCAATGTAATGTTGGGACCATCTTCGAGGGCCTCAACACAAGGAGAGACTTTAATCGAATGCTACAATTCGATTCCAGGATCCTGTTCTGATCACCTACTTCCCCCCCCCCCCCCCCCTACTCCCCCTCCCCCCCTCCCCTCCCCCCTCCCCCCCCCCCCCGCCCTTCCCCCCCCCCCCTTTTTGGTTGAACAGCAAGGAGACTGGCACCTATGAAAAAGTCTAACTTACTATGGTCTCACCTGATGAATGGACCTATATATGCTTCCCCCCCCCCACCCCCCCACATACACCCACCCTCTACCCTTATATTTCCCAGTAACCTTCATTAAACTAAACTTAATTAAATAATCCTATGACTACTCTCATTTTGCACTCTCTATTTTTCTTCTCTCTCCTGTCGTTCTGTCACCTCTCTTATTCCCAAAGAACCCTCCCCAAACTCTCTCTCTCTCTCTCTCTCTCTCTCTCTCTCTCTCTCTCTCTCTCTCTCTCTCTCTCTCTCTCTCTCTCTCTACGGATATTCACATTCCCTGGAGTTTGCAAGAAGGCTATTCTCTCTTACAAAGAGCTTCTTTTGAACATTTTGATAAAATCTACAAAGAATCTATGCTTCACAAAATACATAAACCTGAATCTTCCATAAAGTGTTGTTTAAACTCCCGATCATGGAAGTCTCAGAAAAGAGATTCCTTAGTAAATTATGTATTTCTTAATAGAAATGTAAACAAACATCCAAGACGCCTTAAAAAGTTTGTTTCACTACTTTATAGACTTAAGCTAAATGCTTTTAAAACTAAATTCACAAAAAATCTTCAATGTGTATGCGGTGCTATTGATAATTGTACAACAACACACATTCTATATTATTGCCCTTATTTTGAATCGGCCCTTTCAGAATTCAGAAAAGATGAATCCAAATGTATATTCCAAGATGCCGTATCTCTTTTGAATTTTGTACAAACTTTAATGTTAAGTCCATTTGGCTCGTTTCTATGATTGCTGTTGGGTTTTTGTTGATAGAATGTTTGCATTTTTATTTTATAATAGTTCAATTCTGGAGTTTTTATTTTATTTTATTATCATTATTATTATTATGTTTTTTGTGTTTTAATTTTTTTTAAAACTGTTTTAACTAAGCATACATCCCCTAATGTTACTTATAAATATGCACTTTAAGCACACACAGATACACATGCACATTCCCACGCGCACACACTCACACACACACTTTCATGTCTAATATCACTTCTAAGTGAAAAGACGTTAAATTAAAGAACAACAACAACAACAACACACACACACACACACACACACACACACACACACACACACACACACACACACACACACACACACACACACACCTAACACTAAAATGCAGGACAGAAACAGTCTGGCTTTCAGACACAGACAAACAAAACACTTACATAGAACCATCTCACGTTCTCACCACCCCCCCCCCCCCATCCCCACCCCATCACCACCGCCACCACCGCCACGCACCACCACCACCCCCACCACCCTTTTTTACATCACACATATCCAAGGGCCTGTACCCTAAGAAAACTTTTTAAGTGAATATTTTATAGAAATATGTTTTTAGAGTGAACAGTTGTTACAGTGAACATTTTTCACTTGGCTCTGCAATTGGAGCGACTTTTCATTTTGTGCCATACTGACTGCACTAAACAGAGAGAGAAAACTGTTTAACGATAACATAGCCTCTTTTGCATTTTGGTAAGTAAGATTATACTATTTACGAGACATACCATCGCCCCCTCGCAGTTATTTTTTATCAGTATGACTGGGTGTGTAATTGTATGGTACCTACCCCCCCCCCCCCCCCCCCCCCCCTGGATCGTTTTTTTTCGTATGTTTCGTATGTTCAGGCCAAGACTATGAAATCAAGGGAGTTTATTATACTTAACTGTTAACGTATATCATATTCAAACAGTCCATGAATTAAGTGGAAATTAAGTTTTAATGTTAAAAACTTTTAATTTCTTAATTTTTAATTTATAATGTTAATGACTATGTTACCCTTTCTATTTTAGCTTCTCTCTCTCTCTCTCTCTCTCTCTCTCTCTCTCTCTCTCTCTCTCTCTCTCTCCTCTCTCTCTCTCTCTCCGACTCTCTCTCTCTCTCATCTCTCTTTTCCCTCTCTCTCCTCTCCCCCCTCTCCCCCCCCCCCACCCCTGTTTATTCTTTCCACCTCTGTCTTATTACCTTTCCCTCTTCTCCCTCAATCCTTTCCTTGATTCTTTACTTTATGCCTATTATTTTGACTCCAGTGTGGTGTTTTAGAGCATGATTGTCTTAATTGCCAATGTTGTCTGTGTACAGTGACAAAGCCTGTCGGCGAAAGCTTAAAATAAAAAGAAGATTGGGTGACTGCCAACAGAGCCATGATTGGATTTTTCTTATATATATATATATATATATATATATATATATATATATATAGAGAGAGAGAGAGAGAGAGAGAGAGAGAGAGAGAGAGAGAGAGAGAGAGAGAGAGAGAGAGAGAGAGAGAGTAAAAATGATTCACCCCCAACTCTAGAAGGCAGAGCACCGCACCACCGAAGACGAGAGCAATAACAGTCATAGAGGAAAACACATTCATAGCTCTTGAAATTCTGACACCCAATCTTTATTTACTTGGAGCTTTCGCCAACCGGCTTGTTCACTGCACATGATACAAACAAGCGCGAAATCGCAATAGTTTGTGGCACACGGTCTATTTTTACCACTCCAATCATGAGTTACCTCCCCTGGCTTTTCAATAATTTTAATCTGTAAACCAGAATGTTATCTCTGCACCATTTCGTAACTTTTTATATCTTTTGGAAAACATTTAAAACTATGTATCCTACTTATGCTCATCAAAAGAAGCACCGCATACTCGTCGTGTCTGTTGTAGTGTCTGTATTACATATGTTTATTATTTTGTACGCTTTTAAAATACATCATTTTAAAGAGCTGGCCTCAATTAATTTTGAAGTGTAGCCTCGATATCTTACATCACTACTTGTGGCGGGTGCCATAGCCGATGAGGTTTAACCGAGGCGTGGTCACCGCTACACCTATCTGTAGTAATAAAAATAAATCGGGACTTTACTGGTTTCGTACTGCCTCCGGGCATTGCCTCCAGTATTGTTCCCACCATATTTGTATTTACAAATGTCCCATATGTGTCTGATTCAGACCAAGAGGACGTAAAACTCCATTTTCGTTCGTCGTCGTCGTGTAGCCTCGATTTGAAGTGCGACAATTTTGTCAAAATGTGCGACAATTTTGGACCGACAGACAGACCGACCGACAAAGTGAGTTATAGGTTTGTGGCTTGAGCCACAAACAAAAACATGATACAAAAAACATGCAACAAAACACTGGAAAACTACAATTAAGACACTAACAGAGGAGGCATGAGCGGGGGGGGAAAAGAAGGAGAGGGGGGAGAGAGTGCGAGAGAGAGAGAGTGTGTGTGTGTGAGAGAGAGGGGGGGGGAAGGAGGAGAGAGAAGCAGAGAGAGAGAGAAGAGCAGCAGAGAGAGAGAGAGAGAGAGAGAGAGAGAGAGAGAGAGAGAGAAGCAGACAGACAGACAGACACATGCAAGCAGAATACATAAGATAAAGCCACACACAATATCATAACCGAAGCAAACAAGGTCTTACCCGAGTGCATATCTCTCCCACACTGATCTCAAAACTACGGTCTAACCCCAGATTGTTTTGTGTGAACATTAATCATAACCTTTACTCGCGAATTTACGGGATAAAAAGCGTGTAAAGTTATAGGTGAAGGTGAGATAGGGATGAATATACAGGTAGGATGGGAATAGGGAGGGAGAGAAGGGGGGGAGGGGGGGGGGGGACGGGGGGCTCTTGTTTGGAACACGGGGGTCATATACTTGTTTCTTGCTTCTTGGTTCTGTGTTCCAAACAAGAGCCTCATAATAAAAAGGAACATCCATCTGTTGTATGCAAGTCAAGAAAATGAAAAGACATTCCCTCCCAATTCTTTGATTGCAGCAGACAGAAAAAGGCCAAACTTAGGACAAATATACAAACCGACTGTGCCACAGCGGTTTGTCCAACATGGACCCAAAAATGAACCCGGATTTCACCCCTGT
>CM065683.1:63537169-63562169 GCA_017654935.2 Phymorhynchus buccinoides | reverse complement strand
CTTTTTTTCTTCTTCTTCTTTAAAGTAGCCAACTGCATCACCTTGAAGATATTTTGAAAAGACATACATGTTCATATACATTTGAAGTGCAATACACTCTTCTACATAATGTTAACACTGTTTGGCCTCCTTTAGTTGAATTTATCAACTGAATTTTCTTGTTGTGTGTAGGCTCGGTTGCAAGCTGAGAGAGGGAGTGGTTGGCAAGTGAGAGGCAGAGACGCTTTGTGTGAGAGGACTGTTGGTTATCGAAGTGAAAATTAAAATCACCTAGCACAATAAGAGGACTGCCGTTCAGAGAATAGGAGTCAAGGAGGGCTTCAAATTCGGGATGAAACATTGAATCAGTGAGATTGTTAGTTCTGCTAGGGGGAGGGCGATAGATGCAGGAGAAGACAACAGATTGACCAGACATGCTAAGAACAACTTTTACTGCCTCGAAAGACAGATGGGGGAAGGGGAGGGTTGTGTTGAAGGAAAGGGATTTATCTAACACGTCTCTATACAGTACAGCGAGGCCCCCACCTAAAGAAGAACGGGGGAAGGATTTAATTTTGTAGCCAGGAGGAGTTAGCTGCTTTAGTTTAGGTTCATGTCCATTACTTTTTAGCCACGTTTCAGTTATAAATACTAAATCAAAGTCATGCTCAAAAACATAGTCAGCAATATAGTCCGCTTTGTTCTCAGGGCAGACAGACTGGGCATTAAATACACATACACTAAAACTGTCAGAGTTCAGTGACACAGATGACACGTCACACTGGTGGTTAGGTGCTGTAGGGGGAGGTGGAGACGGAGATCTGGGTGAAGCAAAGAGCTGGTTAGAAGACAAGTCAGGGTCAGAGTCACAGTCGTTGGTCACACAGTTGTCGACACATGGTTCAGGTACACAACGTGGGGATGAAGGGGTGGTGGATAGAACAGATACAGAGTCACAGTGCTGGAAGGCTGATGAAGGAGAAGCTGTGGTAGACAAAGCAGGAGACACAGGATAGTTGAGGGGTGGCACAGGAGTGGAGTCGTCATGGTCATCAGGCAGGCAGGAAGATGTGGAAGGAGGCAGACATCTAGATGGTGAGGGTGGAGTGAGTTGGTCAGATGATGAAGTTGAGGCAAGCGGCGCAGATAGAATTGGCACACTTGTCCGGGGTTTGTTTTTACGGGGGTATATTTTTCTGGGTAGAGACACGCCGAGGCCGAGTGACCGAAGCTGCGAGATAGTATCAGCTTGCATGCGAGCACTTGGAATGGCTAAGAGCTCAGAACGCGAGTACTTGATGCGCACACAGTCTGCGCACACGCGCGCGCACGCACACACACGCACACACACACACACACACGCACACACACACACACACACACACCGAAATAACCAACATAATAAAGATAATCCCTTAAGTTAATAATAGTTATGTAAGCCAAGCAACACATAATTAAGAGTCTCATCTCACACACACACACACGCGCGCGCACGCGCACACACACACACACACACACATACACACACACTTAAACCATAAAATTATACAAAAGTAAATAAGGTATAAATATTATTAATAAAATCACAAGTCAAACTATACTGGAAAAAAGGACTAAACCAGTGCAGATAACTACAGCAAGAAAACAGTTATAAACAAGGGCGTCGCCGAGCGGCAGACATGTCCGTCACCAGCAATGCGACACCCCGTAGAGTGTCACATCATGACACAAAATTGGAAGGGATTCTGTCTTCTAGTTCACGAGATACAGCTTGAAGAAGAAACATATAGCGCAAAGAAGGAAATTTCGGTTTTCAAGGTCACACTTCAAGGTCAAGGTCAGCATGGTGATAATTTATGCTCGGATGTTTTCTTCTCTAGGGTATACAGTACCACACACAATCTGAAGCGCTTCTGTCAAGTACAAATGTGGAATATAGGGCTTAAAACCCAATGTGTAGACCCCTACCACTTTCAAGGCCTACTGATCGCCCGGACCGTGACCTTGACCTTGACCGCCACCATCAGAACGGGCATAAGCCAAAGTACCTTCATGCCAAATTTGAAGACTCTAACACTAGCGGTGTGGGAGTTATGGCCCCTGAAAGATTTTCGATTTTCAAGGTCGTACGCCAAGGTCAAGATCACGACGGCAACATAGTTTGCGCGGATGCCTTCCTCTCATGGTGACACACCAGCACACAAAATTGGACGTGATTCGGTCAACCCGTTCGAAAGATATCCTTGGGACAGACAGAAGGAGAAAAAATGACCCTCCAATTTTCAGGCTCTTTTTTTACCTTGACCTTGACCTTGATCTGTATGCCATCATCAGAACGGGCATAAGCCAAACCACCTTCATGCCAAGTTTCAACATCCTATGTTGATCGGTGCCCGAGATATGGCTAAAAATAGATTTTCGGTTTTCAAGGTCGTACGTCAAGGTCAAGGTCACGACGGCAACATGGTTTGCGCGGATCTCTTCCTATTAAGGTAGCACACCTTCACACAAAATTTGACGTGATTCGGTCAAGCGGTTCGGGAGATATCCTTGGGACAGACAGAAAAGAAAAAAAGAAAAAAAGAAAAAACAAAACAAAACCAAAAAAAACCAGACAAACCAGCCCATCGCAAAGTCCGATCACCTTCGGTGACGGACAATGAACCCAAAATGTAACCAGAAGGTGCGGCCCAACGGCAAACATGTCCCCGATTTACAATCAAGGTCAAAGGTCAAGGTCATCTTGACAGGGTTCATATCACCTTCAGTAATGTACCACCCGTCAACATTAGAAAATTTGAAGAGGTTGTGAACATTTGGTCCTTAACTCTTTTTTTTTACAGAACTGTTTTATGGCAAAATACTTGGATGGGACACTTTATAAGCCGCGAGGCTTAGGCAGAAGCCAGTCCATTTACTACTACTACTACTACTACTACTACTACTACTACTACTGCTGCTAATACTACTAATACTAATACTACTAATACTACTATTGATAAACGTAATCAAGCAGCATTCTACAATCTTCAGTCTGATTTGTTTTTCAACGTCCAACAAACCCTCAAAAAGCATGCAACAAACTTTCCAAGTTTTAGTCAATTTTCTAAGAAGATGCGATCACCTCCGCTCTCGCGCCAGCTTTGTTAGGCGCAAATGTGTCTGGTCCTCAGGAGCGCTAACCCTGGATGGCTGTGTTTGGCCAAACTGAGGCAACAGGAGCATTATGCTTGTAGACACTGGCGGACTCCAACCAGACTGCCTGGCCTCAGAATGAGTTCGAGACAACTGCTTGTTTGGTTCAAAGCTACTTGCTAAAGTCCCAAACAAGCGGGCTATGTGTGTGTGTGTGTGGGATTGTAATACAACACTTGCCATTTGGTTTTCAAACAGTGGATACAATTATACTACTCTCATTAAAGGCCTTAATACACGGTCTCATTCTGGTTTCTTAAAGACTTCTTATTAGGAACACCCTGCACCGAATTATGCCACGTGGGATTTTAATGTCGCCGAGCGGCAGACATGTCTCTAATTAAGGGTGGACATCCCGGTAAATGAGGGGGTCTAGTAGTAGTACTGGGAGTAAAATACATCGTAGCACAAAATGTGCCACATATGGCTTAAATGTCGCCGAGCGGCTGACATGTCTCAGTGTTAAGGGTGTGCATCCCGAAAAAAGGATGTGCACCCAGTCAAGGGTGTGTAGGTGTATCACCCAAAGGACACAAGGAGGCTGGAGTAAGATGTGAGGGGGAAGACAGGTACAGGGCGTAGCGACCAAAGGACATATCTGCCGCTCGGTGATACCCTTGTTGTAGATACAGCTGACAGATCAGTGCTGTTTAAAAAGTCGAATAAGAACGAGGAGCAATTTGTAACTCTCTCTCTCTCTCTCTCTCTCTCTCTCTCTCTCTCTCTCTCTCTCTCTCTCTCTCTCTCTCTCTCTCTCTGTCTCTCTCTCTCTCTCTCACACACACACACACACACACACACGCACACGCACACACACACACACACAGGGTGTGCAGGGTGTGCAAGGTGTGCATCCCGAAAAAAGGATGTCACTGTAGACACTGGCGCTGTTTACAATGCAAGGAAATAGAAGATGAAACTCATTTTTTAGACAATTGTACAAAGCATACGGAAATAAGAACACAATTTATAAAACTTGTTGAAGAAAAATACGATATACATAATGTTACACCTAGCAAATTAATTACAAATGACGCCCTTGTAAGTGAGCTTGCAAAATATATACACAGTTGTGTCAATCAATAGCCTCAATTATCTGAAACAGTAACGCAACTAGCACAAAGAAAGAAGGGGGAAAAAACCCCAGAAGTATTGAGAAAACAAAACAAAAAGTTCCGTAACTGAACTTTATAAATTGTTATTATTACGTTATTGTTATTTTATCAGTGTCATATAAAACCTTGTATTGGTTTTAAAGGACAATAAACTTTGATTCTGATTCTGATTCTGATTCTGATTCACACACACACACACACACACGCACACGCACACGCACACGCACAACACACAACACACACACACACACACACACAGCAGATGGTCTCCCTGTGAGCAGGAAGTTGAGGACATCCGCCATTGCCAGTACTATTCTTAAAAGACAAACAGTGTCTGGTATACCACTGTCATCCTCATACTTTGGGGTCATCTCCCACATACATTCGCCATTTCCTGCTGGATAGCCCCTACACAACATGTGTGTTGATCCACTTCCACGTCCACCTTTGCATACGGTTTTTCTTGGGTTGTTAATCCCCGAGCCGAAGGTTCGGGGAACTATTGTTTCTGTCTGGTCCGTCCGTGCCTCCGTCCATCCGTCCGTCCGTTCGGCTATTCGTCGGTTTTTCTTAAAAAAAAAACCTATTCAGTCTATCATCATCAAATTTGGTATACTGGTTTGCTAAGATGCAAGCTATCCACTGATGTATTTAGTTTTACATTAAGGTCAAGGTCGCGCCAGTTACGGGGTTCAAACCCCGAAATACATAATCGCTAATATCTCGCGAAGTTTTGCAAGTACATGTATTTCAATGCAGTTTTTTTCACATTTCTTGATGAATGGTCTATAACACAGTTGTCATGAATTTTTCTGTGCGCTCGTGTGCGCATGATCGCGCGCGGTTAAATCACGGGTCCGAACCCCAAGGCTATATATAAAAAAAAAACTATTCAGTTACGTGCTGTTTTTATGCGTTTTATGTAGTTACGTGCTGTTTTGATGCGTTTTTATGTATGTGTACAGCCGACACAATCCGATTTCGGAGTAGCTCGGCGATGCTGCGAGGGGACTTTGCAGCCGCTCGGCGTTGCACTTGTTGTTTTTTTGCTTGTTTGTTTGCTTGTTTGCTTGAGAAAAGTCGGATCTGTTTCATTTCCTATCTGTGCACATTTGCCCGTTGTGGATATTTAGATAGTATCCCCGTGTCATAAAGGAAACAGTAGAAAGAAAATGATTCTGTTCGCAAAAGATAAGGGTCAGTTTCTTTTCTTTTTTTCCTTTTTTCTTCTTCTTGCAACCATGTTTATTTAGATAATTAGGCTCAGATGCGGATTCCCCCCCCCCCCCCCCCCCCCCCCCCCCCCCCCCCCCCCCCCCCCCCCCCCCCCCCCCCCCCCCCCCCCCCCCCCCCCCCCTCCCTCAGCGTCTTGGTTCGTTGCGCTTTTTTCAGTCGCGCCTTCTACTATGCTGGTCTCCAAAAGTTAAGGGCCGGCTTCTGTTTTCAGTAGCTTGATATCTATTTATTGTACACTAAGACAACAATGAAGAAAATGGCAAAACTTAGGCTACTCAATAACTTTCCTTCCTGTTGCACGTGCCTGAACCAGTTTTGCAGACATTGCAGTACAGCAACAGCGTTTTCAGGTACGCTTAAAATGTGGCAAACTCACGAGAATTTCACGAAAGTTTGGACTCTTTTCAGGACTGATGCAGGTTTCTTGCCTATTGCACGTGCAAGGCATGACTGTAGTGAACACTGCTGAGCAAAAGTTAGACACGAATGTTTATTTAAGGGCGGCAACCAGAGCTCTCAATAAGCATGCCTCCAAGACAGAAGAGAGAAGATCGTTCTTCCGGCCCTTAAATTTTGGAGACCAGTATATTAGCAAAACAAATTTGCATTGTTTAATGGATGAAAATTATAACGTTGACATATAGAAAACGATAGAGGTATAATTTTTCAGCCACAAAATACCATTAAACTTAATGGGGTAGAGAACAAAAGTTCTGCAATGTTGCGAATTCCTCTGTGACATGTATAGCATTAGGCATGTCCTTACCTCCCAAAATTAAGAAAATAGGGTCTTCGGGTAACAGGCCCTGATTTGATGCCTTTTAGTGACATGGGTGTTAAACCATTGTGGTGCAAGGGTTAAGTTCTCAATCTACAGTAAGAAAGGCAAGACTGGTGGAAACTGGTAAAAAGATTTATAACAACTAAAGGCATGCCCCAGGATGAAATCCCTCCAATAGAAGACAATGACACAATTTATTATTCTCTAAAAGAAAAGGTCACCATTTTCAACGAGTATTTTGCTAAACAGTGCTCCATAACTGATGAGGGAGAGGCTCTTCCCCATTTAGATGAATCTCATGAGTCGATAAATCAACTAACTCTTACATCAGATATGGTTAAGGAAATGCTAAAAAAAATAGATAGTAGGAAAGCTGTAGGGCCTGATCTAATTCATAACAAAATATTAATTGTTGCTGCTGATGTTATTTGTGAACCTTTAACACATTTATTCAATCGATCTTTAACTGAAGGTAAATTCCCTGTTAGTTGGAAACTAGCTCACGTTACACCTATATTTAAGAAAGGGGATAGACAGAAATGTGAAAATTACAGACCTATTTCACTTCTAAGCTGCATAGGAAAGGTTCTTGAAAAATGCGTCCAGAAACATGTATTTAGTTATCTTACGGAAAACAACCTTTTAACAACGGCTCAGTCCGGTTTCATTCCTCAGGATTCTACTGTCTTTCAATTAACAAGTATTTACGACGATTTTTGCAAATTCTTAGATAGTAAAGCAACTGCACAGGTAATTTTCTTTGATATATCCAAGGCTTTTGATAAGGTATGGCATCGGGACTTACTTTGCAAACTTTCTGCTCTTGGTATTCGTGGACAGCTCTTAGACTGGTTTAGCGATTATTTAAAAGGGCGATCCCAAGCTGTTGTTCTAAAAGGAACTAAATCATCATATATTCCCATATCCGCAGGTGTTCCTCAAGGTTCTGTTCTTGGACCTTTACTTTTTCTTGTGTATATAAATGATATTGCATATGATATTGAATCAATTATCAAACTTTTTGCAGACGACACTAGCATGTATTTGGGCTTAGAAAACACTCACATCAGGACAGAAATACTAAATTCAGATCTCGAAAAGATTAACAGTTGGGCAGCAACATGGAAAGTCAAATTTAATGAATCCAAAACTGAGCTCATGACAATCTCTAACCGGGTAATGGCAGACACACAACCTTTGACATTTAATGACGTAATTCTACAAGAAAGTGACTCACATAAACATTTAGGTGTAATAATACAAAACAACTGTAAATGGGATCTTCATATAAAATCCATTGTGTCCAAATGCCGAATACTTGTTGCTTGTTTTAGGTCATATAAATATCGTCTAAGTCGCAAATCACTTCTCACTATGTACAAATCATTTATCATGCCTCACTTTGATTATTCGGACGTTATCTGGGACAATTGCACGAACAAACAAGCAGAAGATCTAGAAAGTCTCCAATTAGACGCAATTAGGACAATCATTGGTTCAGTTCGTGGGATCAGCCATCATAAATTGTATGCTGAGTCTGGACTTACTTCTTTAAAAGAGAGACGACGTCGTCATAAAATTATCTTGTATTTTAAAATTGTTCATGGTATTGTGCCCTTGTACTTAATAGAGCGTCTTCCACCCCTGGTTGCCTCAGTAAACCCGTACCACAGACGTAATTACCTTGAAAGACTTGTACCAAGGAGTAGACTAGAGTTATACAGATCCTCATTCTTTCCCTCTGCAACTGTACTTTGGAACATTCTTCCTGATCATATTAAGCAATGTGATTCCATTAGCATGCTTAAGCGTTTTCTCCGAGAAACAGATAACGTTGTACCACAATATTATTATTTACCTGACAGAGCTTCTGAAGTAATAATTTGCAAACTGAGACTACAAATGAGTGACTTAAAAGATGATTTATTCCTTCGACATCTCTCCAATAGTACAGTATGTGCTTGCGGATTTGATGCTGAAGATGCTGAACATTTCCTTTTGTATTGTCCTCTCTTCCAACAAGCTCGTGCAGAAACCATTGCATTACTGACAGATGATGTTAAAACTGACTGTGCAGTGTTATTGTTTGGCAGTAAATATAAAAATGTCTCAGAGAACTCTAGAATATTCCTTGCAGTTTGCGAGTTCATTCAAAGGTCTAACAGGTTTGTGGTCGGCTAGGCGTGCAATGATGCATATGTCAAATTATTTTTCCATGCATATTTTGTCCATTTCCTAAACTAAATTATTGAGAATACTACTCATTATAATTTTATTCAATTGTCAAACAAATTCTCAATAACATGATTAATTCTGACTGTAACATGATTCGTCGTTTCCCTTTGATAAGGGGCGCAAGCTTGCATAAACAAATATTTATTCTGCTCTTGACATGACTTTACAATCCCATTTGTTTTTGTTGTTTTTGTTTTTTTAGCTTTGTGATGACTCTGATTCAATGCAAGCTGACATAATGTTTTATATTGCCCCTACAATTCATGTAGTTTGGATTTACTTAATTTTGTTGTGTATTTTCTTTTTTTCTGTTCTTTTTTTTTTTCCTTTTTGTATATAAGTGTTTACTACTGTTGTTGCTTTTATGTTATTATTTTTTTAATGTTAAATTAGTTTTGCGCGTGCAGTCCTTACTGTGCAACTTAAATATTAGAGTACGCTTTATAAGCTCTTAGCTTGTTGTACTCGAAGTTCATAAATGTATTGCTGCTTTGTTATGATTTTCTATTCTTGAATAAATTCTTGTTTAAACCAAAGGCAAGACTGAAAGAAAAGAGGAAAGAACCGAGAGGACGAGGGGGTATTAATCTGCGTCTTTGCCGATAATTATTGTTGGACTTTCTGTACACTCCGTTTTAACAAACAATCAGTAGGGGAAGACGGGGTAAAAAGCGCATGGGCGGGTAAGAAGCCCACTTCATGAGATAATTGGGGTGGGCTTCTTACCCGCCCATGCGCTTTTTACCCCGTCTTCCTCTATACGTTATAGTAATGGGATAGTGGGTGGATGCCTCGTGCCTCCATACGAGGAGCTGGACGACACCGCCCCCTCCACGAGTCGAATTCATCTCTCTCTCTCTCTCTCTCTCTCTCTCTCTCTCTCTCTCTCTCTCTCTCTCTCACTCTCTCTGTGATCCTAATAGTGACGTCTCGTACATATTCATTTTATTAGTCTCCCATGAAGGGAAACAAGTCCTTTCCTCCACTCTCCACCTCTTCCTTAAAGCGAAAACAACCGATCCCAGGGATCGGGTCTTTTCGCCAGAAAAGCTCTGCCTCGCGGTGGCTCGCACAACAGAGAACAAAGAAGGTCGAACCATCTCTCTCGCCAGCTGTGATTCAAATGCGGCGCCAGAGCTTCCCCTCTTTTATGGCCCGGCTGTGCCTTTAACCACCACCACCCGTTTCTGCTTGCAACAACCCCATCCCCACCCCCTCTCCGCCATAGATTAGCATCTCCCGTTCTCCGCCGACTTACCTAATTAACTTCCGCCGGAAGTGTGCTACACCTGCCTGTGACGTCATAAAACGTTTCCGTCGCGTGATCCTTTTCGTAAGGTTTATGTATATATAATTTTTTAAAAATTGTCCTGCTTTGATAATTTACTCAGCTGCGCACATCCCGGTTTGACAAATCGATTGCGCCGATTGTTTTGGTAAATTGCTTTGCTTGATTGTTTTGACTCGTAAGTCAAGTTTTCATTACATAAACCGATTGTTTGTGGGAAGAGAGGAGGGATGCGTTACGGGGTGCTCCTCAGGAAAATGGGGGGGGGGGGGGGGGGGGGGGGGGGGGGGGGGGATTGGTTGTGCACTTTATTTTTAAAGTATTGATTTGATTGATTGATTGATTGATTGATTTAATTTAAAGTCTGTTCACACAATGGTGATATTAGATTATTAAAAAACAAAAACAAAAAACAATTTTGTTAGTATGTGTGCTTGAGTGTGTATGTGTGTGTATGCGTGTGTATGTATGTGAATATGAGTGCGTGTGTGTGATGAGTAAGCATAACTATGCATGTGATTTTATGTCTGTGAATGTGTAGGAAAAAACAACACCCCAAAAAGCCCCACCCTAACAAATTAATTTAAGGGGACAAAGAAAAGAAAATTAAAGTTAATTAACTCATGAACTATAGTAATCTTGCAATTCCAGAGCCGGATAAGACTGTAGCAATTTTGTTATCATTTCATGACTGTAAACTAAATATTTTAAAGTTCCAATTTGTGCAACTTGTATCCCAGATAGCTTGTATAACAATGATAATAATGGACATTCTAAAATAATGTGTTGAACTGATATTGGGTGACCACAAGCGCATTCTACATCTTTAGAAAATTTGGTTCTCCACGAGTTTAATCGAATAATATAGATAAGGCTAGATGAAGATCTTGAACATAATAATATCTTAGATTTTGAAGGAAGCTTTTCATTATATATACTATTTTCTAACATTGAATTTATTTCGTGTTTTTCTAGTTTTATTGAACAATCTGAAGATTTTCTACTAGCACCTTCTTTCGCTAATTTATCAGCTAGTTCATTCCCAACGATACCACAGTGCGATGGAATCCAGCAGAATTCTACGTTAATTCCTTTAGACATAATAGAATGTATTAGATATTTTACATCAGAAATGAAATCTCTTCTGGTGTTTGCATTCCAGTTTGGTAAACTATAAAGAACAGATTTCGAGTCAACACAAAGTAAAATACTATAAATTGCAATATCCATATCAGCTATCCAGGATAGTGCCATTAGAATTGCATAAAGTTCAGCAGTAAATACAGAAAAGCCTTTTCCTAGACAAAACGATTTTCTCATTTTTAAGTCAGGGATCACAAATCCAGCTCCTGTGTATGATTCAAAAACAGAACCATTTGTATAAAAATTTTCTAGATGTTCTTTTGCTTCAACTGATATTAGATTAACATTATCATCTTTTTTCAAAGCGGTATAATCTGTATCAAATTTAGCAGAAATATGCTCCCACTGAGGTACGATAGGCATTGTTGGTATTCTTGTAACTGATGTAATATTGATATCGCACTTCTTAAATAATTCATCTGTATCATTTCTAATCGGTTGAAGGTAAAAAATATTTTGAGCCCTCTTAGGAAAATCTTGCTTTGAATCAAGAAAAATGTCACTAGTCACTGAACTAGACACCGAGAGGCTTCTAGTCACATACTTGGCTGTAGTCAGCTTACGTTGATCATCAAGTGATAACAAATTAGTTTCTCTGTACGTTTTGAATATATCTGTGTGCACTGGTACACCAAGTGCTAACTTAACGGCCTTACTGTCTATGCTTTGTAACTTTCTTAGTTGTGTCTGGGGAGCCGAAAAATAAACTTCTTGTCCGTACGTTAATTTTGATCGAACCAGAAAGCAAGATGTAAGAGTGTTTGAGTATCTTGACCGTGTGTGTTTAAAGTATTGTCTCAGTGTTATATATTGATACCTCTTCTTCTTCCTCTTCTTCTTCTTCTTCTTCTTCTTCTTCTTCTTCTTCTTCTTCTTCTTCTTTCTCTTCTTCTTCTTCTGCGGTCGAAGCAATTGACAGCGTCAGATTTGTCGCCATGACGAAGTCCACTGTTTTCTCCAGGTCAGTGCGGTTCCCATAGAGATGCATATCTCCACCACACAGGTCTGGTGTCGTAGAGCATCATGGCTTGGACAGTGTTGAAGAGTGTGTTCAGGGATCTGGGGTCCGGCACCACCACACGAGCATTCTTCAGTATGGGTGATAAGATTTTGAGTCGATTTTGGGTGGCTCAGTAGTTTACAATGGCCAGTCCTCAGCCAGAAGAGAGTTGATTGCTGATGTCTTTGGATCTGGTGGATTACAGCAACGCCACTGTCGTCACCCTGCCTTCTCTTCAACTGAGACAGGCTAGCAAAGCTTACTTCCCTTGTGACTGAAAGAGAGAGGGAGAGAGAGTGTGTGCGTTGTATGTGTGACTGTGTGTGTGTGCGTGCGTGCGTACGTACGTGTGTGTGTGTGTGTGTTTCCTTTTCTGTTTGTGCCAGACAAGATGGATAAGAGAGAGAAATCAAATCAAATCAAATCAAATCAAATCATCTTTATTATCTCATAACAGAGAAATTGCAGCCAGGTGCATATACGAAGAACAACAATAAACACATTTATCAACAACAATTAAAGAATATAAACTAATAACTAATAACACTGCAATATTGTAATTAACAAACTGGACGAATAGAGAAAAGAGAAAGAGAGCAGGTAATCGGTCAAGGGCACTGAGGCCAACAAATGCTGCCGCGCCGCTGGTTGATAAAGCGTCTTCACGCTGTAGTTCTTGATTCGATTCCTCCTTGTTTTCCTCTCTTCTCTTTTACTTGTGTCCGGCCAAACAACGTTTTCCTGCAGCGAGGCAAACCGATAAACAGAGAGGGGCACTGACGCTGGATTGCAGAGGCAGAGGGAAAGGGGAGGGGTGCAGAGAGAGAGAGAGAGAATGAATGAATGATATTACCCGGGTGGGATAGAGAAGAGAGGAGGAGTAAGAAAAGAGGGAGGAGGGGACAGGGGGGGGAAGAATCGCGTGGGCTCAATGACTGATAAGAAGAAGGGCGCACCCTGGTGGACGGGCCAGCTATATGCGAAATCGATGTGGAGAAATTAAGTCTGCTATCGACGGGCGCAAGCAAATGAAGCTGTAGGGAGGAGAGAATAAGAGGGTAGTAGGAAAGGCGGAAAGAGAGTGGAGGGGCGTAGGGTGGATGGCAAAGGAAGAGAGGGAGAGAGAGAAAGAGAGAGAGAGAGAGAGAGAGAGAGAGAGAGAGAGAGAGAGAGAGAGAGAGAGAGAGAGAGAGAGACAGAGAGAGAGAGAGAGAGAGAGAGAGAGAGAGAGAGAGAGAGAGAGAGAGAGAGAGAGAGAGAGAGAGAGAGAGAGAGACAGAGACAGAGACAGAGACAGAGAGAGAGAGAGGGGAGCAAAGAAGGAGATGGGTTTGGAAAGGATGAGTAGAAGAAACGGTGAAGAGAAATGAGGGGAAATTAAGGTCCCAGTCTCGAATTTCTCGTTGACATCCATGATGGATAGACAGTAGCGATTGAGGGGCAAGGGGGGAACATGGAAGGGAAAGGAAAGGAACAGTGATGGGATGAGAGAGGGGGGGTCAGGAGCACGGGAGTGGGGGTGTCCCTTCGCCCCTCCCCACTCCAATTAGCTGTGCTCGGGGTCCCCACAAGGTGCCCGGGGAGGGGGCCCTGCCGTCAGTTGGGGCAGGGTTGTATTGGGAGGTAGGGGTCAAGGAGTGGCGGTGGAGCTATAGGTGGGTGGGAGAGAGCGAGGTGGAGCTAGCTGAGGGTAGGTCTTCATTGATGCACCCCCACGACCTACCTCAACGGTCTCTAATAGCTTCAGACTTAACGACCGTGTTCTACACTGCGTCTACTAGGAACACGTAGAGTAGAAAAGAGATAATTGTGTAAATGATTTAAGAAGTCTGAAGATAGTCGGAGGCCGTGGAGAATTAAATAAGCCAAGTGCTCACTATCCCTGTGATGGTTGGTCCATTGGCTGTGCATGCTGTGTTTCATTCTGAAAAGAGAAGTATCTCATTCAAAGTCTATGAAAACTTGTCGGCTCTTTTAAACCACATTGCCTTTTTCTCTCATAAAGCTCTGCTAACTAACGATCGTAAGCATGTTTAAATTGTCTCTTGTAAACACAAAACTAGTAATCATGCCGAATAAAAATTGTTCCATTGATAGAAACTGTTAAGAATGCCACAAACAGTTCCTTAGATAAACCCTCAAATCCTCACCCTGAATCGATCTTGTTAGTCTTTAAGTGTTCCATTTCTTTTTACATAAGCTTAATCAACAACATCCCTGAAATATTGATAAGCATGTTTCTAAAGTTCAATGCTATCAGCTCGGGTTGTGACACTTTTCTTCCAAACGGACAAGCCAACGGGAAGGCAGTGATATGGTAGACGAACAGTCGCACAAACCAGCAGGAAAACGTAGGACCCTATTCACCAAACTCCTCAAGGCTGAGTCCGACGATGCAATCACCCGCTCTTTTGCAAGTGTTCACCCATTCTCACAGCGTGGGAGGAAGTTCCTCTCATCGTCGTTCAAGGCCTTTACAGAAGTGGAAGTACAAGAGCTTGGGTGATTATTACACAAACAATGCGCGACTAACAGACTTCCATTTACACTTTCTCACAGAAACCACCCCCTGCACAGGTGTTTCCCATCATTTTATGCTGGGGGGGCGGGGGGAGGGGGGGGGTCTGTAGTACATGTGTGCCAACGGGCATGCTTTAACCATAATTTGCAATTTACCTCACATTTTATTCCATTAACGGACGGACTAGATGTTTTGCTACTTTTGTTGCCTGCTTTTTGCTCCTTTTGCTATATTAAATTTACTGTTTGCTGTTTTCTTGTTTGTCTGTGTTGATAAAGGCGCATTCTCCTATGGGGAATTCTTTATCCTATTTTGCTCATACAACAAACAAACAACTACACGACAAGTGTAAAGTGACGTTAGTTTATTCACAAAAGACAAAACAAAACTACTGGATATTTCAAGTGAGCCTACTGAGTATTGGACTTATAGGTACAGCTTCCTTGCTGCCGTTTGGGGAACGCTAATGACTGACAGATTTGTTGACAGCAGAAAGGTTGAATTGACGACCTTCGTCGGTTGGAGGAAGTGCCGTAAACAAGGAGACAAACGATTTTCTCATTTTGTCAATCTTCCCGTGCATGTTGAAGGCTAGAGGAACATGGGGTGATGAAATAGGAGCGGGACGAGGGTGGGAAGGGAGTAGATTGGTCCGTGAGGGATAGGTGCATTCATTCGTTCAAGTCGATTCAGCGAGCATAGCCTACAATCATCAACATAGTAAAGAGCCACTTGTGCCATGTAGCCTACCACAAAAACCGCTGAAGCAAATTGGTTTGGTTTGGGTGAACATTTAGTTTGACATCTCATTATTAACATGAAAATAAATTAAGCACTTGAAATTCGATTATTAGGGATTGAGATGGTCTCCAAGAAGGTACCTCTTTAAACTGAAAATCACAAAACGCAAAGGTCCAATACCACTTATATTCTGGTGTGTACCACACAAACTGCTAATGCACATTGGGGTGTTTGAGGTAAGCATTTAATTCAGTATCACAGAATCAACGTGGAAACAAAATAAGCGTGTAACATTTGATTATTCATGTGTTGAGATCGATGAAAAGAAGGTACCCCGACCAATTGTGACTCGTTTGGGTGGCCGCGCTATTTTATTTAAAGGTGGGGTTGCGTTATTTGTCGAGCTATACCTTCAAAACTGCTGCTACGAATGCTATGACATTTTAGATTCAGGTGTACAGATAATGGCACTAATGATGTGTAAAATAGTAACTGATTTGATTAAGCCATGTTCGTTCTGCGCTCTTGTAAAGAAATGATATTTAACTTTTGTTGATCTTTGTATGCGTATGATGATTAGGCACGAAAGTGAGCACGGATTATGACCAGATGTGTAGCTTTGACATCAATCACAATTTGTGTCTCTCGGACATCCCAGTTTGTTTTTACCGAGCAATAAAGTATGGGGATGTTTTGCCAAAACGTTGACTTTTAAAACGCATTCAACAAACTGTGAAAAAAAGTGAAAACGACCCTCGTCATATTCAAAGTAATGCATAAACAATATTACGGCATTGTGCACATTCATTAACTATCCACAATTAACTGTATGTCGAATGCATTTCAAAAGTCCATACTTTGGCCAAAGATCCCTATGTCTTGGTTTTAGACAACTTTATTCAAATATCATACAAAATCAAACAATGATGAGGTAATGAGGGTGACAACAAGCAAATGCTTATAACGCACCCTTTCATAAAGAATAATTAACAATATGGCAGGAGGAAATAAATTTTAACCAAAACAGACAAATACATACACACATTTATAAATTGGTTCAACTTTTATATACTAAAGGAGAACGGTGATTAAAATGAAACTGAACAATGCAAAAATACAGTGATGCTGTAAGCAAATTAACAACAACAAAGAGAGAGAGAGAGAGAGAGAGAGAGAGAGAGAGAGAGAGAGAGAGAGAGAGAGAGAGAGAGAGAGAGAGAGAGAGAGAGAGAGAGAGAGAGAGAGAAGGGGGGGAGATAAAATAATTTAAAAGACAAGATAAAGAATGAGAGACGTGAATAATCTGTGTAATAAAATAGAAAGACAATTTATGAAACCTGTCAGCATAATTACGCATAGTAACAAACATTTGTATTAATAGTAATACATAATAGAAACATAGCCAATTTCCATCTGGCGTCCCTATATCTTGTGGCTCAGTTAAAAACAAAAGTGGGATGCCTGCGAGAAGCAAACTGAGAAGCATGTCACAACTACACGTCATCTGCTAATGATCTGTGATAATTCTCGTCCCAAGCTAAACTCTCATTTCCACAAAATGTAACGTACCCCATATTATAGAAAATAGAGCGAACAGTATAGGTGGCCCTTAGCTTATGTTGATGATTGTAATTTATCCGAATTTTCTGCTGTACTACTACATGTACAATATGGAACCTCCACAGATACATACGCAAGTGGTTTTCCATTTTAATTTAACCCTTTCACCGCCAAAGTCGCATTTCAGCACCACAGTGATGTAACACCTATGTCACTAAAAGGCATCAAATTGGGGTCTATTATCCAAAGACCCTATTGTCTTAGTTTTGGGAAGTAAGGATAGACCTTATTTTGTGTATGTCACAGAAGATTTTGTTCTCTACCCAGATACATTTGATGGACATTTTTGGCTGAAATATGGCTGGCGGTGAAAGGGTTAAAGGTAATTTCTATACATTTATTGTGTCTTTTTAAGCAAGTGAATGGTTCCAAATATCAAACACAAGTTAAACTTCAAGGTCAAACTTTAAAATCAAGATCAGCACCGCTAATACAAATCGAGACATTCAGCCCTCAGCCGGAATTTGATCATTTAAAACAATCTATCCAGCAGTTTTTCGACGAAAACAAATCGTGTGAAATACAGAAAGACAGAGCAAAACACACAGAAATACAGAGCAAACTACAAACATACTCAATTGTTCTACTGTTGTGAACCGAGGGTTTATCAATGTATAATATGATTCAAGTCTTGAAACAAACGATTTCTTCGGTATAAGCTTTGAGCTTGTTGTTGCTCTAATTGTCTTTTTGTTTGATCGTTTCCGAGTGAGTGAATAGAGATTTGTTTAAACCAAACGATTTCTTCATATCTTGAATCATTAACAGAAATGTCGTGGAATTTGGTTTGAGCGCAAACAGGTGAAAAGTGGAGAGAGAAAAAAGAATGACGTGCTCGAAAAAGATAAGGAACAGAGTATTGAGCGGACAGACAGACATACTTAGGACAGACAGGGAGCAGAGAGACAGACAGGGAGCAGAGAGACAGACAGGGAGCAGAGAGACAGACAGGGAGCAGAGAGACAGACAGGGAGCAGAGAGACAGACAGGGAGCAGAGAGACAGACAGGGAGCAGAGAGACAGACAGGGAGCAGAGAGACAGACAGGGAGCAGAGAGACAGACAGGGAGCAGAGAGACAGACAGGGGAAGGGAAAGAAAGGGGAATAGGGAAGATGAAAATATAATTTTTAAAAAAGCACAAACCTTTGGTTTAAACGTGTTATTGTCTTTACATCGCAAACATACAAAGCAACAAAACTGACGCAACAACAAGATAGGCTTATGGCGTGCTCAGTATAAGAAAAAGTGCCTATCAGACAATATTGACGGATTTAAATAACTATATGCTTCAATCAATATAAACAAAAGACACAAAACCGAGTGTCAAGATAAAGAAAATAGGGGTAAATTATAATAGAATCAAGACCCCCCCACACAAAAAAAATCAAATCAAAATTGATTATCTCAAAGCCGAAAACAATTACGAATCAAAGATGATGATCTCGTATAAAACACGCTAATGCCTTACTTTTTAAGCAACAAAACTTAAACTTACAGACAGCACAAACCTTTCTATTCGACGGATACACAAACTAGACCCAGAAAGGGAACACGGGGAAAGTTTGTTTTCTTGAAGTACATGTGCATCTCTGTGGTAACAGCAGAGGGGCATACAGGAGTCAAGTACAAAGGCTCAGATGCAGGCCTCGCACTCAATCAATCAAACAGTTTATTGTCCTTTAAAAACACTCCATAAAAGGACATTTAGCTGCTGTCACCAACACAAATACATACACACGCATCCTTGGATATATTAATAAATAAGTGTTCCAATAAAAGTAGCGGCATTTTCCAATAATATTACAGTAAAAGGCCCATAGCACTTTAAGAGAAAATAAATGAATGAGCACCATCACAGTAAAACAAAGCCAAAAGCAGGCCATATGAAGACCAAAGCAGTATTATTAGTGAATTAGATAAACCCGTGCTCCGCACGGCAGCACCCCTCCCTTCCGCCCACTCACCCGTGCTCCGCACGGCAGCATGAAACATCTGCGCTTCCTAGCTTCGCTTGGGGTTTCCCCTATCCTGCTTTCCCCCTCCCCGTGTCCCCCCCCCCCCTCCGCCCACCCCCAGCTTTCCAAACTTCCAGAAGGTACTCGCCTCCCTCTTCTCCTTCCTAGCTTCGCTTGGGGTTTCCCCTATCCTGCTTTCCCCCTCCCCGTGCCCCCCCCCCCCCCTCCGCCCACCCCCAGCTTTCCCCTTCCCTGGGCTGCGTCCCCCTCCCTTCCGCCCACTCCCCTCTCCTTTAAAAAAAAAGATGAAAAGCCTCCCCCCCCCCCCCAAAAAAAAAAAAAACAATGGTGGAGAGTGCCAGACTCGCTCACAACGCTATTCGCAGTGAAGCAATCTTACCAGAACAATCGGACCAAACCACTCTCAATCCCCCCAACTCCCCCCCCCCCTCTCTCCTCTCTCTCTCTCTCTACATCCCCCCTCCCCCCGTTCCTCTCAGCTTTCTCCCTTCCTCTCAACAAGACATTGCCCTACATGTCTACATGTTTACAATTTAAACAAACAGGATTCACAACAATGAAAATTGAATAAAAATGATTAAAAGAATGCAAAGCCTCAAATCATGTACATGCCTACACACACACACACACACACACACACACACACACACACACACACACACGCACACGCACACACACGCGCACACGCACACGCACGCACACACACACACACACACACACAGAGCTGGCATCGAGCAGGGTGACGGTGCACACACAGCAGAATTGCAAAGGCGCACAGCGGTTGACACCACACAAACGACACACACACAGCCACTGTCACACACACAAGGGGGTACTTCAAGGTAAGGTATTAAGCCCAACGAGAGATAAGCGAGATAAAAGATGCCCTAATTGACGAGAGACTTAGATGAGACTCAAAGAATACCAGAGTATGCCGATGATGTAGAGAGAGAGATTTTCAACAACAAAAAGAGGAGATCAAGCTAGATGGGCTATCGCCAGCTATTGGGTGACGGTGCCGTTTACAGAGCAGAATTGCAAAGGCGCACAGCGGTTGAATCGTTTATTTGTGCCAAGACAAACGACAATTATACAGCCTCTGTCCCTGGTGAAAATGATGTTTTACGTCCTCTCGGTCTTAGACACATATTTGACATTTGTAAATACAAAGATGGTGGGAACAATACTGGCTGCAATGCCCGGAGGCAGTGCAACACCAGTAAAGTCCCGATTTTTTAACAAAGATAGATAGGTGTAGCGGTAACCACGCCTCGGTTAAACCTCATCGGCTATGGTACGGCCACATTATGATAAATAATCGTTAAAACCCTCTGTCCCTGTTAACAAGGGGGTACTTCAAGGTAAGGTATTAAGCCCAACGCTATTCAATGGCTTTATAAGCGACATAAAAGATGCCCTAAACATATATTAAATCTTTGCTACAATCGCTGGGCTTCTCACATATATGGAAAATTCAGGGCACTTTTAATATAGAAAGACTTAGGGGGCTTCTCTAAAGACCTTTTGTCCAATTCTCCCTGAAGTTCACACATAATATAATTATACCTAATGTATATGTGCGAGCACTCTGTGTGTGTGTGTGTGTGTGTGTGTGTGTGTGTGTGTGTGTGTGTGTGTGTGTGTGTGTGTGTGTGTGTGTGTGTGTGCGTGTGTGTGTGTGCGTGCGTGCGTGCGTGTGTGCGTGCGTGCGCGTGCGTGCGTGTGTGTGTGTATGTTGTGTGTGCGTGTATGTGGTGTATGAGTGAGAGAGATGAGAGAGAGAGAGAGAGAGAGAGAGAGAGAGAGAGAGAGAGAGAGAGAGAGAGAGAGAGAGAGAGAGAGAGAGTACTCTGCGCGTGCGAGTACTCTGTGTGTTGGAGGGGGTGGGGTGGGTAAGGGGGTGGGGTAAGGAGGGGTAGGGGGTAGGAGGTATGGGGTCAGCGTAGGTGACGAAGTTTGGGTATCGAAAAAAACCCCAAAAAGGATGGTACACGGGGAAGTGATGGATAGTTGAAAGTCTCTCCTCCAGTGCCTTGCGTCATCCATTTCGGTATCATTCTCTCATTCTGACCACCCCACCCCCCTTTTCCCCACCCCCATTGGACACCCTCGTCCCTTCTTTACCCTCTCCTTGATTATTGGTCCCCTTTCCTCCCCCAACATGCTCTGTGGACATTGCGGTCGTCGGTGTTAGTGCTAATTAGTCTCACAACGGCCACCCATGTCTGCATGTCTGTCTGTTTGTCTGTCTGCCCCCCCCCCCCCCCCCCCCCCGGGGATACGGGGGGGGGGGGTATCTTTCGTACAAATAGTTCCCCCACCTTCTGGAAGTTCTGTGCTTGTAACTTCCTCTAATCCATCACTCTCTTTGACTCTGCCTTTTCCCTTTGCTTACTATCATCTGCCATATTTCTATCTTGCTGGTCCATTCTCCTGACTTTTTTTCAATTATAAATTCTTGCAAATATTTCTTCAGCCGAAGTCGGACATGCTGGGCCTAACTATTTCTTAGTTAGGCGCATAACGGCAGCATGATGCATCTACGCTGATATGACAGGAAACTGTCTGAGCGAATGAAGAAGATGAAGAAGAAGAAGTCTGTCTGTCTGTCTTCCTCTGTCTCCCTCTATCTCTGTCTCTGTCTGTCTTTCTCTCTCTCTCTCTCTCTCTCTCTCTCTCTCTCTCTCTCTCTCTCTCTCTCTCTCTCTCTCTCTCTCTCTCTCTCTCTCTCTCTCTCTCTCTCTCTCTCTCTCGTCCTACTTCCCCAATCTTTCCCACGAGGGTCTTGATTACACTCGCAGTCTTAATTATGACAGTTCGAGACAGCATAGCCTGCTTTCTGGCACCTCCCATCCCAATCCCAACCCAACACCCCCCCTTCCTCCCTCCCTCCCTCCCTCACTCTCTCTCTCTCTCTCTCTCTCTCTCTCAATCACTCAAACACACAAACACAAACACACACACACACACACACACACACACACACACACACACACACACACACACACACACACACACACACACACACACACACACTGATATTCTGAACTGCTGAAAGAGGTCTTCCTTCTTCTTCTTCTTCTTCTTCAGCGTTTCAGCTGAATCATGCCCTAGATGTCCAGTCCCGTGTTGTTGATGAAGGTGGTGGTTGTCTCCAGGTCTGGCTTGGTACCCCACAGCTCCAAAATAGTGTCTTGTGCCCAGGTATGTATAAGGCCTGTTGGGTCCGGTTCACCTCTATTCGGCTGCACGCGTTTCGCATATGCGCGTTTCGCCGACGCGCGTTTCGCCTACTCTTGTTTCATCGACTAACTGAGAAGCAGTTTCGTTTCGCCTAAATAATGTTTAAAGCAATAAATGACAGCAAATTGCTGATACACCACCCACAAAGCAGAACGTATACACTTAAATAATAATAATAATAATCATATAGTAAAAAGCCAACTGTCCGTCCGTGTGTGTGTGTGTGTGTCTGTCTGAAACACAAAACGGGCCTTATAACTCCGCCGTTTTTCGACCGAATCGCTTCAAATTTGCTGTGAGCCCTGACGGGGCGATGGCAACGGCAACGGCAGCCGAGGCGGCCGTGTCATTTGCGCGGTTTCGCAAATGCGCGAAACGCGCATCCGCCGGCCTCTCGGCGCCCGTATCTCCGGCGTTTCTGGACCGATTGCCTTCAAATTAGGCGTTGCGCTAGTAATAATAATAATAATAATAATAATAATAATAATAATTATTATTATTATTATTTATATAGCGCCTATTCTCTGATTTAGGGCTCTAAGCGCTTTACATATTTAATACAAATACAACATAGAATATAATTATCTTATACAATCAGAACATGACGAACATACATACATTTTACATGAGTAGAATATAGAAAAGTACATATATACAAATGAACAAAAACGCATATCTTGAAAAAGGTACACAACTTACAGAAACACACACGCACACGCACACACATACACACACACACACACACACACACACACGCGCGCGCACGCACGCACACGCACGCACGCACGCACACGCACACGCACGCACGCACACACACACACACACACCACACACACACACACACACACAGACAGACAGACACACACACACACACACGCGAGCACGCCATGTGACAGCCACTTCATCATTTCACGGGGTGGAGAGGAGCGGATTGGTGGGGGAAGAATTATGATCGTTGAAAAAAGTGTGTCTTCACAGCAGACTTGAAGGAAGAAGTTGAAGGTAAGTGTCTGATATTGATGAAGAAAGAACGTTGACCGAAGGACTTTGTTCTGACAGAAGGAACACGGAAGAGACGAGTGTCAGCAGAAGAACGAAGTTGACGGGATGGAGTGTAGATGTGTAGAATGTCAGAAAGATATTGTGGTCCAGTACCAGAGACAGAAGAGAAACAGATGGAAGCCAGCTTATAGTCAATGCGACTCTGAACCGGGAGCCAGTGCAGGGACTGCAACAGAGGAGTGACATGTTGACGTCTAGATGTTCTGCAGACAAGTCTGGCGGCACTATTCTGGACCTTCTGGAGCTTGTCCAGAAGGTACTTTGGTGAGCCAGCCAAGAGACTCTTGCAGTAATCCAGCCTTGAGAGAACTAACGAACAGACCAGAGTTTTTGTGGCTTCAGTGGAAAGTAAGTGTCTAATCGAGCTGATCTTGCGTATTTATATTTCCAGATATGCGGCCCTACAGACATTTGAAACATGCTGCTTGAAGGAAATGGTGGAATCAAAAGTCACGCCAAGGTTACGAGCCTATGATGAGAACGAAATATCAGAACTCCCAATGCTAACAGAAAAAGGAAGAGAGGGGTGGTTTTGGAGTTTGGGAGGGGCAATGAGCAGAAGTTCTGTTTTGTCGTCATTAAGCTGCAGCTTATTCATAGACATCCATTGTTTTAAATCATGGAAACAGTTTTGAATTTTGCTAACTGCATCTGTGAGTTCAGATATAGTGCTTGACCTGTACATTTGAGCGTCGTCAGCGAAGCTCTCATGCGACAAGGAGTGCTAGTCAATAACGTCAGACACAGGTCTGACGTACATAGCGAACAGTACAGGCCCAAGGACAGAGCCTTGTGGAACCCCGCAGGTGAGAGGTGTTGTAGACGAAGACAGACCATTGACAACAACTGTCTGGAAACGATCATTGAGATCAGATTTTAGCCAGGTAAGAACTGTGCCCTGAATGCCAAATGAAGTTTGGAGTCTAGAAAGCAGAATATCGTGATCGATGGTGTCAAATGCCGCGGAAAGGTCTAAAAGGGAAGTAATGTTTAAGTAAGAACATCGTCATGGCACTAGCCTTTGCCATTTCCATTTAAGCCATTGACTAAGAACACGAGTAGTACTGTCAATACTAAATTTATAGTTAAAAAATACGGTAAAAACTAGTTACAAAATATTAAGAAAAATATTACTCTCTCTCTCTCTCTCTCTCTCTCTCTCTCTCTCTCTCTCTCTCTCTCTCTCTCTCTCTCTCTCTCTCTCTCTCAAACCCCGAAACACATAATCGCTAATATCCAGTCCGTTTTTTTCACATTTCTTGATGAATGGTCTATAACACAGTAGTCATGAATTTTTCTGTGCGAGCGTATGCGCATGATCGCGCGCGCTCAAATCACGGGTCCAAACCTGAAGGCTATATATAAAAAAAACTATTCAGTTACGTGCTGTTTTGATGCCTTTTTATGTAGTTACGTGCTGTTTTGATGCGTTTTTATGTATGTGTACAGCCGACACATTCCGATTTCGGAGTAGCTCGGCGATGCTGCGAGGGGACTTTGCAGCCGCTCGGCGTTGCACCTGTCATGTTTTCATTTGTGTATTTTCGTTATTATTTCTCAGTAATTGTCATTTCTCTTCATATCATATTTTAATTCTGTCTTGTATAGATATTCAAAATAACAGCTTCGTTTTGAGCTTCCGTCACAATTTGTCTTCGTATGTACCTTTGATAGGGCTTTATATAAGTATCCCTGCTGCCCTATCTGTTTATTGTATTGATTCGTGATACTCGAGAATTAAAATGCTATTTAACCCTTTCACCGCCAATGTCACATTTTTGCGCCACAATGGTTTAACACCCATGTCACAAAAAGTCATCAAATCAGGGCCTGTTAGCAGAAGACACCTTTTTCTTAATTTTGG
>CM065683.1:63514669-63527169 GCA_017654935.2 Phymorhynchus buccinoides | reverse complement strand
GAGAGAGAGAGAGAGAGAGAGAGAGAGAGGGAGAGAGGGTGAGAGAGAGAGTGAGAGAGAGAGAGAGAGAGAGAGAGAGAGAGAGAGAGAGAGAGAGAGAGAGAGAGAGTGAGAGAGAGAGAGAGAGAGAGAGAGAGAGACAACAACAATGAACAATGTTGTTGTTTTTTATTGCCATTTTGTTTATTATTGCCATTAGAAAAGTAGTCAAAGGTATTAAATCAGAGAGAGAGAGAGAGAGAGAGAGAGAGAGAGAGAGAGAGAGAGAGAGAGAGAGAGAGAGAGAGAGAGAGAGAGAGAACTCGATATTTCTCGAAATGGTTAATGAGAATAAACTGAGTAAGCATAAATAACTGATTCTTTTCATCAGGTCCTCTAAAATAATGACATATGAAGTGAATAAATAAATAAATAAATTACAAAACAAACTCAAATGGTTCAAAAGTAAACAATGTAACAATCAAATGTAACAAATCCAAAGAACAAGGACAACATAAAATATAAATCAACATTCTCACAATTCCTTTCAGTTTCACACACATAAATCATAGTTAGACAAGTAATCAATTGACAATTTTGCAATATCAATTGAGAGAAAGAGAGAGAGAGAGAGAGAGAGAAGAGAGAGAGAGAGAGAGAGAGAGAGAGAGAGACAGAGAGAGAGAGAGAGAGAGAGAGAGACACACAGAGAGAGAGAGAGAGAGAGAGAGAGAGAGAGAGAGAGAGAGAGAGAGAGAGAGAGAGAGAGAGAGAGAGAGCACCAAACACACATGTGCATAATCACAAAGCGGAAGGAGTTATGCATAATTATTTATTATTATATCTATGCAGGCTAGCCTACAGGTACCAGTCTACTACCGGGTACCCCACCCACCCCCGTCTACTATCGGGTACCCTACCCACCCCAGTCTATTATCGGGTACGCACCCCACCCACCCCCTCCCGCAATAAAAAAACAAGTGCAACGCCGAGCGGCTGCAAAGTCCCCTCGCAGCATCGCCGAGCTACTCCGAAATCGGAATGTGTCGGTTGTACACATACATAAAAACGCATCAAAACAGCACGTAACTACATAAAAACGCATCAAAACAGCACGTAACTGAATAGTTTTTTTATATATAGCCTTGGGGTTCGGACCCGTGATTTGAGCGCGCGCGATCATGCGCACACGAGCGCACAGAAAAATTAATGACAACTGTGTTTTAGAACATTCATCAAGAAATGTGAAAAAAACTGCATTGAAATACATGCAAAACTTCGCGAGATATTAGCGATTATGTGTTTCGGGGTTTGAACCCCGTAACTGGCGCGACCTTGACCTTAATGTAAAACTAAATAGATCAGTGGATAGCTTGCATCTTGGCAAACTAGTAGGCCTATACCAAATTTGATGATGATACACTGAATAGTTTTTTCAGAAAAACGGACGAATAGCCGGACGGACGGAGGCACGCCGGACGGAGGCACGGACGGACACCGGACGGACGGACACCGGACGGACGGACGGACGGACCAGACAAAAACAATAGCTCCCCGAACCTTCGGCTCGGGGACTAAAAACAAATTACAAGCAAGCACTGCTTGTAATCCAACGATCACAAGTAGTCCTACTTAATCGAGAGTGCTGAGAATGGTGGCCTTCTAAACTCAACTTTGCGACAGAAGCCGACATGTTAGCAAAAAGCTTGAATATACAAAGAGTTCGCAGTCCGCAGCTGACTGAAGCCTTTTTTATTTTACTCCCACCCTTTCACTTGCACTGCAGGTGGGGATCATCGTGAACTCACGCACTGCCTCTGTTACCTTCCACCCAGGTGGGAAGTGAAAATGTTGGCTTCATTCTTTTGCGGCAAGGTTGGTAGGCTGCGAAGTAATCACTCTTTGTGACATTTAGGCTTTTTGCTGTTAGTCTCTTTGCGAGGCGAGTGTAGTAGCAGGTAGGAACAAGAACAAGAACAAGAACAACGTTTTTATTGTCATAAGAAAACCAGAGGTTTTGTGGGACACAAATGGCTAAAACATTGACGACACCATTATTACTGGTGCATGTCATCACCAACACCATCAACATCTTATTTTAACCAATTCATATTATCAAAAACTCTAACAGGTAGGTGTAACAATCGAGATGCAGACTCGACTCATCCAGGGAATCATTTGACGATCGTGTCATTCACGGTCCATTCAGTCACCTTTCTCAACCGTAACGTACTACATCCGCCGCGTTTTACCCAGACTGTGTGTGGTTTGCAAGGGACGGGGAGGGGGTGAGAAGGAAGCAGGGAGAAATGAGCGTGTGGGGGTGGAGGGGGGGGAGTGGGGCACAAGCTGCCGCATGGTTTGTGCGCTACTGTTATAATAAGACCCAGGGCGTGGTTACTGCTCTCTGACGGCTTACTGACACTCACTCACTCACTGATATCAGTTATTTGCTCGGGCCTTGGATACAAACACATCTTCGGTATTGCCATCTCCAAAGTACTAGCGGTCAAACCTATGTTCCTCAATATAATCGGAGCATTGGTGTGGCACGTACTGTTTATAAGTTTTTGTTTTTTTAAACAAACAAACAAACTATTGTGAAGTGTAAAGGAAAACGTTGCAAATTGTTGGTCAGTTAGCCATTTTCCGTCTGTCACTGATACATAATCAACGACGTTAACCCGGCCGTCAAGAGTTTTCCAACTGCTATCCCAGTGAGACATCACTGACGACGATTCACAGCCAGGGTGGGCAAAGAGGGCGGGGCTGAGACGCTGACACCCGGGGGCAGGTTGTAGTAGTAGCAGCACAGATGAGCCAAGTCCACGTCAAGCTGAGAGCAAGAAGGCGGGGCTTAGCTGGCAAATCAACGAGATGTATGGCGCGAGGAAGGCGTTATTAGGGGGAGGAGCTTCAATGGAAGGCATGAAGCGGGAAGGGTATGTGTGATGAATGAGACTCTCTCCCCGAGCCAGCAGATTACACGATCGGCAGGCGGCGACCAGAGAGTAGTAGTGGTGTATGTGTGTGGCCGCCTTAGGCAATTTGTGTTCATTTGTTTACTGCCTGTACGTAGTAGAGTGCATGGATCGGATCAGTCCGTCACTAGTATAGAGAGCACGCGCGCGGATGAATTCTTCCAGAGTGTCCATCTCCGGTCAGTGTCGGCAGAGAGTGTGACCAGCGGTGGTGGTAACTGTGCCGGCTCTCTCGCCTCCTGTTTGTCCAGCCCGGCACAGACCCACCACAGTCCTGGCGGCTTCACTCCACCCCGAACTGAACCCGCTCGCCAACACTGGGTCCTTGCTGCCGAAGACGGCCTTTGCCCACCACTACCAGCAGCACTACCCCCAGCAGGTGGACTGGAAGAAGCGCGAGGAGGAGTGGAGGAGACAGCAGCAGTGCGGGGGGGCTACCAGTGTGCTGGATCAGCTCCATCATCTGCAGCAGCAGCAGCAGCAACAGGAGGACTGCAGCAGCGTGCACACTTCAGGCAGCAGCAGCGGCAGCAGCCTGCAGCACAGCCACGATGACATCTGCCAGGCCCTGAGGACCTCCAACGCCCAGCACGATCGCCCAGGGTCTGTGGTGTCGGAAAACGTGGCGGTGGGAAGCAGCAGTGGAGGAGGAGGAGGAGGAGGAGGTAGTGGCTGTGCTGTGTCTGATGCTGTGACCCTGGGCGGGGAGTACGCCGCTCTGGGAGAAGGAGGCAGCGTGGACGGTGGTTGTGGAAGCGTCGCTCCCCAGGACACTCACCACTGCTACTTCTCCTCCCCGGAGGGGGGCGGTCATCAGTGCGGTGGTGGAGGAGGGAGCGAGGGCGGCACGGGCGGCAACTCGGGTCCCAGGTGTGGTGAGGACGACGACTTCCCCGGCGGTAGCGGAGGAGGAGCCCCCTACGCCTTCTACAACAACGCCGCTGTAGCGGCCGCCGCCACCGCCGCCATGCTGGACTACTGCTCCAACCTGGGGGCCGACCCTGCCCAGGCCATGTACCCCCATCACCCGCACCACGCCCACCACGCCCACAACACCCACCACCACCACCATCACCAGAACAACAGCGCCGTGTCCTCGCTGCTCAACATGAACATGAACATGAACGTCACCATGAACACGGCCGCCGTGTCTGCGGCGGCAGCAGCGGCCACAGAAGCGGCAGCTGCGGTGGGTCGAGGTCAGCAGCCCCCCACCCCAGGAATGGGCGGGGGAGGTGGACACGGGTCTGGGAGCCCCGTGGGCGGCGGGGGGATGCCGTGCTCCAACTCGTGTAGCAGCAGCAGCAGCGCGTTCGTGTTGAGCAGTCCGCCCTTAGCCGCCCTGCACAACCTGACGGAGATGAAGTTCCCCTCCTCGTCCACGTTCCTGTCCCAGCAGGACTACCAGCAGACCATGAAGCAGATGCAGATGGCCATGGCCGGGAGTTCCACGCCGCACGGGATTAACGACATCCTGTCCAGGCCACACACGCTGCTGCCTCGTCTGGGGTCGGCCGCGGGCATGTACCTGGGCTCCACTCCCATCCGCTTCCCCAAGCTGGCCGAGCTGCCGGGACGTCCGCCCATCTACTGGCCCGGGGTCATGGCCCAGCCCTGGAGGCCAGCGCCAGGTCAGTTCACGTGCAAAGCTGCACTATTATAATGTGCAAATGTGGCTGTGCAGTAACGTGTTGATTAGATGTACAATAATATGAATTATTTTAAAGGCGTGCATTATTAAGGTCACAATAATGTCCTAATTATGTCTTAATGAGGTATGTACACAATGTGTTAATACGTTGTGCAATGATGTCTTAATAACTGTACAATAAGGCGTGCAAAATAGATTTGAGCTATCTGCAGTATCGACGCCAATTGTTTTTTCAAGTTATGAGCTCACTGCTACTCCTATCCCTTTCTCCGGGTCGGGATAGGGTTAGGTAGGGATAGGGTTAGGACAGAACGCCCAGGAAATGGATAGGGTTAGGATTAGGGTTAGAAATGAAAAAGAGTCAAGACAAAATGGCCGCTTGCCGTTGCCGTTATCCAATGAAATTTCAAGTAGCTGGAGTCGATACTGCAGATAATTTACTGTTACAAATAGTGTGCTCAGAAAGTGTTAATATGGTTTACGAAAAATATGTTAATTAATAAGGCGTACAATAATGTCTACCAATCCACACAGACAATGCCGTGATGGATGAAAATGACACAAGGCTGTTAAATGTGACTAAGGCCTACTTAGTTGGACGGTTAGACCAACAACAACATTATTCACGAAGTACGACAGCGAGGAAAGGGTTAAGGTCGTTCAAGGGAATAGGCTTAAATAAAGATTAGAAGGGTCCTTGGAAACATAACCGCATTGCAAGGATTACTATAAAAAAAACAATTTAAGCTACCAATGAAGATAAGAAAATAGCGGAAGAGAAGTGGTAACGTTTCCACGAGGACAAAGATAAGGGTGGTTGTGAGGCTGATACACTTTCTAAACTCCTAAAACCATATAATTGTTTATATGAAATTGCTAGATGCCTCCATTCCTTGAGCCTGTCAACCGTTTGAGCCACCACCACCCCCTCCCCTACCTGCCCGTCATAGTTCAGTGTGTGTGTGTGTGTGTGTGTGTGTGTGTGTGTGTGTGTGTGTGTGTGTGTGTGTGTGTGTGTGTGTGTGTGTGTGTGTGTGTGTGTGTGTGTGTGTGTGTGAATTATTATGAATGCTAACGTGTGTGCGCTTTCATTTGATTTATATGAAGATTCAGCGCCGTATAGTGTATGTTGTTGTTGTTATTGTTGTTGTTGTTGTTTGTGTGTGTGTGTGTGTGTGTGTGTGTGTGTGTGTGTGTGTGTGTGTGTGTGTGTGTGTGTGTGTGTGTGTGTGTGTGTGTGTGTCTGTCTGTCTGTCTGTGTGTGTGTCTGTGTTTTTGTGTGTCTGTGTGTGTGTGTGTCTGTCTGTCTATCCATCTGCCTGTCCGTCTTTGATCAAATCGTAAATGTGGAGATTTTATTTCATAGCCAGGCTATTGTAACCCAGCATTAACGTTAGGGGCACACTTTGTTATAACACTTGTTCCATTCCTTGCCCAGTGAAGACGGCAGGCATAAAACTGTGTCCTTGTATCTCTATCCCCCTCCCCCCCTCCCCCCTCCCCACAGCCCACACACCTACTGTCTTTCTTTGTCCGTCCACGTCCCCCTCTCGTGTTTCTAACACCCCTCATTCCCTCCTCCCACATCCCTACATTTTACTAAACTTTAAATTCTTTAACACACACACACACACACACCTCCCCCGCCCAAGATGATAGTGAATGAACATACCTGTGCATTTTTGTTTCACACACAAACGCGCACGCGCACGCGCGCGCGCGCTCACACACACACACACACACACACACACACACACACACACACACACACACACACACACACACACACACACACACACACACACACACACACACACACACACAAACACACACACACAAGCACACACAAACACACACACACACACACACACACAAACACACACACAAACACACACACACAAACACACACACACACACACACACAAGCACACACAAACACACACCACACAAGCACACACACACACATCATCGTATTCGTCCAGTTTGTGAATTACAATATTGCCGTGTTATTAGTTATTAGTTTATATTCTTTCATTGTTGTTGATAAATGTGTTTATTGTTGTTTTTCTTATGTGCACCTGGCTGCAATTTCTCTGTTATGAGATAATAAAGATGATTTGATTTGATTTGATTTGATATCAACAAAGTAGTAGTGGTGATGGGGTGGGGGGGGGTGTTTTTTGGGGGGGTTGTGTGCCATCATAACCATAACTGAGAATGTTTTTGATGTAGCCAGAGACAGTGGTATGGTAGTAAGTAGTACTAGTAGCTGCTTTGGTGGTATGTTGTTTGGGTGATGTTGAATCGTACACAAACCGCACTAGTGACAGATGTAAGACAAATGTTGCTGTTCACCTGAAATGATGTGGCCTGGTGTGGTACTTTAGCCCATAATGATTTCCATGCACGATGCGTTCCCTATGTGCTATGTGTTTTTACCCACCTTTTTTGTGTTGTTGTGTGCAGGAGGAATCTGTGAGTATGATTTCAGTTTTCGGGGAGGGATAATATTGATAGGAAAAAGTTTTAAAATTGTATGTAGCAGAATCTTTGATTCAGTCAAGAAGGGGTTGGGGGGTAGAAAAAGCTGGCAGGAACTGAAGACAGCGGTGAAGTGTGGCCCAAAACAGCGAGGGTAGCGTGGACTGGTATGGTAAGTCTGTGTACACGTTAACAATATTCACAAAATATCACTATTTACCCATGTCAACACAGTGAGTTGTAAGTCATATTAAGGTCTTGGTACACGTTAACATTATTCACAAGATGTCTCTATTTCCCCATGACAGCACAGTGAGTTGTAAGTCATATTAAGGTCTTGGCACACGTTAACATTATTCACAAGATGTCTCTATTTCCCCATGACAACACAGTGAGTTGTAAGTCATATTAAGGTCTTGGTACACGTTAACATTATTCACAAGATATCTCTATTTCCCCATGGCAACACAGTGAGTTGTAAGTCATATTAAGGTCTGTGTACACGTTAACATTATTCACAAGATATCTCTATTTCCCCATGACAACACAGTGAGTTGTAAGTCATATTAAGGTCTGTGTACACGTTAACATTATTCACAAAATATCACTATTTCCCCATGTCAACACAGTGAGTTGTAAGTCATATTATGAGTGGCCTAACACTGTGTTGCCATGATGAAGTAGATATATTTTGTGAATATTGCTAACGTGTACACATACCTTTAAAAGGGAGTGGGGCGGTGAAAAGGGGTAGGTGTGGTAAAAAGAAACGGGGGGGAGGAGGGGGGGAAGGCGGGGCCTTATGGGAGGAGCATGATAAGACAAGAGTTTGCCTGTGTCGATTAATACCTTTGATTTGTAGTTCGATTCTTGGGTCAAACGTGTGTGTGTGTGTGTGTGTGTGTGTGTGTGTGTGTGTGTGTGTGTGTGTGTGTGTGTGTGCGTGCGTGCGTGCGTGCGTGTGCGTACGCGCACGTGTGCGCGTGTGTGTATATGTGTTTGTATGCACGTGTGTGTGTGTGTGTATGCGTAATGTTTTTTCTTGTCCTTTCATTTGGTGGTGGTGGGTAGAGCGTGAATCTGGTCATATTTGTTTTCTTGTCTTGCTTGCTTTAGCTATTTTGGTTGTTGCTTCAAACTGGCTTTTTGCATATTTTTTTCTTCCTGTCTGTTTGCTTTCGCTTCGTTTCTGTGGCGACTGATCCTGACTTGTTTTGGTAATGCTCTTGCATTTTAATGGTTCTTTGTTTTTGTTGCTGTTTGGTGTTTTTTTTGCTGTTTTTTTTTTCTTCTTGTTTTTTCGTCTGTCTTTTTGTTTGCCACTTTGTCTGTAGTTCTGTCTATAAGTGCCCCCCCCCCCCCCCCCCCCCCCCCCCCCCCCACCCCCCCCCCCCCCCCCCCCCCCCCCCATAGGAAAAAGAAAAATTAATGTAAATAACTTTATCTCTTTCATCTCTCCCACCCACCCACCCACAAAAGACACAAAAAAAGAAACAGTAATATTTAATGAAAATCACTTTATTTTACAAAACCAAAGTGCTGGATTATTTGTTATCATAAATTTACTAATTGTTCGTATTTCTCAATGTTTGGTTAGAATGTCCACTATGCTTAAATATTGGTTTATTTTGAAATTCTTTTGTTTCGTATTACTCATTTTTTGTAGTTGTTTTGTTGTTGTTGTTGTTTTAGATTTTCTGTTTGATTAAACTGTATACAAATTTTGGTTCTCCTTGTTTTTATTCTGGAAACAGATTTTTTGCACTTTTATTTCTTACTTGATGCCGAATGTGTTTTTTTGCCCCTTGCAAATAAGGTTCTCTTTTCTTCAATGATTTGCCCATGCAAACAAAAATTAATGCAAACATCAATAAATATGAACAGTCTCAGCTTATTAACAATCCAATTACACCATAGCATCGGAAAATGAGAAAATAGGCGTAGTGTTTACATATGCATACAACTTCATCTTTTTCATATACAAACATAATACCTACAAATCAAAGCCTACAAGAATGCATTACCTGCTAACAGGGTTTTCTTTTACAATTATATGCTCACTCACTTTGATGCCGATTTTAGTCGAAGAAGATTTCCTTTTCTTACCCTGTTAAATTCTCTATTATGTAACAACATTGACATGATTGTATATGGGGGAAGACGGGGTAAAAAGCGCATGGGCGGGTAAGAAGCCCACCCCAATTATCTCATGAAATGAAGCAAATTGTTTTGCCCATGAGACGAGCGTTATTCGTCTCATGGGCAAAATGAGACTGAAATTTGCTTCATTTCATGAGATAATTGGGGTGGGCTTCTTACCCGCCCATGCGCTTTTTACCCCGTCTTCCCCTAATCAGGTTCTTGTTGCTGTTTTGTAATAGTTGTTGTTGTTGTTTTTCTTCTTTGTCGTGGCCATCATCGTCGTCGTCGTCGTCGTCGTCGTCGTAGGTCCTACTCTCACTTTGTTTTCCATTCATCTTGTATTTCGCTACCACTGTTGGTAGTCTTTTTGGTTGTTGTTGTTGTTGTTGCGTGGGTTTCATTTTGTTTTAAATCGTTGTTTCTGCATTTGTTTCCCCCACCAATAAGTGTGCCTTTTAAACGAGTGTGTAGTTGTATTGATCGTCTTTCCTTCATCGAGTTATTTGATCGTCTTTGAAATAATTGAAATTATTATGAAAACAATTTCCATTTTTACAATTTCTAAAGAGAATTCCCCCGTTCAAAATTCTGCAAACTGCAGATCTGGAGCCAAAACGCTAAGCAACCCAACGGTGGGCGTTACCTATGACGTAATTTGCATGTAAAAAAAAAGTGAAAATGTGTCATGCAGGGCCTGTATTCACGTTGAGATAGCATGAGACTTAGCATGATGCTAATTTAGAAGCTCTTCCAATGTCCTATAGGATTTAATAGGACATTTGGAAGAGCTTCTAAGTTAGCATGATGCTAAGTCTCATGCTATCTCAACGTGAATACAGGCCCTGGTCAGTAAATAGATAGGCTAATATTTGTATTGATTTACAACATAATCTGTGCCAAACACCCAGACAGAAAAATATTTTCCATTGTTTTGCAAAAGGTTGCTTACCGTTTTGACTTCAGTTTTTACATAAAAGTCTTCCAGCTCGGCAGTACATGTATTTGTTTCTGTTCCTTTTTTGGCGAGCAAATACTTCGTGTGCATTGTTTATTTTCCCCTCAAAATTCGGATGGGTTTTTTACAAAGAGAGAAACTTGAAAAAATCAATTGAACTTTGTTTCTCTTTGGTTAGTTTACATCTTTCATCGGGTGATTTTACTCGGTTATTGTTGAAGAGCTACAACTGCAATTTATTAGATATCACCTTCGTTTAATGATCTTTAGTTTGGTTTTTGCTTTTATAGTTTCTCACCCCATCTTCAGAATTTGCGCGCGCGCGCGCGCTGTGTGTGTGTGTGTGTGTGTGTGTGTGTGTGCGTGCGTGCGTGCGTGTGTGTGTGCGTGCGTGTGTGTGTGCGTGTGTGCGTGTGCGTGCGTGTGTGCAAGCACGCGCGCGCGTGTGTGTGTGTGTTAGTGTTACTGTGTGTGTGTGTGTGTGTGTGTGTGTGTGTGTGTGTGTGTGTGTGTGTGTGTGTGTGTGTGTGTTCAATAAGTGAACTCAATGTTTTTACTTATTTATGAACCACCATAGTATGTAGGATGGAATCGCATTCTATAAATTCTTCAGGTGTTTTCTTTTCTTTTCTTTTCTTTTCTTCTGCTTTTTTCCTTCCACTGATTTTCTCCGATTTCGCTACATTTTTGAGGAAAGTTGCAGGACTCTAAATGATTGCAAACTTTGCAATATATAATGATTTTTGCTGAATCTTCGGCAAAATATGACCGAAAATCCGAAAATTCGGCGAATATTCAATCGTGAATAAGTCGAAAACAGCTTGACCAAATGCGTTCATATGTTTAGTATTTCCTAAAAAGAAATTTCCAACACTTCCGGAATAATTCCGAACCGGAAGTACAAACTGAAAGTGCTTCAACTAGGGTTGGGCTGATTTAATTTGACTCAGGGAACAACAAACTGGAAGTAACATCACAAAACTAACTACTGGAGATTGTTGTTCGTAGTCTGGCACAGTTTTACAAGCAGTTTGTTGAAGAGTTTGTTGAAAGATATAAATTGCGTTGTGTCAAATAGTTTGGAAGTTATTTAAATTTATGTAAATAGCGTTATGTCACATTGATTGATTTCCATTTGGGGGATATTTTTTCCCTTCCGATTTCCTTGAAATTTTCCCGACAATTGAAGGACACTATCCTTATGCCATGTCCCCCCTGGGGGTTTTGAAATAAACTTTTGACTTGACTTGAAACTGTTTTTGCAATATTGAACGATTGGCCAAGTTTTGGCAGTAAATGGCCAAATTTCAATCTTGAAAAACTCAAAACAACGGCTGCATGGAATGCGTTCAAGTTTTCAGTGTTTATTAGGATAAATGTACAGCACTTCCGGCATTAACCGAACCGGAAGTGAGGAAGAAAGGAGTGGGGGAGGGTTGAATTCTCCCAAGTTTGCTCTCAAAGGCAAACATAAGCCCTCTAGTTGTGTTTTTTATTTGCTTATTTATTTATCTATTTATTTATTTATTTATTTTGTGTGTGTTATTTTGAGTGGTTTTTTTGTTGTTGTTTGTTTTGGGGGGGTCATGAAGATAGTTTAGGTTTTTTTTAGCGTAGCTTCACGGTTATTCTTCATTCTACTATGCTTTTATTGTTCTACATCCAATGAAGAACCGTGAGATATGAAACGTGGACTGACCGTATGTCTGCCGCTTGGTGACATCTTCACATTTTTATCTTCTTTTTGTTTCTTTTTCTTTGTTCAAAATCAAGTCACGTTTCTCGCATGAAACCACCGGCCTAATTATTGTTAGTTACCGAGGTTGGAACCATATCTTACTAATGACTCTCCCCAATAAACTGGCCGATTTCATTGAGCTGCACTTTCCAATCATTATAGTTAAATGCAAGATATTGCGAGAGCAGGATAAAAACTTCACAGTATCAATCATTATAGTTCTGAATATTAGTAGTAGTAGTATCAGTTCTGAATGTAGTAGTAGTAGTAGTAGTAGTAGTAGTAGTAGTAGTAGTAGTAGTAGTAGTAGTAGTAGTAGTAGTAGTAAAGACACTGTATCTAAGCTTTCTGTAGTAGTAGTAGTAGTAGTAGTAGTAGTAGTAGTAGTAGTAGTAGTAGTAGTAGTAGTAGTAGTAGTAGTAGTACAGAGATCGCGTTTACTGGTAATTATTAGTAAAATACTGATTGCAAAACCAAAACCTGAAAAGTCCCAGGGACTGATACATGTTTTGTTAGGACTAATGAATTGTTTAACAGAGGCTTTAATATTGTGGTTTTCACTGGTTTTTGTTT
>CM065683.1:63507169-63509669 GCA_017654935.2 Phymorhynchus buccinoides | reverse complement strand
CAAAACTAATTACAAGAATGCAATGACATTTTAGGATTTGGTGTATAAATAACTTAATTAAATTTGAGTAAAAAATAAAATGATTTGGTTCCGCCATATTGGTTTTGCGGTATTGTAAAGAAGAGGTACTTAACTATTGTTGATCTCTGTATGCGTACACAAATGAGCATGTAGTGTGACCAGATGTTTTGTTTTGCACATGAACTTACGTGTGCTTCTGTAGACATCCCAAAGCTTGTGTACTGAGCAATAAAATATAGGGATCGTTTAGTAAAATCATGGACTTTTGAAATGCATTCAGCATACTGTTTATTGTGGACAGTTGGTGAGTTGGTGAATGCTGTAACATTGTCTATGCATTAACCTTGAATGTGACGAGGGCCGTTTTCCCCAAATAGACAATGTTTTGATTGTAATTTAAAAGTCCATGATTTTACAAAATAGTCCTTATATTTTATTGTCAGTACACAAGCCTTCAGATGTCTACAGAAGAAAATATAGGTGCATGTGAAACACAACACATTTGGTTACACTCTGTGCTCATATTCGTGTCTAATTATGATACGCATACAGAGATCAACACAAGTGTATTTAACCTTTCTCCTGATTATCTTACTTGTGACATTCTCTTGTGTGGTAGGCACAATCTTCCATATGAAACCAACATATTAATATTTGAAACTGTGCATCTCTTCATTTCTGGTTCGAATCGGTTTTAAACTTATTTGTAAACTGTTTTCAATTATCATGTCAAATCAAACATTCCAATCATTTTTGTGTGAAAGCGCAGGAGCACCTCTATATTGGTCTAATTGATTGAATAACTTGTTCTAGATATGTAAATGTGGTTGTAATTACTTTTGTGGGATGTTTTAATGAGTGTCATATTGAGTCATCAAATTGTTGATTAATTTGTCTCTCAGTCCCCCTTTTGTTTTCCTCCTTCCTTTCTTTTCCTTTCGTTTTTTGGTGGTGATTTTTCCAAAATGCGACTTATTTCTTTTCTGGTTTTTCTATTTTGTTCACTTTGTTTGTTAGTTTGTGAATAATGTTTCTAAATATTGAAATAATATTTTCTAATTGGTGAGAACACACCTTCCGTCATTTGAATCCTATGTAATGTATTGTGTACGGGTACGTTATAAGCTATATGCTTGTTGTTACCCAGTTACCTCGTCATTGTTTATAATTTGACATTGTTGAATTAAAAAAACCCGTTTAAACCAAGTGTAGTAACTCTTCTTCACAAGACCGCAAAACCAAAATGGCTGACCCAATTCATGTTTTTATGCACATTTAAATGTTATTTGTGCACCAAATATTAACATTTCATTGCATTTGTATTATTAGTTTTGAAGCAGGTCAACAAGTAACGTTACCCCCTAAGTTAACAATCACAAATCGCAGCTACTCTCAAAACTGGTCAAAATCGGGTTGTCCACCCAAACAGAACGAACAGTTTGCTTTACGTCCTCCCGGCCGAAGCCATGTGGGACATTTCTTTATGTAAAGTTCTGGGAATATTTTTTAATTTTATTTTAATAAAGTTGTTTGTTTTTAATAAATTTATAAAGTTATAAAGTATTTTTATCGCCATGGCTCGACAGTTTGACCCACATTTTTGCTAGCTAGTTAATATGAAGTTTATGGTATTGATAAAAGTTATAATAACATTTTCTTTTGTACTGAGCATCTTCATTAATTAAAATTTCCAGGACCACTTTTAAAAAGATCAAAAACTATTTAAGAATCGCTAAAGGTCTGTCCCCTGAAGTGGGGAATAGTCTATATACATATACTTTTATTTCCAAAGAGAAATTAAAAAATTTACATACTTCATTCATTGACCGTGGGGCAACCGGCACCTAAGTCCCGCCGCACCACGGCCACACTATAAACCCAAACAGCAATGAACTGTAGTCATGTAGGCGCAGTTCCTCCGGGCTTCCTTGACAACTTAGGGGGTTCATGAGACATCGTGTAAATTGTTTGCCTTGCCAAAAACAGTGGACACACCCAATTGTGACCCGTTTTGAGTACCATACTTTTGTGACTTTCAAATTTGGTGGTGGCGCTGTTTGTTGAGCCACTGTATCTAAAGTAATAACGCGAATGCAATGATATTTGAGATGTGAGTGCACACGTTATTGAAGTACGTCACTGCAAAATTTGAGATGATATGATTAAGCCATATCTCTCTTTTGTGCGCTTGTGAAAAGTGGTACTTAACTTTTGTTGAGTGGTATATATTGGCATGGGGGGAGAGAGAGAGAGAGAGAGAGAGAGAGAGAGAGAGAGCTATGAGAGAGAGAGAGAGAGAGAGAGAGAGAGAGAGAGAGAGAGAGAGAGGAGAATGAGAGAGAGAGAGAGAGAGAGAGAGAGAGATAGAGAGAGAGAGAGAGAGAGAGAGAGAGAGAGAGAGAGAGAGAGAGAGTTCTGTTTTTTACTGTCGTTTAAAAAAAATCTTTTTCTTAAGCTTACTTTTCAAAAACTGTCCAAT
>CM065683.1:63497169-63502169 GCA_017654935.2 Phymorhynchus buccinoides | reverse complement strand
TGAAAACCGTGATTTTGACACGTGACGTGCGGGGTCTTTAATGTGCTGACGTTTCACGGCACGCTTTGTAGCCACACAATCGACAGCTTGCAACGATTGTCAAAGTCAGAGCAAGACAGAGCTAGGCTACAATCCAACGCTACTGCGGAGGTGGTCCGCGCTTCCCTTTCCCAGCTGCTTCTCTGCCTGTTCCCCGGGGGCCATGGGGAAGTCATGTCACGGGTCCTTAACCGTACGGAACTGGGATAAATCTTTTCATCTGACACCGAGACATGCCTGCAGCAGCTTGGAGACCACCCATCCGTGCCCTTTCCCCTGTAGTGGAGCCGTACATTGCCTTTTGGTTAGCCAACTGTTTTGTAAGCTTCTTTTTATTTTATTTTATTTTTTTTAGTCAACAATTTATATTCTTTCTCTTCGTTCATCCCACAATTCATGTCTTCATTCACTCTTTCATCCCATCAGCTGCAATATACATACATATAATATATTCACAGAAAAATGCATACATATGTAATGAAATTAGAGCCAAGGAAAAAAAAAGGTTCAGGGTCAAAGAATAAAAAATAAATGTATGCAAATGTAATCAGTTTTTCAAGCTAACTTAATATAGCATAACATTTAAAGCAGTATTACGCATTATTGATCACCAAAGAGAAGGTTTTTTGGTGTGCTTTTTTACAAGACAACAATGACAACAAGGGCGTCGCCGAGCGGCAGACATGTCCGTCACCAGCAATGCCACGCACTTGCGACACCCCGTAGAGTGTCACATCCTGACACAAAATTGGAAGGGATTCTGTCTTCTAGTTCACGAGATACAGCTTGAAGAAGAAACATATAGCGCAAAGAAGGAAATTTCGGTTTTCAAGGTCACACTTCAAGGTCAAGGTCAGCATGGTGATAATTTATGCTCGGATGTTTTTTTCTCTAGGGTATACAGTACCACACACAATCTGAAGCGCTTCTGTCAAGTACCAATGTGGAAAATATGGCTTAAAACCCAATGTGTAGACCCCTACCACTTTCAAGGCCTACGGATCGCCCGGACCGTGACCTTGACCTTGATCGGTATGCCACCATCAGAACGGGCATAAGTCAAAGTACCTTCATGCCAAATTTGAAGACTCTAACACTAACGGTGTGGGAGTTATGGCCCCTGAACGATTTTCGGTTTTCAAGGTCGTACGCCAAGGTCAAGGTCACGACGGCAATATGGTTTGCGCGGATGCCTTCCTCTCATGGTGACACACCAGCACACACAATTTGACGTGATTCTGTCAACCCGTTCGAAAGATATCCTTGGGACAGACAGAAGGAGAAAAAAATGACCCTCCGATTTTCAGGCTCCAGCGATCTTTTTGACCTTGACCTTGACCTTGATCGGTATGCCATCATCAGAACGGGCATAAGCCAAACCACCTTCATACCAAGTTTCAACATCCTATGTTGATCGGTGCCCGAGATATGGCTAAAAATAGATTTTCGGTTTTCAAGGTCGTACGTCAAGGTCAAGGTCACGACGGCGATTTTCAGGCTCCAGCGATCTTTTTGACCTTGACCTTGACCTTGATCAGTATGCCATCATCAGAACGGGCATAAGCCAAACCACCTTCATACCAAGTTTCAACATCCTATGTTGATCGGTGCCCGAGATATGGCTAAAAATAGATTTTCGGTTTTCAAGGTCGTACGTCAAGGTCAAGGTCACGACGGCAAAATGGTTTGCGCCGATCTCTTCCTATTAAGGAGGCACACCTTCACACAAAATTTGACGCGATTCGGTCAAGCGGTTCGGGAGATATCCTTGGGACAGACAGAAAAGAAAAAAAAAGAAAAAAAAAAAAAAAAAAAGAAAAAAAATACAAACCAGCCCATCGCAATAGTCCGTCTTGGTGACTGACTAAAAAAAAAATACAAACCAGCCCATCGCAATAGTCCGTCTTGGTGACGGACTTAAAACCCAGACAAACCAGCCCATCGCAAAGTCCGTTCACCTTCGGTGACGGACAATATCCTAAGTTTTGTAAGCTTTTTCGTTTCCTTCTTCTTCTTACCTCCGTTGTTACGTTGTTGACTATATATACGTCTTGTGTGTTTCTGTCTGCGTCTTTTCATACAGAACAATTAATGTGGCGGTACCATAGCCGATGAGGTTTAACCGAGGCGTGGTTACCGCTACACCTATCTGTATTGTTAAAAACTCGGGACTTCACTGAAGTAGCACTGCCTCCGGGCATTGCCTCCAGTATCGTTCCCACCATCTTTGTATTTACAAATGTCCCATATGTGTCTGTTCCAGACCAAGAGGACATAAAACACCATTTTCGTTCTGTCTGCGTCTTTGTTTACAATATAAACTCAAGGGCAAAAGAAACGCAAAGGAAACGCCAACATCGGCGCATTTGTAATGCGGTGCGTAATATTTTCATATTGCATCAGCGTTCAGACACTGGGCTACGATATTATTTCATCATAAAGTCTATAAATAATACGTTAAACAGCGTTTGAAATGCTCGCGTTTCATTTGCGTTTCCTTTGCCCTTGAGTGTAGGTGTCTAAGGGACAATGAATGTAAATCTATTGTGGAGGAGGGGTAGGATGTCTCAAGAATAAATTTTCCCACTGGCAGATATTCATGTCGATCATGCAATTTTTGAAAAAAAGTATTAGTTACGGTTTACTAGAACAATTATGCAAAATAAAATCCCTTCCAATCAATGTGCACATCAATGGCCAATCCCGCGTTTCTGACCATGGAACAAGAAGAACAAACCAACAAAACCCACAGACCAACAACATAAACAACAACAGCAGCAACAAACAAACAACATTTAGAATGCTATCTACATTTATAGATATTCCGATAATGTCGGTCATTATGTATGAAGCCAAACTTATCTCCCTTTTGAAAACGTCAAGGAACAAAATCTCGCGTTAACAGATAAGAGCGTGATGTGCACAAACTGCTCAGAAGCACATGCAGCAGAGAGACAGATTTGACACGTACCTACACCCCTAAAGGGCCAGCCACACGTCCACTAAAATCGCACGACTGTACGATGCGATTCGATCACGTGATCTCGAAGAACAAATGTGATTCGCGCTTCGAGACCACGTGATCGAATCGTATCGTACAGTCGTGCGATTTTAGTGGACGTGTGGCTGGGCATTCACCGTCGTCCCAACGATGAAGCCCAGTCTTGTGCTGCCCAGTTTAGTCGAGTTTTCTGTTTTAAATCAACAACCCTTTACAGGCCATTACATTTGATTCTAGTTCAAGGAAATCCCTTTCCCATTTATTTCGGTGCGCCCCGGTTCGCATATTGCCGTTTCGCATACTGCCGCTTCGCATAAAGCCGATTCACATACTGCCGCTTCGCATACAAAGCTCTGTGGACATGGCGTTTCGCAAAAAACTCAGAAAGTTAGGGATAGGGTTAGGGATAGGTTAAGGATAGGGTTAGGGATAGTAAGAAAGTAACAGAAAGTCACGTAGAGTGCATTAGAACCTGCAAGAGTGCATAATATGCGAAATGGCAAACCCGTTTATGCGAACTGCCAGGTTGTTTTGGAAGAGACACTCGACTTGCGCCCGCGGCTCTGATCAAAGGATTATGCGAAACGCATTATGCGAACCGTTGGACACCCATTTATTTTGACCAAACTGGACGTTTTTGGAGGGTCATTAGCATAATCTTACGCGGTCAACTTTCGACCTCGCATTTCTTGCACGTGTCATGATTGCCTGTTGTCACAACAAGTATTTTTGTTCACGTGCAAGGGGGGGGGGGGGGGGGGGGGGGGGGGGGGAAACACAGCCATACAATTATTGATCTTTGTGACAAGGGTTGGGTAGGAGGTAGGAAGACGGAGGGAGATAAGGAGAACCAAGGGGTCAGCTGCCTCTCGTGGTAGCAGAAAGGTCATTAGGAGAGAGGGTCCTCAGGGACAGCTTAGGTCCGTGTAGGTCGAGACAGACAACAGAAAGAGGAGGGACAACAAGAAGGATGAAAAGTGCGCAGGGAAAGATGCACATTTTTTGTAACCGTCCATAAGGGTCTCTGACCGATTGGACGCTAATCTCATCATCACGCTGGCGAAACGTGCAACCCTCTGCGGGTCCTGGGCCAGGACTGTGGCGCAGCATCGGCATCATCTTTTTTATTCTTTTAATTGCTTTAAACAAAATTCAAAAATGATATACTTACTCAGTGTAGATTTTTGTAGATTTTTGTTGTTGTACCAAATAAAGATATTATAATAAAGATTAATATGCAACAAACAGAACTTCGAAAAACTTAAGTTAATTGAGCTTTTTTTTAAAATGAAGAGGATGGGGGTTGGAAGCTGAGGACGAGACTGTCTGTTCGTCAGAGGCATTAGATCTGATCGTCTGGAGATATTAGCCAATATCATCCTCACGAGCATCAATTAGGCTAGTTGGTCTGTCATCACATCCTCTTAATGAGTAGTGTTCTTCACTGTCCTCCGTCTCACCTTGTAGGAAAAGAGGCCTATGGCTTTGTCGTTGTTTGAACATTCCTTCGAAATAGGGCATTTGTCACGAGTGTTCGTTCTCTATGCTATGATAGACTACTAATTTGCCCGCGCTCGTTCTGCCCGAGTTACGCTGACCTTTCTAATTGAACTCTCTAAATTCAACTCAGTGAACTTCAAGGTCGCCAACACGCGGCAAATGCCCTATTAAGGGCAGATATCTGTGCATTATTTGGCTAATATACGCAAAAATGCACGAAGCAGACATTCAAACATCGCCTCTTGTCACCAACAATATAATTATCGTTAAAAACATTTGTAAAAAAATATTATATGATATTTGTTTATTTATTATTTATTTATTCATTTATTTATTCATTTATTTATCTCTTTGTTTATTTATTTATTTTGTGCTCTGCCCAAAAGTCGTCCGTTGGTTGTTATTTATCTTCTTGTTGGTTTATGTGTGTGTTTCTTTGTTTATTTATTTATTTATTTTG
>CM065683.1:63482169-63492169 GCA_017654935.2 Phymorhynchus buccinoides | reverse complement strand
CTAGCACATAAACCCATGGCAAGGTGTTTGGCAGTGAATGTCTTTGCATTTGGTGGGAGTGTATAGTGATGTACTGGGCGAATGGTGCTAGAAGAGGTTTAAGTCCAATGAGTGTTTGGTATCCCTATACTATGGTTGTTTGTTGCAAAGACCTTTGTGTGGATGTCAGTGGTTCGTACCGAAAATGACCTCAGCGCCATGTTGTAAAGGACTCTCTCTCTCTCTCTCTCTCTCTCTCTCTCTCTCTCTCTCTCTCTCTCTCTCTCTCTCTCTCTCTCTCTCTCTCTCTCTCTCTCTCTCTCTCTCTCTCTCTCTCTCTCTCTCTCTCTCTATCTCTCTCTCTCTCTCTCTCTCTCTCTCTCTCTCTCTCTCTCTCTCTCTCTCTCTCCCTCTCTCTCTCCCTCCCCCCCCCCCCTTATCTCTCTCTGCGTGTGTATGAATACGTTTTGAATATGTGTACACATAAACGTATCCATGTTATTTTCTCTATTTCCACGCGTGGTGTGCGCATATATGTACGCGCGCGCGTTGGCGTATGTGTGTATGTGTAGCGCCTGTGTGTGAAAGGTGCCGGTGCTATAACAAAACCTTTCTTTTAATGTTCCTTTTTTGCTGTTATTTCATTATTATGTTCTGTTCCAGTGTCCTATTACTTTTGGCAGCCCATACTGTGTAACATATCTGTAATTGAGGGCCTTGTATAATCTTTAAGCTTGTTGTGCTCATTTGCATTTGTTTATGTTGCTGCTATAATGATTTTCAATCAAATTCGTTTAAACCAAAAACCAAGTCCCAAATTGAGCTGGACTGGAACCAATGTACAGTGTTTTCTCTACCCCCCCCCCCCCCCTCCCCCTTTCACCCTCGCCCCCTGATTTAAGAGGTTTGTCAGATTAGCCGATATTGATCGGGGCATGTGCTTGAAAGATCTGGGTCGGCCTCGGGCCCCCTTTTCAATGGCGGGGAGAAGATAAATGTGCCTCAAATTCAGGATGTGTTTCTTTTCGCGGCGTTTAGTGCCATGAAAATAGCCTGCCTTCATTTACAGACAATATGCACATCATGCGTGCATGTACGCGTTTTGACTTTGATTATTTTTTTACTGATTAAAAAAACCACATTGATAATCAATATGATATGAAATGTGGGCTTTCTTTTTTTCTTTCTTTTTTTGTTTGTGGCTCAAGCCACAAACCTATAACTCACTTTGTCGGTCGGTCGGTCGGTCTGTCGGTCGGTCTGTCGGTCCAAAATTGTCGCACATTTTGACAAAATTGTCGCACTTTAAATCGAGGCTACACTTCTCACTCTTTAAAATGATGTATTTTAAAAGCGTACAAAATAATAAACATATGTAATACAGACACTACAACAGACATGACGAGTATGCGGTGCTTCTTTTGATGAGAGTATAAGTAGGATACATAGTTTTAAATGTTTTCCAAAAGATATAAAAAGTTACGAAATGGTGCAGAGATAACATTCTGGTTTACAGATTAAAATTATTGAAAATCCAGGGGAGGTAACTCATGATGGGAGTGGTAAAAATAGACCGCGTGCCACAAACTATTGCGATTTCGCGCTTGTTTCTTTCTTTTTTTTAAACTGAAAATACTGATATTCAGTATAAACTACAATTTGGGTTTTTAAAAAGAATTGCCATTATTAATGTGCATATTGCATTTCGAAAAAAAAAACACCATGGAAAACCCTTTGAAAAGAGTAGAGGAAAGGGATTATAGGCCTATCATTTTTGAATTGTTTTAAATTTTCCATTCATGGTAGTCGCTATAATTTGTCCTTTAGGTTCTTTATATTTTCAAGAACCGATATAACTATTCTAAAAAAAAAATCATTTTGGCGGTTGATGTGATCACAAACTTCGTTCCCAGAAAATTTAATCTTGCAAGTTATAATCATGTTATCAGTGCTACACACAATAGTAATTTATAATGTAAAAAAACAAAAACAGAAAAAACCCACCAAGAGTTTGTAAAAAGAAAACAGTATTTCCTTCTGTTGTTGTTGTTTTTGTTTAGAGCGCTTTTTGCATCAAAATGTTTCTCTTTTTTTCTTTAAAACAATGGGCACGATTTGAACGTGTTTGTTTGCTTTTAATTTTAACTACAGCAGAGACGTAAGTTTTTTGGGTATTAGTAATAGTGTTCGTAGCAATACTTAATATGAGATAACGATTTTTTTAAATATTGCAAATGTCAGTGGGAATGTTTAGCCTAGTTGTGTTGGTTGGCTGCTTACATGAGGGTTGTTTTGTTCATTGTTTTTTGTTTGTTTGTTCGTTGTTGTTTTTGCGCATATGCGTATGCTTACATTAAAAATGAATAAGAAAAACAAACACGTTCGTACATTATTTTTGGACTTCTTTTTTTTTTTGTTACAAAGTAAATGTGTCTCTCTTCTTTTTTCTCCACTCACATAATAATTATTATTTTCTTATTTCTAGACTATTCTTGTTCTCACATATATAATGACAAGTTTTCCCCCCTTCCCGTTGCCTTTGCAGAACGCTGCTAATACCGATCAATAAACGCCTCATTCAGTCTGTCAAAGCCTCGCTCGCTGCCCACCACTCTCCAATGTAATATCTGCCCGTCCCCCGCGCGCAACGCGTCTGTCGTCTGCCTCGATCACAAATGACTCTGGGGTTATAGCCCTTTACTTGCTTTTTGCCTTGCAAATACGTGCTTGTAGGGCCCATGCAAATGGCGGCCAGCTCAAATGAGCCGTGACAGTGACAAATGCGAATGCATTTGTAACGATCGCAAGATGGTTTTTTTCTGCCTGGGTCGATAATGCCCAAATAGTCTGTTCGGACGTTTTCTGTTCGGACGTTTTTTGGATTTTTTTGAAAAGCCCATCGGAGCGTGTGATAGGTCTAGGGTGTGTGACGCGTGTGACAAAAGTGACTCAGGCGGAATGGCGTGTGTGTGTGTGTGTGTGTGTGTGTGTGTGTGTGTGTGTGTGTGTGTGTGTGTGTCTGTGTCTGTGTGTGTGTAGGTGTCAGTGACAAAGTCAAGGTCAAAATTGTTCTCAAAGATGGGCATTGAATAAACACACGAAAGGCTTTTTTTTGTGGTCATCAAGCCATCTATGAAATAGAAAGAAAGAAATAAGCAGAACCACTGAGGAGTTTGCCCTGGCACCTCAGCAGAACACGGGCCCAGTGGAAAGGACCCAAGCAAAGGAACAAACGCCTGAAAAATACAAGACACTAAACTTGAGTGTTACGTAAAATGTTAATGTTAAACAAAATAATGGTCCACATGACCTGCAATCGCCAAAACTGTCATAAATGAAATATGTCTATCATAAGTAGTTGAATTAGGTATATTACACCCATTTCGGTTAAAAGCCATGAAAGGTCGTTTATGTAAGAAATGACCTTGACCTTGTCCTTCCAAGGTCAAGATGACCCAGAATGGACAAAACAATATCCGAAATGAAATCTACACCCCCAAATCATTCTAATTAGAGATATTGCAACTGTATATACTCTCAAAAACAAAAAACAAACATTTTCATCATGCGGCCGGACGGCAGCCATATTGGATTGGCTATTGCGTCATTCGTGCCAGTCTGCCGGGCAAGCACCTCGGTGATTTTTCATGTCTAGTGAGAAACTTCGCCAACACCATTTTGCATACGGGACTATAGGCCAGGAACAAATGCAGGCAAGCAAGCACATCATAATTATACTAATTCTGCAGAATAAAGCACATAAATAAAATGAATAATTATGGAATCTTTAAGAAAGGAAACATGTTCGCGTACGTGTGTGTGTGTGTGTGTGTGTGTGTGTGTGTGTTTGTGCGTGCGTGCGTGCGTGCGTGCGTGCGTGTGTGTGTGTGTGCGTGTGTGTGCGTGCGTGCGTGCGTGCGTGTGTGTGTGTATGTGTGTGTGTGTGTGTGTGTTTGTATGTCTGCCTGTGTCTGTGAGAGAGACAGAGACAGAGCTCTATTCCAATGTGATTAGCCCATATGGTACAAGGAAACACAGGGTAACAGCTTTGATGTTGGAGGGCCCATTTTACTTTTGATATTATAGGCTAATTATCTAACTGAACAATTGATACGGTCTACTGCAAGAAGCTTTTCAAGCGTAACATTATAATGACGCCCTTGGCTGAGGGTTTTTTCTTAGGCTTTTGCATTAACCCCTTGACTGCCAGAGACAATTACAGAATAAATCACTGGGCAAATCATGCCATGAAAAAGACAACTGATAGAGCCAATCTGGCAAAATGGTCTGGGGATGTATCTCTCTTGGTTATGTTAGAGCAAACGCCAGCATATCAGGGTTATCCCTCTTCATCTGATGACATCATCAGTGATGTCATCAGGTCAGTACCTAATATGTTGGTGGCAGTCAAGGAGTTAATTGTGGATAACAGCAAATATGTTGGCCAAGACACTCGCTACAAGAGAACAACTTTATGTTTACGATGGCTTGGAGTGAAAGCGGACTATCTTTAGATAGTCCATTGACGTATTATTGAACATAATTGTGAAAACTAATAACTTTTTTTTTTTTTTAAAGACTACAGAAATATAAAAAGATATTCCGCATTTTATATTATTTGCAGTCATTTTTAATGCAAGTTCTTAGTTTTTGCAATAACATCAATAATAAGTCAATGGATAATCCCCATTTTATATTATTTGCAGTCATTTTTAATGCAAGTTCTTAGTTTTTGCAATAACATCAATAATAAGTCAATGGATAATCCCCATTTTATATTATTTGCAGTCATTTTTAATGCAAGTTCTTAGTTTTTGCAATAACATCAATAATAAGTCAATGGATAATCCCCATTTTATATTATTTGCAGTCATTTTTAATGCAAGTTCTTAGTTTTTGCAATAACGACAATAATAAGTCAATGGATAATCCCCATTTTATATTATTTGCAGTCATTTTTAATGCAAGTTCTTAGTTTTTGCAATGGACTATCTAAAGATAGTCCGTTTTGACTCTAAGCCATCAGTTGTGTTTGCGTGAGTCTTTGCATGGTACAACATTATCTTTTTGGCCTGTAAGTACTGTACGAGCGGCCGGTGGAAAGGAGTCATACAGTCAAAAGCAATGCTTTAAAAAAAAATGTAACAGGAAGACGAAGAAGAAGAAAGTATATTTCTATCTGTAACGAAACAAATCCGGCGAGAACGTACTAGTTATCTCAAACCTTCTACCTTCAGATCAAAAAGGTTGCAACTGAGGCTAGAGAGACAACGGCAAATTAAAATGACAGTGACCTTCTTCTTCTTCTTCTTCTTCTTCTTCTTCTTCTTCTTCTTCTTCTTCTGTGGTGGTGACCAACTTCTTTATATAGAAGTAATAATACACTTTAGGGGGTGACCATAGAAAAAGATTCAGAAGTGAGAGAGAGGAAGAGAAAGTGAATACACATACAAACTATCAGATTGGCTTAGAATCAAAGAACCACCTAGTTCTGGGCTGGGAAGGGGAAAACTACAGGGAGCTTGATAAACAGTGTTTTCCATCAGATTAAATTGTGAGTGTCCCAGGGACTCTCTGTGCAAAATTAATTGTAAAGGTCATTTTCAAAATTGTACGGGTCCCCAAGCAAACATTTAAAAATCTACCCTAAAAACTTATGCGTCCGTGGGATGCACAGCACAGAAATAAAGAGTCCCTTCATGATCTTAGTGTTTCATGGAAGCGCAAACGTGTATCATGGGAAATACTGGTGACAAAGAATATTATTTGCAATAATGAATCTAACTCTGTTGATATTTCAATCAGAGTATGCATAAGGGAACTGTTGAAAGAGAAGAGTGATGTGGAAGGAAATAAAAATGTAAAACAATATTTATTTCAAATTGAATCCAATTCTGACACCAAGAACTTGGGTGCAAAAGGAATAGAACGAGAAATTATATTTAACAGATTCTAGCAAAAGGAAAACGTAAAAATGCAAACAAAAAACAACGCCAAATGCATGTGTGGGGTTGTTTTTGGGTGGGTTTTTTTTCATTTGTACGATTCATGTCACTAATAAAGCAACAGCGTAATGACTGTGGAATGAAATATCACTTAAGGTAAATTATAAACAGTACAATAAATCACAGCTTTCCTTTTTTTTCTCTTTGAAAATCTATAATATAGTTACCTTTTTCGATTCAGATGCTTTTTTATAAACTTAATTAACGTCAGGCGCGCTTTTTCAAAATTCGGTCTTTGGGGGTTATTTTCCAAACTGCCTCGTCATGAAGTCGGGTTGGAGTTGTTCTGGTTCAAAATTAGAATTTTAAAAAATTGAAGTTACCTACCTTAAACAAACATTATATGTTGTTCTTGTCATCAGGTTTCAGGGTATTTATGCAGTCGTATCAAGAAAACATTTAAATAAGTACATAACTTTTTATAGTCAACGTATTTAACCCTTTCACCGCCAGCCATTTTTCAGCCAACATTGCCATTACATTTCCCTGAGTATAGAACAAAATCCATCTGCAGTATTGGGGATTGTTCTGTGACATATATAAAATAAGGTCTATCCTTACCTCCCATAACTAAGACAATAGGGTCTTTGGATAATAGACTCCAGTTTGATGCCTTTTAGTGACATAAGTGTTAAATCACTGTGGTGTTAAAATGCGACTTTGGCGGTGAAGGGGTTAAACACTTTAGCAAAGAAACATAAACCAGGACATGATAATATTATTAACCCTTTCACCGCCAGCCATATTTCAGCCAAACATTTATCTGGGTAGAGAACAAAATCCATCTGCAGTATTGGGGATTCTTCTGTGACATATATAAAATAAGGTCTATCCTTACTTCCCAAAACTAAGACAATAGGGTCTTTGGATAATAGACCCCAATTTGATGCTTTTTAAAGACCCAGGGACGCACCACGATTAAGCCCCTTGTTTTTTTCTGGGTTACTGTGACCCACATACAGATTTCCCCATATTCAAATTGAGGCTGCTCTTTAAACTGATGTGTCGGCTTCAATTTGGGGGCATTTGTATGGGAGTCAGACTGGGTCAAAACAAGATTCCTTTCCAGTTATAAGAGCGAAAACACGTGAAACCTGTGATTTTGACACGTGATCGGGTGGATCTTTAATGACATATGTGTTAAATCACGATGGTGCTAAAATGTGACTTTGGCGGTGAAAGGGTTAAATCTCCAAGCTGATAACTGAGCCATTAAACATCCCTCTATTTCAATTACGGAGCAGCCGTGCCGTGTTTACAGCAGCAGACAATGTTTTTCTAACCGGAACTAAGTGTCCTAACGGGCACACAACTCGTCTGTTACTTCCTTTTTCATTTCGAATAAGTGCTACAGCATTGCTAATGTGTGCTGGTCAATCTTTTTTTTATTGAATTTTTTCTCTCCACAAATTTCCTGACGCGCATCACCTGATCAACATAATGAGCCTTGAATGGTAGTAGTTTTTGAAACACAACATCCAGTGGTCCACTACAATCAACAGTCACAAGGACATTAATATATACAAATTACAATAAGAATTTCAGGGTAAAGGTCAAGATGTGCCACCCCTGCATGTCTCGGTTAATTGTATTTTTCCGTTTTTGCCTTTCTTACCATACATAAAGCTGTATTTTAGGAACCTTTTTAGCTAATGGCTGGTACCCACGTGTCGTCATATCCGGCCACAAGGAGCGTGCCATATTATGGGAGACCGCCATCTTAGTCAGTAACTTTGTTTAAAAAATGCCAGATCGATGCTGTTTACACACAAATCTGACTAAGATGGCGACACTTCCGTTGGAAGGGTCGAGGTGCGCACGCAGGTGGGGGGGGGGGGAGCCATAACCTTTTTGGAATACTAACCCTAGCCCTAACCCTAGCCCTAACCCTAACCCCCCCCCCCCCCCACCCCCACCCCTACAAGACGGAAAAACGCAACGAACCACAACTGTGACAAATCGCGGTGTACTGCAGTACATAGTGGTGGGTAGGGTTAGGTTTAGGGCTAGGGTTAGGGTTAGGGTTAGTATTCCAAAAAGAGAATTAGCTGAAAATGTTCCTAAAATACAGCTTTGTGTATGGTAAGAAAGGCAAAAACGGAAAAATACAATTAACCGAGAAATGCAGGGGGGGGGGGGCACATATAATAACAGTATTATCCTCCTCATCGCTCGTCATCATCAACGTCACCACCACCATCATCAAAAAATAGATACATTTTCATGATAAAAAACATCACTAGTTCTAAAGTACACATGTAGATCACATACACACACACACACACACACACACACACACACACACACACACACACACACACACACACACACATATGCTCGCGCGCGCACACACGCACACACACACAGAGTGTGACCACCACCATTTAGCAAAGGTGTATGTGCACACATGGGCCCTATATGCTCGAATGGCTTTTATCATTGTTATCATTGATTGCCATTAGCCTATAGCGCTGTCTCATAATTCGGTCTTTGGGGGTTATCTTTCTCTACTGTCTCGTTTTGAAGTCGGTTTGGGGTAGTTCCGGTTCAAAAATAGAATTAAAAAACGGAAGTTACCTACCTTAAACAACAACTATATTTTGTTCTTGTCTTCAAGTCTTAGGGTATTAATGTGGTCGTATCAAGTAAACAAATAAGAACATAACTGTTTATAGTCAACGAATGTAAACACTTTAAGAAAAAACCATGAACCAGGACTTAATATTATTAAATCTCCAAGCTGACAACTGAGCAATTAAACACCCCTCCATTACAATTACGGAGCAGCTATGCTGTGTTTACAGCATTTTCTAACCGGAACTAAGTGTCCTAACGGGCACAGAACTCGTCTGTTACTTCCGTTTTCATTTCGCGGTACAGCTTTGTGCTCTTGTCTTTTTGTGGAAGACTATCACTCAAACTCTGGGGTGTTTGCGCTGGCTGTTACTGTTAGTGCTGCAGTCAAAGGGACTGGTTGGCTTTGGGGGACCTTCCTCCAACGCAGCGCCACATGTCCTCAAATCCCTGTGGCCGAGACAGTGGGCATGTAACCTGGGCAAGGCTTCTCCACTATGGTATGAACAAAAGTTAGGGTAGCCCGCCGGAATAACAGCTGCCACCCGCCCCGCCCCCACCCCCACCCCCATCTGTTGTCTGGCAGTCACGGTCGAAAACGATAGACACGCACACACACACACACACGAGCACTCAACCATACCGCAAACTGCACGAGCAGAGTGTGTGTGTGTGTGTGTGTGTGTGTGTGTGTGTGTGTGTGTGTGTGTGTGTGTGTGTGTGTGTGTGCGTGCGCTGATCGATTCGTGTGAAACAAATCAATAGAATGGTGTCGCGTAAGTCCCTTCCCAAAACAGACGGTACAAGCTCCTCCTTAGACGGTCTTTAGAACGGCGCCAGGTGCTCTTTAGAAACTGGCGAGGTTACGGGGAAGAGAGAGAGAGAGAGAGAGAGAGAGAGAGAGAGAGAGAGAGAGAGAGAGAGAGAGAGAGAGAGAGAGAGAGAGAGAGAGATTGTATATGTGACTAGTAGTGTACGGACCGTTGTGGAAGTGAGGAGAGAGTTGAGCGAGAATCACTGGAAGGGTAGAAAAAGAATTAAGTTGTTTCCACTTGGACAAACGTTTACCATATGATGGAAATGGTCACACGAACAGAAATCAAACGTACAGTGACTCTTTTGTAATAATAATAATAATAATAATAATATAAAAATATTGATCGTTAAAACAATACTAATAACGCATCCCGTCTACTTCATCGGTATTAAGTCGTTGAGTATTTTTTTTTCTTATTGTTGTCGTTTTTACACCACAAATGTGTTTTATTGTTTGTTTGGGGTGTTTTTTTCAAATGAGGCGACATTAAAAGTTTTGTTGTTGTTTGATGTCGGTCGTATTTTGTTGCTGTTTTGTAACCTGTTTGTTTGCCAACACCCCCCCCCCCCCCCACACACACACACACACAAAGAAAAGAAGGTTATATTAATCGTGTTTGTTTAAC
>CM065683.1:63469669-63477169 GCA_017654935.2 Phymorhynchus buccinoides | reverse complement strand
TCTCTCTCTCACTCTCTCTCTCTCTCTCTCTCTCTCTCTCTCTCTCTCTCTCTCTCTCTCTCTCTCTCTCTCTCTCTCTCTCTCTCTCTCTCTCTCTCTCTCTCTCTCTCTCTCTCTCTCTCTCTCTCTCCATCCGTTGTTGTTGTTGTTGTTGTTGCCGCTGCCGTCGTTCCCGCATTTCAAATGTCAGACATGCGGACGAAAGATTTAGTTCCAAACAAATAAAGCAACAGAAAAGAGCATTCATTGCTGCACAGAAAAAAATGGACAACAATTAGAGGTCGTTCCAAAGTGGTAAGACCTATACCCCCCCTCTCTCTCTCTCTCTCTCTCTCTCTCTCTCTCTCTCTCTCTCTCTCTCTCTCTCTCTCTCTCTCTCTCTCTCTCTCTCTCTCTCTCTCTCTCTCTCTCTCTCTCTCTCTCTCTCTCTCTCTCTCTCTCTCTCTCTCTCTCTCTCTCTCTCTCTCTCTCTCTCTCTCTCTCTCTCTCTCTCTCTCTCTCTCTCTCTCTCTCTCTCTCTCTCTCTCTCTCTCTCTCTCTCTCTCTCTCTCACTTTCCACCACCACCCACCCACACACCAGGTAACTATCAAGACACCAGTAATTAGTGACCTCTCGTCATCAGCCACTTAGCACCGCACAGGGAACTCATTAAAGGCGGTTTAAAGGAAGGAAGAAGAGCTGGCACCCCCACCTTGACAGACGAGCTGGAGACGTTTGTCACGTCATCAACTCATCATCCCCAGGCCGGGCGCCCTAACGGGGGGGGGGGGGGGGGGGGGGGGGGGGCAGAACGGAGAGGGTTGACGAGAAACGGAAGCATGGATACTATTGTGAGTGGCTGCAATTGTAGTTCTTCTATAACCCTGCTAAATAAAAAGACTATAGGATGTGTCTCTGTAATGCTATCCACTGAGGTGACCACTTGCAGTGAAGGCAGACCCGACAAGGAGGCAACCACATACGCTTTTTGAGGCAAAATTAACCTTTTTTATTCGCTGTATTTTGTCTGGAAGCCAGTGCCATGTAACTTGTTATCTAAGTTGAGTACCCTTCACGCTTTTTGGTACCATGTAGGAGGAGCATTTTGCGTGTTGTACTCCAAATCAAGTTTATGTTGCTGCTGTTGTATTGTACAGTGGTGTTTGTTGTTTTAATTAATTTCTTGTTTACACCAATTTGTCGATCTACGCCACAATGAACTGTAACCCAGTGGATAGGCCCTAACATGTTTATGGGGCAGTATTGCTCTCTGTGATGTCAATGTAGGTCCTGCTCTCGGTTATAACAGCTCCGGATTGAGTTAATATGCCAAAGGTGTCGTTGTTTTAAACAATAGTTTGTTTTTCATTTTGAAGATTCGAGAAATTTATTACAATTGCTTTTATAGATTAATCTCACCAGTGATCCAAATTCTGTTTCCGAGTCGCCGAGAATCGACTGCTAGTGAAGACTGAACATGTTTCCCATCTCAGTCTCGTGACCTGTTACAGATTGTGAAGAACACGATAAATGGGGGTGTTTTTTTTCTCTTAATTGTCTTAAATGAAGCAGCAATAAGCATAGCTTATAATTACAGTTTGATCAGCTAAGACATGAAACATACGGTAGACACGTTGACAGTCTTGTAGCTGTCTAGTTCTGTTTATCAAGTTTCAAGTTTTTATTCAGAACTTCCACTGCTCACAGTCCTATCTTCTCTCGCCTTTGCTGAAAATCAATGACGAATTGTAGTAGCTATTTAGACATGTTTCCTTGTCCATTATGCGTGTCGAAAGTGCGGCACTGTATCAAGCTGCAACTCATTGCTTTGTAGCTTGCCACCCCATTAACGACCTCCTCTTAATACCCCCCACCTCCACCCCCCACTCTCTCTCTCTCTCTCTCTCTCTCTCTCTCTCTCTCTCTCTCTCTCTCTCTCTCTCTCTCTCTCTCTCTCTCTCTCTCTCTCTCTCTCTCAAACTGCTGCTCTCTTCATTTCGTCTTTCCTTGCCGTTCAAAAGACTAGCATGCGGCGCTCTCCCTAGGGGGAGTGCTCATTATGCACCAGTGGCGGAAATGGCTCCCTAGCGCGTGGGGGAGCAAAGCCCAGCCAACGTGTCAATGCCTGCAATGAATGCTCCCCTTGTTCACGCGCTGTGCGAGATTTGCGCTCGGCCATGTTGGCGTGGGAAATCGTTTAGAGTTGGAGGAGGGGGGTAGTTCACTGTGAAAGGTTGTCCATCACAACCTTTATCCCCCTCCCCCATCCAACAACGCTCCTCCCTTCCACTTCTTCAAACACACCCACACCTCCGCCCACCCTAACACGCCTGCTAGGGTATTCTTTCTTTGTACCGTCCCACTTTGACGTGACAAACTGCTTTGCATGGCCGCCCAACTGACCACAATCCGCCTTTGTGAATGGGAGTCAGAAATTATGATATTGGCGAGTTTAGTTTCGCTACCCGATACCCGTTTTTCTCCTTGAAATATTTCACTAAGATTAGAAGCAACATTTTTCTTTGCTCGGTAAGGGTTAGGGTTAGACTGAGCAACTTAGGACGCGCATTTGACCGCCAGGGGGCAATCAAACCAGTAGGGGCTTAGCGCGCGATATTCTTAGTTGAGCATAGTGAGAGAGAGAGAGGGGGGGGGGATGAGTCCCTCCCTCTCTCTCTCTCACTACGCCCAACTAAGAATATCGCGCGCTAAGCCCCTACTGGTTTGATTGCTCCCTGGTGGTCAAATCATCGTCCTAAGTTGACCATTAGCTAGGGTTGTTTTCAAGAATGGGAAATAATGAACTATACGTGTGCCAGAAAATGTAGTCATACTAACAGGAGGGAAAATAACGAAGAAGAAAAATCAATTAAAATGAAACATTAGTCATGGTGGTGAAAGTCATAAAAAGGCGATCTATTAAGCAGTGAGAGAAAGAGAGAGAGAGAGAGAGAGAGAGAGAGAGAGAGAGAGAGAGAGAGAGAGAGAGAGAGAGAGAGAGAGAGAGAGAGAGAGAGAGAGAGAGAGAGAGAGAGAGAGAGCAGCAAGCAGCAGTAGACACAAGTAGGCTACCACACAGGCTTTGTTTGTGTTGTCGTACTCTGGCTGAAAGACTCCAGGGAGCGTCCCAACAGCCGAAGCAATTGAACAGTATGGTACAAATGCACCAGCTAGGGATAAGAACATTGCTACGTGTGTGACCGTTTTTTATTACCCCGCCACACTCCGACTTCGGAGGATTTTGGACTGATGACGTTATGCTAGGACCTTGTCATAGCTAAAGACAATCCCCGCAAAACTATGCAGAACATAACAACATTTTGATGTAGCCTTGGTGTTCTAGCTTATGTCAATTATTGGTCTGACGCAGCCTTATGCCAAGGCGCCCACACAGGCTTTGAAACGAGACTTGGTTTGCTTGGCACATTTTGATATCAAATTAATGTAAACTCAAAAAAGGGGAATAAGTTAGGGTTATTACAAACCGTGATCGTAGAGAGCAGATTGGTAATGTTTTCACTCGTGTCTGAGGTGGTGTTTGTATGTTTGTATGTATCATCTCTAGCGTTTGAACGGAATGGACTTAGGGTGCTTCACATGCGGCTAGGTCGTAGGAAGATCTAGGCCCAGTTCGATAATGAAGGTTATGGGTCAAAAGTCAAGGTCAATGGAGCCGAATAACGCTGCCGCGCGGTTGGTGATTTAGCGTCTTAACGCTCTAGTTTGCTTCTCTTTTTGTTTTGTGTCTTCCTTTGATTTCCTATCGCTCGCACGTGCGATAGGAAAACAAGTGAGTGCCCAGTGCAGAAACTGACAGTGTGCCACCCGAGAATTATTATATAGGCCTACGACCTATCCTCTGAAATTCAGGAACTGCGGGTTTTTTTTTTAAAAGCACACACAAAACGGCGAACACAAGCGACTGTATCGGAATTGTTTTTAGCCTACGCCTAATTTTGTACTTCATCGGGTAACGGATAGGGTTAGAATCAGTTTGTGGTTATTTTCGTCAGAATCGAAGGTTTATAATAATAATTTAAGAAAATAAACAACTGCTCAAAGCGTTGCCGTATATGCGGTCTTGGCATTTAACGGTCGCCATTTTTTCGGGAATTTCTTATGCTAACAATGGCGACGCTGAATTTAGAGGGTTTACGTTCGTTTTTCCTTGCTGATTATTTTGTTGTTTCAAACTTTCTGTGGCATGAAAATAACCCTGAACTGGTTCTAACCCTGTCCCTTAAGGGCCAGCCACACGTCCATTAAAATCGCACGACTGTACGATACGATTCGATCACGTGGTTTCGATGCGCCAATTATTCATTAAGACAACTTTTATAGCGCCTAATCTTTAAGCTCTAAAAAGGCTTTATTTTTTTTACATTTGTTCTTGGAGATCACGTGATCGAATCGTATCGTACAGTCGTGCGATTTTAGTGGACGTGTGGCTGGCCCTTAACCCGATGAAGTACAAAAGTTGGGCGAAAAAGGTTTAATTTATTTTACGAAACTGACGTTTGTGTTAAAACCAAAAAAACAAATCTGACATATCGATCACGTAGCTTACTAGTAAACCCCGTTTGTTGCAGTGTTTAAAAAATGGTGCTCTCAGAGTGTCAGTTTAGCTGAGAGTGAAACATATTGTGGGTTTCACTGAATGTGAATATTTTGCTGAACATTATTTCACATTATTTTTTGTTAAGATCTTTTCCTTATCTGGATGTCCTTCTGACAACGTTCGTTGGGATGAGTGCATGATTTACAAATACTATCACACATTTAACACCAAGGTTCCTTGATTGATTGTGTGTGTGTGGGGGGGGGGGAGGGGGGTATCCACAAACCCACGAAATGCACCATTCAATACACACGCGCGCACGCGCACACGCACACGCACACACACACACGCACACGCACACACACACACACTCTCTCTCTCTCTCTCTCTCTCTCTCTCTCTCTCTCTCTCTCTCTCTCTCTCTCTCTCTCTTCTAGTTCCTGTCCCTTCCCCCGTGTTTTACCGTCACAAGCTGTCGACGCCTGGGCCAGATTAGCATTAATAAGTCACATGACCCATGAGTCTTTCAAGAGAGAGTGAGAGGCGGAGAGGCGCACATTCATTGCGCAAGTGGTCTGAAACAATGGGTATGCGCGGAAACGTGGTGGGCACGTGACGTTGAGCCTGATGGCGGGCGGGCCAAAGGAAGTGGGGCGGAAAAGGATTTCTCCACGAGGCCCAAGTGCCCCTACTTTCGCTTCCATCTTCTGTCAGCTTATCCATCCCCTCCCTCCCTCCCGTTCCGGTGTTGCGTGAAATATCTCTCCCGTAAAATGATGCCCCTTTCCTCATTCGAATTGACGGATGCAAAACTCAGAGATCGCTCAAAATGTTCTCTCCTTTTGTGTGTGCTTATGTTCCCAATTTCCGTGATTTTTCCCATGACTCCCCCACCCCCACCCCCAAAGTTCATTTCCTATATTCCATGACTAACTCTCAAATCATTAACCTATCAGAAAATGATATTCCATTTCCAAAGTAAAACAACCAGATTCGCGCGCGCGCGCGCGTGTGTGTGCGCGTGCGTGTTGGGTATGTAGTGTCCCCATTGCATGAACCCAGGTCACATTTCTGAACCATTTTCGCGAAAATCTTCCACGAAAATAACAAACTACACAGAGCCTTAAACAACGCTAGCTTGTCCAAGGTGGGCGTTGGCTCTCCCACGCAGAACGCGTGTTTGCGAAATCATGCTTTCCCATTGGCTGACCTTTGGTTTAAATGATTTTTATTTACCACATTATTACACTCATGTTAAGCAAGCATAACCGCAACAACAAGCTTAAAGCTTATACTGTGCCAACGTACTATGCATGAATTTGTGAATGGCAGCTAGCAAGTACAAGACTAAACAGGTTGATCTAAACATTATTATGGCTGACCGTTCTTAGTGTGTCAAGGTTGTGCATCCGTCAATTGTTTGCTGTTTGGGAAGGATTCGCCCCTGAATACATTCAAAGGCGTATGGTGGCATACAGGAAGAACAGAGGATTCATTTCTAAATATTGAGAGGTCAGTAGTAGTATTCTTAAATTTATTATTAATTAGGCTTATAGTATTTTGTCTGCGTGGGTGTTTCGTTACGTTGTCCGCCATTTTTGAAAAATTGTGAAGGCAGTGGCAAGGGTCTGTACATTGTTTCTCAGCATAGATGTAGATTAACACCCTCCAGCTCAATGTCTCGGATCTTTCCGTGTACATTGAGTACTTAAATCTCTCTTCTTTTTTAAAAATAGTTATCGTTACGGTTGTGGCGCGAATGCATATTACGGGTGACGGGGACTTATTTCACGGGAGGACTTATTTCCCGTGACACCAGGTCTCCGAGCTTCACTCTCAGCGTTCATCACGCTGTCTCGTCGTTCCGGTGAACGCTCTTCCTCCCACGACGGGCGCATCCAATCCTTGTTAATGAAATTTCATACCCCGTTTATATTAATTCATTTTCTCGGTGATAAAGTTCAATTCCGCCAGACTTCTTTCAGCCCAGGCGATGCCGCATTGACCAGAAATTGACACCCCGGTGGACACATGACCGCGCACGCGTCCACAGCTCGTGCCGGGTTTTGTGGAGGGGTGCGGATGGATGAGGGGGGATGTCGTTTTCACTCCCAGCGATTGGCTCGTCGGGGCTACCAGGAATATGGACGTCGACTCACGAGCATTAGGCCCCAGCAGCCTTGTTCTCCCTTCCCCTCCCCCCTCCAGTTCCTCTCCCTCTCAGGCGCCCCGTTTGTTGATCGGCGAGAGCGCGTGAAAATGTAACCTTGTTAGACCTACAAGCGTCCCTTGAAACAAAAATCAAGTTGGGCGGATGTTGAAATAATGGAATCACTTCAGGCCGGCCTCCTTGAGAGCCGCGCCGCGCTTGGAAGCTGGCTAAAGGAGAGTTTAATGAGAGAGACATTGATCAGGGGGCGGGAGGGAGAGGGATAGAGGGATGGGCTTCTCTCCCGCTCTCTACGAGTCATTCTCCTATGTGAATGGAAATAAGGGGGAGGGGAGGTGGTGAATAAGATCTGTAGCTAATATGAGGCGCGAGAAAAGAGAGTGGTCGTTTACAACGATCGCCACGGGATATGCATCCTCATGCAGATGAGTTGCCGCTCTAATGACCTCGCGATCGAACCGCTCCGTTTGTTTCCAGTAGCGCACATCTGGCTCCTCGTGCGGGGATTGGCAGCTCTCAGTTGTGTGGCTAGTTGGTCGGTCTTCTTTCATGTAGATTTCCATTGTGGGCTATACCAAGACCTAGAAGTTCATATAAACAATGCGTGATTGAAGAAAGATGACCGTTGTTGGCCTATTATATCTTATACATTCTTTTTTAATTCACTATGCAGACAATAACGCTTCCAATGTTTATTTGCCTGCATGAGTCTATTTGAATGATCCCGAAATTCTTATCCAGGATGTTCGGTAATGTAATGTTACCTTTACGTTCACCTTCAATGGGGGAAA
>CM065683.1:63439669-63457169 GCA_017654935.2 Phymorhynchus buccinoides | reverse complement strand
AGAGTAGAAAGAGAGAGAAAACAACAGAAAAAGGGGGGGGGGGGGGCGATTGTGCCCGTGGACAAAACGAAATAGAATGAAAGGGAGTGGGTAGATTGCCGCCATTTTTATGGCTTTTTGTAGAATTTTGAGTGTTCTTGCACAAGGGCGCGACGTGTCTATTATGTTGGGCGGATGGCCAAGACATTTGGAACTTTTTTTTCCAGTCTGTCGTAAAAACAAGGTGGGAAAGATGCTATGCTGAACCTTAGAGGAAGAAGATGAGGTGACAACTGTGTAAATCAGAGGTGTAGATTTTCTGGTTTCCCCTTTTATTCTGAGTCGTGTGTTTTTTTTGTATAGAAAGAGTTTTAGTTTATTTCTTTTCATATTATGCCTTTTGGGACACTCGCTTGGTGCATCGCTCTGTTTTTGCACTTGGTGTTAGCAAAAAGGCCCTAACCTCTCTCCCTCTTCTCTCTCTCTCTCTCTCTCTCTCTCTCTCTCTCTCTCTCTCTCTCAATAGTTCAACCAATGTTTGTATTATAATGTTACTTTTATGTTCGCATCTGTATGTGTGACGGTATGCCTTGCCACGTTTGTGTTCTATGTTCGGATAACATGTATCAAGGACAGATTGGAAGACTAGACGTTGCCTAAAATATTTATCCTTGAAAAATACGTTTTCAAAGTTTTTCAAGTTCTCTCTCTCTCTCTCTCTCTCTCTCTCTCTCTCTCTCTCTCTCTCTCTCTCTCTTCTCTCTCTCTCTCTCTCTCTCTCTCTCTCTCTCTCTCTCTCTCTCTCTCTCTCTCTCTCTCTCTCTCTCTCTCTCTCTCTCTCCCTCTCTCTTTCTGTGCGTGTGCGTGTGTGTGTGTGTGCACGTGCATGTGTGTGTATGTGAATGAGTGTGTGTGTGTAGCTGTTGTGTATATGTCTGTGTGTATGTGTGTGGCTGTGTGGATAATTAGTATTTACCAATATTTGTCATTCGTGCATTGATTTGTTTTTTCTCTTCTAATATTTTCTTCTTGTTGTTGGCGAGATGTAAACAAGCGTGTATTGTGCTTAATCTTTTCCAACATTAAAAAAGATTCGTTCGTTCGTTCGTTCGTTCGTTCGTTCGTTCGTCTCTCTCTCTCTCTCTCTCTCTCTCTCTCTCTCTCTCTCTCTCTCTCTCTCTCTCTCTCTCTCTCTCTCTCTCTCTCTCTCTCTCTCTCTCTCTCTCTCTCTCTCTCTCTCTCTCTCTCTCTCTCTCTCTCTCTCTCTCTCTCTGTCTGTCTCTCTCTCTCTCTCTCTCTCTCTCTCTCTCTCTCTCTCTCTCTCTCTCTCTCTCTCTCTCTCTCTCTCTCTCTCTCTCTCTCTCTCCATCTCTCTCTCTCTCTCTCTCTCTCTCTCACTCTCTCTCTCTCTCTCCCCCCCCTCTCTCTCTCTCTCTCTCTCTCTCTCTCTCTCTCTCTCTCTCTCTCTCTCTCTCTCTCTCTCTCTCTCTCTCTCTCTCTCTCTCTCTCTCTCTCTCTCTCTCTCTCTCTCTCTCTCATCAAGCAGTCAAAATATTGAGACAGATTATGAACTTTTCACTGTCGGTTCTGCTGTATTAGGTAGACATAGGTATGATGATTATGCTTTACCGGTTGGCCTTTGAGGGCCTTTCCAACGCCAGCTGTCCTCAAATCCCTCTGGCCGAGAGAGTGGGGATGTACCCTGGGCAAGGTATCTCCACTATAAACAAATTCTAGCTCAGCCCGCCAGAATAGCATCTGCCCCCCTCTGCTATCTGGTAGTCATAGTCGGAAACGACTGACTAGCATCCATACAGAAGTATATTTAGAGGGTTTAGTTGTTTTTTTGTTGTGTTTTTGTTGTTGTTTTTGCGGGGTATTGTTGCTGCAGACCTGTTTACTGTACTCTTTTCGAGTAGTATTCCACTCAATTTGGACCTCTACTACTCTTCAACATTCAAAATAATGCTCTAATTACTCATTTTCAGTGAACATGGTTTGATGGTCTAATAAATAAAACTACACATTTTGCACCAAAACTACTCATTTCAGCTATCCAGACTACTCAAGACTTGTGTAGGGGGTACACAGGTCTGTCAATGTTGGTGTTGACGATGCTGTTGCTTTAACAGTGTTCGTTACAGAGAAGCTCCTTCATTACCAAAAGGCACAGTGACATAATTGATGCTCAGCTTATGTCACGTCACATTAGGCGAGGAAATCGACAAAACATTATCGGTCCTACATTTATTTTGGACACTCGCCTCGAGCTTCACTCTGGGCTGGCAATGAGCGGCTTAGCTGACTGATTTGACCGCCAGGTGGCATAACGCTCGAGTGGGACTAATAATCTCTATATTCTTAGTTGAGGATAAAGACTAAAGATATCACGAGATAAGCCTCTATAGAGTTGGTTGCCACATGGCGGTCACATTGGCGAGCTAGGTTGACCATTGAGGGCTGCATCAAGCAATCAGTGAAATTTATATAGCAGAGTCAACCGATGAGATAATTTGCACATTTCAGATGTAAAATGTAAATTAAGGTGTATCTGATTTTGCATTTTCAAACCCGTGTTAACCGTTTAAGACGCACTCGTGACTAACAGGGTCTGCTCTTTGACCAATTACCTTGTCTAATCGTGTGACAGAGCCTTTAATAGATGGTTTAATGCGTGCCCGTGTTTGGGTGAATTTACACTCTTGCATAAGCAATGTTCTTAGAATGTAATCAAAGAAAAGGGACAGAAATTGAGTGTGAAGAGTGAATTGGTGCATCCATGATGGCTGCCAGTCTATGCGTTTTCATTGGTTGGTTGTGGAGGGGTGAAAGTTGAACGATGACGTCACCCAACAAGTACGATGGTAACGCTGTCAGAGAACCCATCAAACCAACCCCGGTCTAACGTCTCCGCTGACGATCCAATGGCGTGTTAATATTCTCTGCACGTGCCCCGAAGCCTAGAAATTCCATTGGAAATAGACGCAGATTTGTTCGTAATAGTATTGCAAGGATGGTAAATAATGACATTAGAAACTAGGGGGAGACGGGGTAAAAAGCGCATGGGCGGGTAAGAAGCCCACCCCAATTATCTCATGAAATAAAGAAAATTTCAGTCAAATTTGCCCATGAGACGAATGCTAGACATTAACGCTCGTCTCATGGGCAAAATGAGACTGAAATTTGCTTCATTTCATGAGATAATTGGGGTGGGCTTCTTACCCGCCCATGCGCTTTTTACCCCGTCTTCCCCTAGCGTTTCTTTTCAATTGCCCAAACATGCCACGGCGTCTAAATAGCCTGTCTTGTTTGTATGATTGGGTACTTGATTGGTTTTCGTTTGATCTTCATCAAAGAGATTGTGTTATTATCGCTTCTGTTTGTGTCTCTAAGTTTTCCTTGACTGTGACATACATTGCTCAAACAAACACGCACGAAATTTATATAATGCTTGAAAGGGTTACATTTAACATTCAGTTGCAAATTGTAGACTTAATCAAACTTGTTATTCGGATACAGTTCTTTATCAATACCGTTACACTTAAAAATGTTTTTTTATGACATTTTTAAAAATAATTTTTTATGAAGAAAGTTTTATAGAGTGCTTATTCTTTAATCTCTAAGCTTCTTTCGACTATCAAGGTATCGTGTTGAAAATAGGCCTAATTCGTTTGAATATTCAGTCCGTCGATGCTATCATTTGGATGCAGCATCTGTTTACAAAAGTATCTGTTTAGTTTTGTGGACTTCCCCTCAGTGGTGCAAAACTAGCTTTGTAGGTGCGTTGAAGCCTCTCTTTGTGGATAATTAATGTTCCATGTGCGGCCATGACAGAACCTGAGTTGCCTCTCATCTTCATGGACGGCAACAGAGTCGACCAGGCTTTGTGTGGTCGGTCGGCAGTGCTCTGAACGAAACGAAACGGGATTGTCGTTCTTGGAAGTGGTTTGCACCGTGTCACTCCGGTTTCTCCTTCTACTTTTTAAGCATTCGCTGAACCAAATATGTGACCCAGCACCACGAAAGGGACATTAAGTCGCTGGGCTAGTTTCTCACAGCAGGCTTGCAAAGTCAAAAATGTCATTTTTTATTAGTTTTGAGTTATGGGTATTTTTGTGCTCTCGAACATCTCATCTTTCATATTTATAAAGGACAATCTTTGTTGTGGTCTCTAAATACTTCAAAAAGTGCTCTAAGATGAGTAGGTCAATGCAATTTCTTCAGCTAGGCTAAACTTCAGACTGTGATTTCTCAAAATGGCTGACAGTCACCCTACCAAATTTAAATGCTCATAACTCTAAAACTGAAAAGTTACAAGAATGGTTCTTATATCATTGGAAAGAGAATTGTCTGACATTTGCAACCGTATCATTTTCTCAGAATGGTCATTTTGACACTTAATGTCCCTTTCGTGGTTCTAGGTCGCATATTAGCATGTCTTAGTCTCTGTGTAGATTATTCTCATTTCATGTACTGTCTGTGTGGTTGTTCTGGGTCGAATATCAGCATGCCCCAGAATCTGTGTGGACTCCCTATCATTTCAAGCCCTGTCACTGTGTGTCTGTGTGGTTGGTTGAACAGGTGTGGTTCCAGATACTGCATGCACTGATGCCTGCTGTCTGTGTGGCTGGTTACAGGTGTGGTTCCAGATACTCCATGCACTGATGTCTGGTGTCTGTGTGGTTGGTTGCAGGTGTGCTTCCAGATGCTCCATGTACTGATGTCTGTGTGGCTGGTTGAAGGTGTGCTTCCAGATGCTCCATGTACTGCTGTCTGCTGTCTGTGTGGCTGGTTGAAGGTGTGCTTCCAGATACTCCATGTACTGATGTCTGGTGTCTGTGTGGCTGGTTGAAGGTGTGCTTCCAGATACTCCATGTACTGCTGTCTGTGTGGCTGGTTGAAGGTGTGCTTCCAGATACTCCATGTACTGATGTCTGATGTCTGTGTGGCTGGTTGAAGGTGTGCTTCCAGATACTCCATGTACTGCTGTCTGTGTGGCTGGTTGAAGGTGTGCTTCCAGATGCTCCATGTACTGATGTCTGTGTGGTTGGTTGCAGGTGTGCTTCCAGATGCTCCATGTACTGCTGTCTGTGTGGTTGGTTGAAGGTGTGCTTCCAGATGCTCCATGTACTGATGTCTGCTGTCTGTGTGGCTGGTTGAAGGTGTGCTTCCAGATGCTCCATGTACTGCTGTCTGTGTGGTTGGTTGAAGGTGTGCTTCCAGATGCTCCATGTACTGCTGTCTGCTGTCTGTGTGGCTGGTTGAAGGTGTGCTTCCAGATACTCCATGTACTGATGTCTGCTGTCTGTGTGGTTGGTTGAAGGTGTGCTTCCAGATACTCCATGTACTGCTGTCTGCTGTCTGTGTGGTTGGTTGAAGGTGTGCTTCCAGATACTCCATGTACTGCTGTCTGCTGTCTGTGTGGTTGGTTGAAGGTGTGCTTCCAGATACTCCATGAACTGATGTCTGCTGTCTGTGTGGTTGGTTGAAGGTGTGCTTCCAGATGCTCCATGTACTGCTGTCTGCTGTCTGTGTGGTTGGTTGAAGGTGTGCTTCCAGATACTCCATGTACTGCTGTCTGCTGTCTGTGTGGTTGGTTGAAGGTGTGCTTCCAGATACTCCATGTACTGCTGTCTGCTGTCTGTGTGGTTGGTTGAAGGTGTGCTTCCAGATACTCCATGTACTGATGTCTGCTGTCTGTGTGGTTGGTTGCAGGTGTGGTTCCAGAACCGGCGCACCAAGTGGCGGAAGAAGCACGCGGCGGAGATGGCCACGGCCAAGAAGAAGCAGGAGCAGGTGGAGGACATGGAGAGCACCTCGGACCTCGACGACGACCCCTGCCCCCCTGACCACTGCAAAACGGATTGCCATTCCGCCTACCTCTCCCCCTCCCACTTATGAGTCACCCGCCCCGCTCAGTTTGTCATCCGTCTAACGTATCTCCTACCCCTTCATCGCCCCTAACACACATGTACTTTGGCTTTGTCAATCTGTCTTCTATGATGATAATAATGTGTGTCCTCATCTCCGTCTGTAGGAAGGTAGGTCTCTTACGTCCTTCACCGTTTCCTGACGACGTTGCGCCCCTTTGATCCTTCATCGTTTGCGTTCTTCCGAGTCAGAAAAAAAAATGCCGTGCTAAATAAACGCTTTGTGGTTTATGGATATTTGCTGAAGTTGGGTGACTCCAACTTGTTTCATTTCCCTATCACCGCCTTTAACCCCCCACCCCCCACAACCTCTGCTTTCATCTTTCTCTCACCCACCCCCTCCCTCCCTGATTCCTGATCTTTTCTTTATTAAACTTTTATTCGCGCTCTTCGATTTGGATCGGGAATCCCAGCATACTGATGAACGTGACAAACGTTTACCATCGTAGACCCTTATTATTCGCACTGTTTCTGAAGGACTGCTGCTGTTTGCTATTTGCCTTGAGTATTAAGTGTGTGCGGAGTAAGGTGATGGACACAAGAATGAGACGTGAAACACTACTATGGTTATAGAGTGGACACACACAAAAAAAGCTTCAGGGCAGGAAGAGTTTGTGATGTGAAGTGATATTTCATCGGACGATCTCATCAGCCATACAAAATAAAACATTGACCATTACTCACATGATCGATCAGACTGGATGCTGTGTTCTATGTAGTCTTTCCCCAGCGGCCATATTCCTTCGTCAAAAAGGCACCCATCAACAGTGGGAAAAGGCGCTAAATACTGCACGTGCACACTTTGTGTTTCATCGATGGAGTACGAACGAAAGTGGGTTGGGAGAGAGACATTGATTGTGTTGGTTTGATGAAAATTCTCCTCGGTTTTTTTGTTTTGTGTGTGTGTATTATTTATGTCAAAGATTTGGAATAATAATGACTTAAAACAACAATACCTATGCTGTCCAGTTTGTGACAGGAAAGATAATTTTTCTCCCTAATTTTATAAATTAGGAGTTCAGATTTGTTGACAGGTAATCCTAATGTATGACTTAGTGACTGCTTGTTCAAGTTCATTTCACAGAGGACTTCAGTCATGGGAATGTTGCGTGCGTGTGTATGTGTGTGTGCATGAACTCGTGATTCTATCACCCCAAAACGTATTTGTAAGGGCATGAATGTTAACATAAAAATAATAACATTTTGAAATCTTTGTTCAATTATATTCATTGATAATCATTTTGTTATGGATGACGTACATTACTGAGTCGTTCTGGAAACTATGTACATGTGTGTGTTGGGGGGGGGGGGGGGAGGTAGTGGGGTAGGAGAGAAAAGGAAGTGTGGATGTCTATTTTTATGTGTTAATATGTGCTTGTTTGTTTTTGTTATTTATTTGTTATTGTATTGATGTAAAAAACTGATATTGTAGGCGATGTTTTATGCGACTACGTCTGTCAAGTTATTTGATGACAGTCTCTTCTTCCTCCTCCTCCTCCTCTTCTTCTTCTTCTTCTCCTTCTTCTCCTTCTCCTCCTCCTCCTCCTCCTCCTCCTCCTCCTCCTCCTCCTCCTCCTCCTCTTCTTCTTCTTTTTCAAGAATCCCCAATCTAGAAACGTTCATTCTTTCCCCACCAAACCTTTGTTGTTATGTGCCATTTATGTACTGCTCTCCGGCGTCCCCCCCCCCCCCCCCCCCCCCCTCCCCCCATGCTTTTTTTTAGAAGAAATCTTATTTCAAATTTTATTAATTTCCTAACCATTCGGTTTGAAATAATTATTTCACGTAAATGCTGCTGTTGTTTTATCGATCACATTTGAGCAACTAAGCATTTTCCATGGTTTGGTTACACCCTTCCAGCACTTTCACTTCCACAGTGAAGAATTTTAAAAGTCTGCGTTTCGTTGTTGTTGTTGTTGTATTGTTGTTGTTTTTTGTGTGTGTTTTTGTTGTGTGGTGTGGGTTTTTTGGGGGGGCAGTGTAATAAGGAACAGAACCGAGTATTCAGTGCCTCTTTTCAATATTAAGGGCATTTTTGCACCATAATGATTTATCACCCATGTCATTAAAGCTCTTGAAATCAGGGTCTATTATTCAATTATATTGTGTTCCTACATTTGAACAGTAAGGATTGACCTTATTCTAAATGTGTCACAGAGAAATCCCACGTCAGTATTGCAGACAAAATCTTTTCTGTAGCCAAGTAAGTTTAATGGGAAATGTTGGCTCAAATATGGCTGGCGGTGAAAGGGTTAAGGTACTAGCACCACCCAATCTGGCATCAAAAATGCTTTTGTAAAATATTCAAATTACAGTGACTGATTCTGAGGCAGACAAGGTTGAAATGTATCACACAAGTGATATTGTTGGCCTTACTTTCATACTTATTTTTATATCTAGCCTTGACTGCAAGGATATTGGCATAAAAAGTGATGATTGTCACGAACTTTACTATTTTTCAGTGCTTTTTGTGGTTTGCAAATGATCTCTTTTGGAGTAGCATTCTACTCGGATTCGACCTCTACTACTCTTCAAAATTGAAAATAATGCTCTTTAATTCTCATTTTCAGTGAACATTGTTTGATGATTTCATGAATAAGACTACACATTTTGCGCAAAAACAGCTCATTTCAGCTATCCAGACTACCCAAGACTTGTGTAGGGAGTAAACAGGTCTGACTCAACTGTTATTCTTCCGAGTATGTCTTCTTCTCCCCGTTATGAGGCAGCCAACTTCAGCACGTTGAAGATTCTGCTGCACTTTAGGGGGGTAGTACGAGAAAGAAAAGAAAAAGAGTATATTATCAGTGTAGGAAAAAACGATGGGAGGTTTAGGGAAACGCCAGAGTCTAAAACAGTGTGAAAAGGTAGAGTCTAAAACAGTGTGAAAAGGTAGAGTCTAAAACAGTGTGAAAAGGTAGAGTCTAAAACAGTGTGAAAAGGTAGAGTCTAAAACAGTGTGAAAAGGTAGAGTCTAAAACAGTGTGAAAAGAGAGTCTAAAACAGTGTGAAAAGATAGAGTCTAAAACAGTGTGAAAGGATAGAGTCTAAAACAGTGTGAAAAGGTAGAGTCTAAAACAGTGTGAAAGGATAGAGTCTAAAACAGTGTGAAAAGGAGTAGTGTGAAAGTAGAGTCTAAAACAGTGTGAAAGGGTAGAGTCTAAAACAGTGTGAAAAGGTAGAGTCTAAAACAGTGTGAAAAGGTAGAGTCTAAAACAGTGTGAAAAGGTAGAGTCTAAAACAGTGTGAAAGGATAGAGTCTAAAACAGTGTGAAAGGATAGAGTCTAAAACAGTGTGAAGAGGTAGAGTCTAAAACAGTGTGAAGAGGTAGAGTCTAAAACAGTGTGAAAAGGTAGAGTCTAAAACAGTGTGAAAAGGTAGAGTCTAAAACAGTGTGAAAAGGTAGAGTCTAAAACAGTGTGAAAGGATAGAGTCTAAAACAGTGTGAAAAGGTAGAGTCTAAAACAGTGTGAAGAGGTAGAGTCTAAAACAGTGTGAAGAGGTAGAGTCTAAAACAGTGTGAAGAGGTAGAGTCTAAAACAGTGTGAAAAGGTAGAGTCTAAAACAGTGTGAAAGGATAGAGTCTAAAACAGTGTGAAAAGGTAGAGTCTAAAACAGTGTGAAAAGATAGAGTCTAAAACAGTGTGAAAAGATAGAGTCTAAAACAGTGTGAAAGGATAGAGTCTAAAACAGTGTGAAAGGGTAGAGTCTAAAACAGTGTGAAAAGGTAGAGTCTAAAACAGTGTGAAAGGATAGAGTCTAAAACAGTGTGAAGAGGTAGAGTCTAAAACAGTGTGAAAAGGTAGAGTCTAAAACAGTGTGAAAAGGTAGAGTCTAAAACAGTGTAACAAGATCAGAGTCTAAAACAGTGTGAAAATTAGTCTAAAGCAGTGTGAAAAGATAGTCTAAAACAGTGTGAAAAGGTAGAGTCTAAAACAATGTAAAAAGATAGAGTCTAAAACAGTGTAAAAAGATAGTCTAAAACAGTGTGAGTAAAATACAACACATTATTTGAACAGAAGCGAAGAAGGAAAGACAGTGGGGGTTACAACGCTATGTATTTGGATGGAAGAGTAAGATTTTATTTTGTGATGTTGTAGATTAGCAAATATTGTCATGTTGGGGGGAAAAGGTGAGGGGGGGGGGGGGGAGGGATGGCCTTCATTGCCCTTTTCATTCTCTTGCACCCAGTAGCCATTTCCTGATAAACTGTTTGGGGGGGGGGGGGGGGGGTCTCTCTCGCATTGGTTTTTGTTTTTTCCTCCTAAGATATCACGTTACCCCCATGTTTCATTTGCTTTCCCTTTGTAAACGATACTGTACAATAACCCGGGTAAGGGAAACCCCTGAGGATAATAATAGATCTTTATCTCACGACCCCCACCCACCCCACCCCACCCCACCTCTTCTTAACGCTCATACCCCCCCCCCCCCTCCTCACTCTTTCCATGTCCACCTTTCATTTTAATTCCCAAACACCGACAATCTTTCTACCTTCGTTATCCGCCCCCCCCCCCCCCCCCCCCCCCCCCCCCCCCCCCCACACACACACATTCTCACTCTTTACTTGCGAGCATAATTTGTAACCCCTGCCAGAGTTTCACTGTTTCCAGTTCAAGATAAATGATTAACTCGGGTACGGGTGTATCTCTATCTCTCTCTCTCTCTCTCTCTCTCTCTCTCTCTCTCTATCTCTCTCTCTCTCTCTCTCTCTCTCTCTCTCTCTCTCTCTCTCTCTCTCTCTCTCTCTCTCTCTCTCTCTCTCTCTCTCTCTCTCTCTCTCTCTCTCTCTCTCTCTCTCTCTCTCTCTCTCTCTCTCTCTCTCTCTCTCTCTCTCTCTCTCTCTCTCTCTCTCTCTCTCTCTCTCTCTCTCTCTCTCTCTCTCTCTCTCTCTCTCTCTCTCTCTCTCTCTCTCTCTCTCTCTCTCTCTCTCTCTCTCTCTCTCTCTCTCTCTCTCTCTCTCTCTCTCTCTCTGGAAGCTATAATATTTGCTCTTAGGTCCAGGCTTGGCCACAGAATAAAACGGGGGGGGGGGGGGGGGGGGGGGGGGGTTGACAAGGGCCATAGAGCCTGACTACTTCATGATCCCGATAACATTGTGACCACACAGAGGAGGGGGGAGAGTAAAGGGAAAGAGGGGTGGGGGAGGGGGACAGACCGACGCTGGACACCGGGCAACCGTTGTGGTCACTAAGGAGCAGGGACACACAAAAAAGTGGCCATGCGCAGAATAAGGTTCGTCTCTAGGTGGCGAGCTAGGAGGGCAGAGACTGTTGTGGCCTGTCTGTCGTTTCCGACAATGACTGCCAGATATTAGTTTATGGCGGATATGTCTTGCCCAGGGTACATCCCCACTCTCACGGCCAAAGGGATTTGAGAACGAGAGTTGGCGTGGGGGGAAGATCCCCTTGGCTGCAGCACTGGAGCCGGTGCCAGCCCCCCCCCCCCCCCTTCGTTCGAGAGTCATAGACTTCCACGAAAGACTAAGCTGTAGCATGATATTCCAATACTGTAGAATATCGTTTATAGTACAGCTCTCATTTACTGTTGGCCCTTTCTACAGGCTAATGTCAACCAGTGATAAACCATTTGAGTAAAGGGCCAGGGTAGAGACTACTCCCTTAGTAAACCGTAAGAAAGTTTTTTCCTGAAAGCGACAGGGGCGGATCAAGGAGGGGGGGGGGATCCGAGTGGTTGGTTGGCCCCAGAATATCACGATAAACAGACACCATGAGGTGAAAGATTAAGCTAAAACCATGGCGTGTTATTACATTTTTTCTTCTTCTTTTCTTTCTTTCTTTCTTCTTCCTTTTTTGGGGGGTGATGGTATTTCCAGAACTCTTGTAACACCCCATGCCGCCTCTAGCAGAGCAGGGGGCCGTTTCACAAGGGCTTACGTTGCGTAGCGTGAGCGCAAATCGGCAAACACGGTACTAAGAAACACCTCTTTCGCCGACGTTTGCCAAACCACGTTTTATGGCTACTCCCAAAGTATCTCTTGGCGAACTATCACGTGACTAGCATGGGGGTGAATATATTTCTTGTTGTTGATTGGTCCATTACAGTTTGGTTAAAGTAATACCTTTTTGACCAATCAGACAAGAGCTTGTAATAGTCTTCCGCAAACGTTTTATAAACTGTTTCTTAGGCCCCGTTTGGCATAAGCGTTTTTCGCGCGGCGACCGTTATCTAGAGAAACTCAATCCCAGGTTTAAGAGAAAACTCTTTGTTCAAAGGCTGAAAGGAGCTTGTGAGGCCCTATGACGATCATTCTGGAAAAAAAAAAAAACACCTGGGGGGGGGGGGGTATAATGTGACTTTGAATTTAGCAGAAATAAAGTCGAACCTATGTTTGGAGGATGGGAAAGGAGGAGATGGAAGGGGAAGGCTATCAAACACTACATCGTAACATCTACATTGAAAAAGAGGAACAATATTAATTAAAAATGTGTGTGTGTGTGTGTGTGTGTGTGTGTGTGTGTGTGTGTGTTCGCGCGTTTGTGTGTGTGTGTATGTGCGAGCATGCGCGTGTGTGTGCAGGATCTCTAAAAAAAATGTGTGCCTTTCACATTTAGTTGTTAGTGATTGCTTAAGAACATTTATATGATAAATGTGGCATACCTGATTAAATCCTCACAAACAAATCTGTGTAAATAAACTGAAACAATTTTCCTCGACCAGGTGGAAACTCACTTGTCAATAATAATAATAATAATAATAATAATAATAATAATAATAATAATAATAATCATCATCATCATCATAATAATCATAATCATAATAATAATATCGTAGACTACTCCCAAACTCCAACAGAACCTTGGCAGTCGGCTCGGCTACAAATTGCACAAACTGACCCTCACTCGAATGTGTTACGCTTTACCTATCTTGATTATTCAAACATCAGGACTTCCCTGGTATTGCAGTACCTCCAGGATCGTCCCACTGTCTTTACAGTTACAAATATCCCACGTGTACCTGTTCCAGGTCGGAGGACATTAAACAGACTTTCGTTCACTCGAATGTGTAGTTGGTATTATTAAAAAGCCTAAATGTTACAAAGAGTGATAACTTCGCAGCCTACCAACCTTGCAAAGAATGAAGCCAACTTTCTCACTTCCCACCTGGAAGGTGAACAGGTGGAAGGTGGGAAGTATTAGTGTTGTTGTAGGCAGTGAGTGGGTTCACGATGATCCCCACCTGTAGTGTAGGAAAGGGGGGGGGGGTAAAGAAAACCGGCTTCAGTCAGCTGCGGAGTGCGAGCTCTTTGTATATTCAGGCTTTTTTGGTATTATTTGGATTTCCGGACAGAGGTCGTTGAATGTTTGACCTACCATTGAGTTTTGTCCGTATATGTGGCAGTTTCTTTTTTGTTTCTTTCTTTGCTTGCCTGTTTGTTTGTTTGCTTTTCAACTTCTCATTCATATCTGTTTCCATTTTGTAGCCGGTAGTTAGTTCCTCGACAAGTTTATTGTCTTTGGTTTCAACACTGACAACAATAGCCCAGAAGGAAACCGTCTCTAAATCGCCTAGAATCGCCTTAAACACCATAAGTTGGAATGTTTTTAGCCATCTCAAATAATATAATATAAATCTCGTGTTCTATGCTATTTAGAGGCAGTTCCCTTCTGGACAACAAAGCAATAGACAGCTTTTAGTTTACGGCCTTTGAACTGAACGTAGAATGTAGACAATTGCAGATTTACCCTTGTTCGTCTGATATTACTTTGATTAATAATCTAACGTTGCTTGGCAGAATAGTATCCTGTCCTTGTCGAAGCCATGTGCAATGCTCTTTAATAAAATCTAAAGAATATTATTAGCTGCAAAATGATATTTAAAGGAAGTCTTGACCTTGATTGTCCTAATAAACCGACAACAGGCACTGTTAACAATTTCTTTCTGTTGGGTTACTGAACACCAACATATCTTGAATATAGAAGCAGGTTGGCACCAAAAAGCAACAAAAAGACTTCCTTTCCTTCCTTTCCTTTAGTCCCTTGACCGCTGTGGCCGTTGGGGGGATTGATGGGCAGCAGCAGCAGACAACATTCTCCAGTTCTGCCTCTGGTGGGCGGCCGGGATCAGGTCATTCATGTTCATGTTGGTCCATTCTTTGATATTGTCGACCCAGTTCTTCTTTTGTCGGCCGCGACGGCGGCCCCCTTCCACGGTTCCCTGGAGAATGGTCTTCGACAAGGATTCGTGACGGTTGACGTGGCCAAACCAGATGAGCTTGCGACGTTTAACTGTCGTCAAAAGGTGTTCTTGTGGCCCAAACAGCTCTGCGATCTTGTTGCGGGCATATTCATTTGTCTTGCGTTCTAGGTATGTGGAAAAAAAGACTACCCAAATTAAATATCCAGAGTCGCAGAACACGAAATATAATTATTTCGTGATGCACAACATCGCAATGCTTGTCCCTGGAAATAACACTCTGTCCCTGTTTCTTTCAATTAAAAGCAGTTTGTCCCGGGAAACTGCAACGTGGGGTAAGCAGCCCTGGGTCAGTGGACTTCAAACTAAGACTGGTGTCAAAGTTATTCGCTCTACAATAGTACTATACTCCCACGTTTCTGCGATCACTGTTGGTCTGGCTTCAGCAGAAGTAAGCAGCAGTTCCTGAGGGCTTCCTGGCTTAATCAGGGAGCAGGGACCCCCATTTGGGGGTCTATGAAGCACTAAAATTCAAAAGGACCCTCTAAAAGAATGTGCAGGGGGTCCCAGGGATGCATTAGAAAAATTATTGTTAGCATTCGCAATGCCATTGGGACCCTCTATCCCGCCTCTAGGGCTCTCTATGCTGTAAGTGAAGGAGTCCCTGGGACCCCTTGTTTTGTGGGACGATTGGCCGCGCTTTTGTCATCTTTCTAAATTTTAAGGCAGCTTTATTTAGTTGAGAAATTGCTTCAAAATGAATTGCAATAAGTTTTTAAGTTCTGGTGCACAGATCATTAAAGTATTATGTGTAGAATATGAAATGATTTGGTTAAGCCATTTTCTGTTTGTGCTCTTGTACAAATGTGGTCCTGGGTTTTTCTTGACGCCAGTATCTCGTCAACCTTGTTTGCTAGTGAATGAGGTAGGTGCGTCAATGAGTGCGTGTGCGCGCGTGTGTTTATGTTTGTGCATGTTTAGGAGCGATGGAACTTTGCGCAGTAATTAGACTTTTAACAATATAAGCTGGGGTTGTTGTTTTCTTTAATCTCCTTTAATTATTAGGGGTTTTTTTAATCTTCGTTTTCTGTTCGTTTTGCAGCCAACTAGTAGATAAAACGAATCTTATCGTGTGTTTGTGATCAAGGAGTGTACACGTGGACTTGGTATTGGATTATTTGTTAACTTTCTGGGCGTGTAATCATGAGTACGTGTTAGACAGTCAACACGGGTAGTAGTATGTAGAATAGGCTAAACAGTCATTTGTTTGGGGAGGTAGTCTCATTTACATACTACTACTACCCGAGCTGAGTGTCTAAGACGCACTCATGATTATATGCCCAGGCCTCCGTTTAATTTGTGTTTTGCTTTGAAGATAATTATGCCAACAGACAGTACTCAGCTATTTAAAGGGCACCCTGACGGACGGGTTTTTGCCAGAAACACGTCGAGATTACCAGGAAAACACCCTTTACAGAGATCGCAACACTCACGTTGCTCTGGTTTCCTAGAAATCAAACCGTCAGATCAGCGATTCCTCCTTGGCGGAGGTGCTGGAAGTCAAATTATTTCACCCAAAGAGAAGGCGCGTGTCGTTTCTTTTCTAATGGCCGCCTGCGTTTAGACCAAATCGTTTGCACGAAATTTTCGCATTACAAGCCTTTTTTTCCTTTCTTTTAAATTTTTTTTTTATTCAAGCTTATCTAAAGGAGTTTCGCTCACAGCAAAGGAAACAGCTCCATTCTTTTTTTTACTGCACTACAAAAAAAGGAAAACGCTTCAACCACAAGGAGTGACCTTCACTCACCCCATCTAAAATGGCTGCTCTCTCCGGCATTTCCGCCAAGGAGGAATCGCCGTTTTGACGGTTTGATTTCTAGGAAACCAGAGCAAAGTGAGTGTTCCGATCCTTAAAAAGGCTGTCTTTCTGGTGATCTCGACGTGTTTCTTGCAAAAACTCATCCGTCAGGGTCCACCTTTAAAACGTAGAATGGATCCTCTGTTCAGAGGCAGTACGAGCGTGTGTGTGAAGTAATTTTTTAAAAATAAGAAAGCTGTCGTGGTCAAAATAGACAAATAATAGTATTAGCGTATGGATGTTAAACTTGAAGCTTCATTATTTGATTGCTGTTTGAATCTGCAGAAAATAGATCGTTTAGTGAATGACTGGTTTAAATTTTGATTGATGAATATCTTAAGATTGACTGTTGATTCTGCAGAAAATAGATCGTTTAGTGAATGACTGGTTTCAATTTTGATTGATGAATATCTTAAGATTGATTGTTGATTCTGCAGAAAATAGATCGTTTAGTGAATGACTGGTTTCAATTTTGATTGATGAATATCTTAAGATTGATTGTTGATTCTGCAGAAAATAGATCGTTTAGTGAATGACTGGTTTAAATTTTGATTGATGAATATCTTAAGATTGATTGAGACACAAGCCCCTCCCCCTCCCCCCTTCCCCTTCCTCCCTCCCCCTCCCCCCTTCCCCTTGCAATGTTTGATGATTGTTTCTTCCTTTGTTGTTAATGATGTTGTTGTGTTTTTCGTGTAAACATTATTCGTTTTGATTCTTTTGGAGTTTGTTTAATACTTTGGGATCTATGACAATATGTTGATGTTTTTTTGTTGTTATTGTTGTTTGCGTTGTTTGTGTTGCATGTACATAACGTTCACGTTGATTTATAAAAAATAAATTATAATTTTAATGATCACTTTGGTGCTAGGAAGAGCCTGTTTCACTAGCTGGTTTGTTAGCTAGATGCTCTCTCTCTCTCTCCCTCCCTCCCTCCCTCTCTCTCTCTCTCTCTCTCTCTCTCTCTCTCTCTCTCTCTCTCTCTCTCTCTCTCTCTCTCTCTCTCTCTCTTCTGTGTCTTTTAATGCTATGCTTATCATATGAATGATGTATTGTATTGATTTTTTTTTTATCGGCAAATCCGCTAATAGCGGAGTTTTCTTCATTACTTGAAACAAAGCTTTAATGCTGTGTGCGATTTTGCTTTAAAGGTGGGTGGATATGCGTGCGTGCGTGTGTGTGTGTCTGTCTGTCTGTCTGTTTATGTGTCCGTGTTGTATATTAAAATCTGTTTTTGTCTTTATTGTTTCAATCCAAGCATTGTAAGTGACGCATTAGCCTGTGTTTGCTTGCCTGGTGGTGTGGATCTGAAATAACAAAGCAGAGTGGAAGACAAGGAAAGAAACGCACTAACCACACACACATACACACACCGCACGCACGCACGCACACGCACGCACACGCGCACACACACACACACACACACACACACACACACACACACACACACACACACACACACACACACACACACACAACAACAACAACAACAACAACAACAACAACAACAACAACAACAACAACAACAACAACAACAACAACAACAACAACAACAACAACAACAACAACAACATA